>CM052700.1:5953770-6010932 GCA_028551405.1 Uromys caudimaculatus | reverse complement strand
CACCAAACCTGACGACAGTGAAAACTTTGTGCATAAAATCTAAGGTTGCTCCCTTTGGCATCCTTAATTTTTCCTTCTAGGCAGGAACAATATTTAGCAAGCATGCAACACTCGAAATATACTACATAAAGTTCTGTGTGCTCTGTAAGTAACTTGCTTAGTTTCTGGGCAAACCTCTAAGGGGCATTATCGTTGTCTGCACCATACTGAGGGGTAGAGCCATTCGAACACCTTCCTGCTTCCACAAAGCTGGACACTACTGAGTTACGTTGGGCTTCAGGTATGGCTGCTGGACTCAATACAAGACATCCAGTTGAGTTTGAACCTCAGGCAAACTCATGTTTAAGTGTAAGCATGGCCTGCATTTTTATTGCTAACTCTTGTCAGCCTCATACCTAGGACTTATTTACCCCTTAATATATACAATCTCCTTATTAAAAAAAAAAGTCTTTGTAGGGACAGAGTAAGAAGCACAATTCAGATTAGCCTTTCTGTCTGCGTCAGTGTCCTGGACCTAAGATCTGGGAGTGCTGCGGAGTGCACAGCATGTTCTGTTACTTCCTTCAAACATGGGCTCTCACTGTGTGTTATCCTGCACGGGAACTCACATCATTCTGAGACATGACTCTCTCCCATATTTATTACAAGAGATCAATTACACAATCGAATGTGGCTGCAGTTCCATCCCTGGCCCAGAGGCACCCAGGGTCCCCACATCTAGCCTTTAATGTCAACTTGACTTTCACTGACACTAATAATCCCTCATTATTCCTTCTTAGACCCTAATTTAATTAAAATATATGTTTACACCACGAGCATTGTTCCTAATTTTTTCAACTTCCCAATATAAATAGCTTTTTTATGTAGATAATTAAAGCCATCTGTGTCTCGGTGGTTCAGTTATTCTCTGAGCAGTTCCTGCTCTCCCGGGGAATTAGAGATACCGAAGCTTTACTTCCATGGGGAAAATGTTACCAAAAGGCCGTTCTGGTGCCATCCTTAAGCAGAAATGAAGGCTCTTAAATATTATTGGAAAAAGTGCTTTCAGTTAACTCAACAGACTTGAGTTCTCGATGTTTTTTTTTTTTTTTTTTTTTTTAAAGGTAAGTGTGTTTAAGGGTTTATGCAATAAAAACCCTATCTGAATAAATAAAGATCCTCATAAAATCTAGCATTTAAACAAAAGCTCTCATGTTTCTTTATAAGGATTCCTCCAGGAAAATTTCTTTGATACTTAATCTTTAGAAAGGGAGGGGAACATGGTGACCTTGCAGGGTGTAAGGTCCCTGAAGAAGTCGAATGACGAGGCAAGGTCAGGCAAACACAGAAAGCCAATCCTAAGGAAGGCCAGGATGCTCACGGCGAATGCTTGCTAATTCTGCGCCCACCAAGCCTTCCCTTCTCTTCTGTGTCTTGAAAATGGCGTCTAAATGGAAGTCTTACAGTGCTTGTGAGGGTTGTCAACTACTCGTGCTTTCTACTTTCAAAGCTGAAGACGCTTCCTTAAAACTCACAGCCAGGTTGCCATGGCTCATGTCTATAATCTTGGCATTTGTCCAGGAGAGGGTGAGGTCAGAGGATTGTTTTAAATTTTATCTCAGCAAGGATGTAAAAAAAAAAAATCCCCAAAGTTTCAGTCACAGCCAGACATGATGGTGCACATCTGATATCCTAGCACTAGAATGCTGAAGAAAGAGGGTTGTGAGTTCAAAACTAGCCTGAGCCGTTTGGTGAGATTAAAAATGATAAGAAAACTCGGTTATACAATTTGCCATCATGGAAATGGCTTTCAGTCCTCACTACAGTTGCTAAAAGACCAGCATGAACAAATGAATGCTATAGTTGGGTAAGTGAGTTACACCTCTAAAATGTTCCTCTCTTTCTCTGTGCCTTCAGTCCACTGTACAGACGGACAAACACTTGCTACTGTCTGTCTTCACTCAGCACGTTTTAGAGAACCCTCATCTGAGTAGAGACATGGCATTTGAAGCAGAGGAAAGTGGACTGGATAAATTTGGGTTACCTCTTAGATTTCTTAATCTCATTAATAAAATAATTTAAGAATGGACTCAAAACAGGAGCCAAGGGTAATTTTATTAGAGTTTAAAAGAAAAACACCAGCACAGACAGGATGTAAATCTCAGTAGCTGCGCAGTGGATGTGAGTGGAGACAAGGAGAAGAAAAAGCCATTTTGTTTGAAGGGGAATATGGGTCAGCTACATGAGAGGGGAGGGAGGGGAGGGAGGGGAGGGAGGGGAGGGAGAGAGGTGGGGAGAGCAAGCAAGAAGCTCAGAGTCTTAGGTAATAATTGTGAAATAATTGTAAATAATGGGGAAAACTAGTCAGCTTTTCTAAGTCACATGATTGCCCTGCTTTGGATGGAAAATTCCTTCCCAAAAGGAAGCACGTTATCTCATTGAAGAGATAATTATTCCATCTTTTCCTTTAGTGTGACCTAAGTTAAACTGCCTTCCTCGAGGTGGTCCCTCCCTATTAGGGTGGTCCCTGGCCAGGTAACTGACCAGCCCAAATGGAATGTTAGGTGTCTGACCCGGGCCAGATAGTTCGTCCTCTTGATCAGAAGGAACTAATTTTGCCTTAATGGGTCTTTTCTGCTGCTGTGTCTAAAAGCATGAAACCATGAAATTTACTCATACGTTTAAATGATATCTCAGGTAATTGCTAGTAAAGTTTGTGGTTGGCATAATTATCAAAGTTTTACTGAAATATCTAAAGTGCTCATAGTTCACAAAGGACATGATTTTATTTGAATGAATCCTTGAAGATTATATTGCTCCTGTAAGATTAATTTTTTCCAGTTTTTGTTATATATTGTACATAATAGTGGGTGTTATCACATCTTCTATGTGTGTTAAGTACTGCGATCATATTCATCCCTAGGTATTCAAGCCCATGTGAGGTTGTCCACAGCTGCCCACATGTCCATCAAGAAGGTTTCAAAGGGTTCTAGCTTTTATTTATTCACATGTATGACTTTGCAAGTGGATCTAGTCTTTTGGAGAACGTTCTTATTTATTATTGAGAAAAAGTTTCATCTTGAACCTGGGGGTTAGCCAATTGGTCCCCAGGGATTCACCTGCCTTTCCTTTTGCAGGCACATACCACTGTACCTGGTTTTTCCCATGGGGTCCTTAGGACTTCCCAGTTGGAGAGGCTATTTGAGAACTCCTCAAAAAGGATTCTAGATTTTTAGCAAGTTGGTCCAATCCAACCAGTGGCCAGAGGCCAGGCCAGCCCACCACAGATGTGTGGCAGATGTATATAGTCAACTCTTAGTAGATATTATTTTTAAGACAAAAGAGAAATGATTAAAAGACAATCAAGATGACGTGTTTCTCATTTCTAAAAAGTTATAGAAAGTAGAATGAGAAAATAAATTCTATTTTTTAAAAAAATGTATTGAGCAAAGAAGACAATGCTGGAGAAAACGTATTTGGCTCAAGTCTTTTAAAGGGATTAAATTGGTTAATTATAAATTTTTATGGGAAATAATTAGTAGCCTGCTTGCTGAAGATACTTACAGAATGACTGAGTTAAGTCTACAGAGCCCAAATACTAATTTTGCTGTCATTGTAGCTGAGGACTGAAATCCCAAGTCTTGTGTTTGCTAAGAGTGTGGTCTACCGCTGAGCTATAATGTGGCTCCAGGATTGTCATAGTCATCATAGTCACAATTAAGATTTACACAAATCTCGATTTCCTTTGGAATGATGAAACAAATGCAATTGTATTACAGGTCCTCTGTAGAGGTCAACATCTGCCTTACTGTCCTACTAGACCAAAGCTAGCCTGACATATCATGACATAATTGTATTTTTTTGAGGTATATTTTTATTTAAGAAAACAAAATCATCTTTAATTTTTTGTGGTGTTGTGGAAAGATACATGTTTAATCATCTTTAAGATGGATTGGAGCAAAAACAAAATCTCCTTTTCATTTGTTGGTTACATTTTTAAATGAGTTGTTTCACTTAGTTTTTGTCAACTTGACACAAACCCAGCATTCCTGGGAAAAGGGAATCTCAAGTGAAGAGCAGCTTTTATCAGCTTGGGTATGTCTGTAGTGCATTTTCTTGATTGCTGATTGATAACCACTGTGAATGCCATCTCTGGGCAGGTGGATCTGGGATAGATACACGAGTCACGTCCATGCATGCGTAAAGTTGAGCGAGTCAGAGGGAATGAGACAATAAGCAGTGTGTCTATGTGGTTTCTGCTCAGTTTCCTCCTGAGATTTCTGCCTTGATCCTGTCTTGGCTTCCCTCAGTGATGGTAGAAAATAAATGTTTTTCCTCCTCAAGCTGCTTTTTCTTTTTTGTCTTGGTGTTTATCACAGCCACAGAGAAACAAACTATCGAAGCAGCTACCTCCGTACCACATTAATTTATTGAGTGGAGACAATGTGCACAGTTCAAAGCGAAAACGGAAAACGATAGGTTAATGTTGGGCTTAGATCTGAATAAGATCATGGTCCTGGAAGAACTGGGCAAGAGCAGAGTATTCATTCTCCTGGATTCTTTCAGGAACAGCTCTGGAACATGGAGCCTTAATTTTACATGTATAAAATAAAGGCAGAGGGGACCCAACGCCCTCCAAACTCCTTCAACCTTGAAACCTCTAACCCTTGTGCACCAGAGCTGTGCTTTTCTCTCTGGCATGGTGGTCCTACCTCCCCATATGTAACTGGCCAGAGGAAAGAGTGGCTTTGAGTGGCCTTAGGTAGCAGAATGATGGAATTTATAGTTTGGTTTGGTTTAACTGAGAAGCTACCACGCTTTTTCTGTGTCTGTAGAAAGGGTACTTCTGAACTGTTATTTCCCTTTTTCTTTTCTCTTCAACAAAAGTAATTTAAGTACACAAGAGTGAGAACGATGACAGCAGCCCAGGCATTAACATTTGAACACTTTCCAGTTTTATGTCTTATTAAGCAGTAGTGTAAGTAATATGCACATATTTCAATAAAATACATGAAAAACTTTGCACATTGTTAAGACAGTTTCTCACAGTGTGTTTTGTCAATTCTGGAAGTCTGTGAGAATCTGGCAAACTGTCAGGAAGTAGGGTTAATATGGGAAGACACTGAAAAGGAAGAATATTTGATAAGGTGATGGGGGCCATTGTGAATGCTTAACAAATATTTTAAAAATAAATCACCAAGTGCACCAGAGTCATCTTCATCAAACACACGTATCTCAAGATTCCTGAGCCTGCATTTTACATTTTAAAAAGCAGAAATACATGCATACATATGATATTATATTTATATAAAAGAAGCATATTAAAATTCATTGCAAACGATGTCTGATTGCAGAATATCGAGATTAAAATTGCTTTTTTAAGTTTGACACTAAGGTGCAGTGTAAAGAGATGTCAAACAATTCCCATTTCAAGATCTAACATTAGACGGAGAATTGGTCTATGTAACGTGCGAGTCTTCTGTACACTGTGAAAGAGACTTGTGTGCAATAAAAGAATAGTGAATGGGTTTTGCTGATGTGAATCACTTTCTTCAATAGTGAGCAGGTGAGGGAGCACCACAAGGAACCATGCACGTGACTGCACTGTGAAAGATACGTCCTGGATCAGAGTACAGAGAGATCATTGTTCTGTGGTTCATCTTCCAGCATCAGGCAAGCAGCTCTGTATTTGATTCATGGATATTCAAGAAGTGTCTTGAGAAATCCATCCAAGACTTGTTTTTTTTTTTCACACTATACCACAGGTTGGCTATTGGTTCCTGACTCATGGTAATGTAGAAGCAATAGTTAAGATGATGGCTAATATTGACAGTCAAAGCAACAGGATCTGCAATCACCATGGAAACACGCCTCAGGGCATATCTCTGAGGGAATTGTGAGTAGCTAAATTGAGGTGGGAAGACCCACCTGAAATGTGGGCAGCACTGTTCCATGGGCTGGGGTCCTTGGTCTGTATGAGAAGGAGGAACTGAGGCAACATTCACCTCTTCTCTTTCTTAACTGCGTCCACACTATGGCTGGTGGTTGTAGGCTCCTGCTGCTGTGACTTTTCTGCTACGATGGACTGTGCCCTCAAACCGTGAGCCAGAATAAACCCTGCCATATGTTGTTTTAGTCAAGAATTTTACCACCACAAGAAAAGTAACTAAAGCAGTAAGCCCATTAGATGGACTCTCCACACGTGGCTTGTCGGATGGCTCTGTGAGGGCTAACCACCTGCATTGTTTGCCTTCCTCATTAAAGTAGACACTGGAAGAATGTGAATTTGGTTTAGATAAGATAGTGTTATTTCAGATCTTACCATGCCATTTTCATACCTGCAAATCAAGGAAGCCTTTCTTCAAAGACAAGAACTTCTGCCTGCATTAAAGGGATGGATCAAAGGGACTGTGTTTATTCAGAAATAATTATGCCGCCGAAGCCACACCGCCATGATTGAGTGTCCGTGTTGCTAGCCATGCTTGAAAGCTAATGATTGCCTTTTCCACAAAGTGTATAAATTAATCAATAGCTTTAATTGCTAGGTAACTAGGAACAGCAATGATGAATAATACCTACTTGTTTTTCTACATTTAATTATTTCTGGAAAAAGCCATATGAACATATCGCGGCCTTTAGAAGCACATGTTCGTACTTGCATAGCCTGACATTTTTTTGTATTGAGGACTTTAAAAAAATAACCTTTGTGCCTAACCTGATCCTTCCCTGGATGTAACCTCTCACACAAGCATGGGTTGGGTTCTTCCTGCCTTATAGAATTATGAAGTCATTTGAAGAAAATGCCATCCCATTAATAGCTAAATCTTAAACAAAAATGCATTTCTTATCTAGTCAAAGAAGGAGTGTCTAGACTTAAATGAGAACGGTAGTTTTTCACAGAGAAATGTGCTTGATAGTTTATTGAATAATTTTGAACTTCTAGGATTTCTATAAATAAGATGCACATTTTATACATATGTATGTATACACATACACTCAAGCTGCCTTGTGTATAATGTTTATATATTGTACATATGATATGTTTATATATTACATTATGTCAGCATGTATGTTTGTACCATGTAATTTATACACAAGTACATCTGTGTGTGTGAGTGTATGTTTGTGTATGTGTGTATGTGCATGTGTGTGTGCACATGCATGTGGATATGTGTAAGCATGCATGTGTATACATGCATGCGTGTACACCTCTGTGTGTGTGTGTGTGTGTCTACAGATTTCCACTAGAACATCCTAAGGGAAAAATAACATTGAACATATGTGGATTTCTTCCTGAGCAGCCTGGGTGCCATGGGTGACTGGGGTATGGTCTGGGTCCATTCTGATCGTTGGTACTCAATGTTCTAACTTTTCTAGAACCCTGAGGATACACACCATGGAAGGGAGGAAGGAGATACTTTTGCCTTGCAAATAGACGTTATAGCATCATGCCTTTTGTCTTATTTCAGACAACAAACAATGGGTTGACTATCCCCTCTCTCTCTAGCTACGTTGACAATGGAATTGGATGTTGTATATTGTGATTTATTGTAATTTTGCTTTTATTGCCATGAATTGAAGTATATAACATAGAAAAAAGACCACATGCACTACTAGAGCAATGGCTATATGGAATGGTGAAAACCACACTCTGGAACTTTGAGGAAAGTTGATAGGAGTGGGTGGTAACTGGGAGAAGGAAGGGAGGCTAGAGGGAGAGGTGTCAGTCACTTCATGAGGTGATGAGTGGCTGAGGTGGTGCTGCCTCCCAAGGAGAACCCTACCAGAATGGGTTGGTGAGGCAGGTGACATGCTGCTTCTGCGGTGCATTGGCAGACGAACTGATCAAGCCAAAGCACACAAGTTCCTGTGAGAATTGCATTAGCTCTCATGTTGGAAGGTCCAACCAGGGAGGAACATGATCCACAAAATGGAGGTGTTTTTTTTGTGAAATAAAGACCTGTCCCATATCTAGGTCTTTATAATTATTTTATGAACCATGCTGTAAATGAACTGTATTGGTTACTTTTCTTGTTGCCATGACCAAATAACTGACAAGAAACAGCATGTGGGAGGAAGACTTGCGTTGTTCACAGTCTAAATAGCTGTAGTCCTCTGTGGAGGGAAGGCATGGTGGCAGATACCTTCACACTGGTGGGAATGTACACCTGGGACTCCTCATCTCACATGTTAGTGGACCAGGAAGCAGAGGACAAACAGGAGGCAGGGCCAACAGTTGAAGAACAGTCTACCATGGTAAGAAAATCAAGGTAACTGGAGTCTGTTATGTGTGGTCACACTGCATCCAAAGTCAAGAAGCAGCAATGAATGCTTGATAGTGTTCGGCTCTCTCTCCATCCTTGGATCAGAAACTGGTCTCACCCACAATTAAAATGGGTCCCTAATTAAAATAATCCCTGTTAGATATATTCAGAGGCTCATCTTCGACTGACTCTAGATCTTGTGGCTGACAACACTGACCATCACAAGAGGCTCTCATTTTAGCTCCTTTACAGCCATTATGGAACAGCTGACACACTAGGGTAGTGACGTGGAGTTCGAAGGGTGGTGACACCTTGTGGAGATGGAGCAATGTTCTCCAGTGTGAGGTACACACACTGGATCAATGTTCCTTGCCCCATCTCTACTTCTAGTCAGGATTCATATAGTGTCCAGGGCTCGAGGGGGTAGCATCTGACTGGCTTTCTTTACTACACCCATGGTGAACGTCTAATGACCTTTTGTGCTTCTCCCTGATCATAGCTTCTGCTAGTTTATATGCCTTGGTTCCTAAGGGAAGGATGCTTCCTTCAACTGAAGTTGGGAACTGCCGCCAAAGTGTTTTGGGAACCCTGGGCCTCTGAGTCCATAAGTGTAGAAGGGGTCACAGCACTGGCTGGAATAAGTCACCTTATCAGAGGAGCTTGCTGCTGGATCACAAGCATGGTAGGAGGAGAACTCATCACGGAAGGCAGCTAGGGCTCTCTGGGGTTTCTTTCCATAGCCCATGATTAGGGTGGTGGAAGACAGGGCTGTAGATCCACTAGCACGCCCGAGTTGAGTTGCTTGCTAAGGGTGAAGGGAGCAGGATATGGGTGAAGGAAGAAGGTAAATAGAAATGCTAGCTACAACCATGTGACCATTTGGAGAAAGGAGGGTTGCAACATTTCTGATACATCTTCCTTTTGGGATGGAGATGTTTATTTAGGTGTATATTAACTAAATGCTATGCGAATTTTAACTAAATGCTTTTGTGTTTTTTCTTACCTCCTCTCCTTGTTATCTGAGATCAAATATGCAAGCAGGAGTTTTATAGGGATGGATATTATGTTGTCACTGGGGGAGTGTTCTACAAATGTCGACCATATGAGGATGATTGATAATGTTGGTTCAAGTGGTCTGCACATTGCTGATTTTATGCCAATTGCTGATAAAAAGTTGTTGACGTTTTTGACTATAGTTTTGGATTTTTTACTACTTTTACAATTTCTCAGTTTTTTATTCACTCACTTACAGCTCTGTCACGTAAATGTGGATTTAATGTCAGCAGTGAAGGACAGAGATGTGGCTCCATGCTGTTGTCCTCACGAGGAGTTCCCCTAGATTTTTAGGGAGCTTGACTCAGGCCAAATCAGAATTTATGTTTTTGACACAGAAAAGAGTTTCAGGGTGATATGGTAGGATGGAGCAGAGTTGAAGATTTTAATTAAGATATGTTGATACAGGAGGAAGAGGAAATAAGCCATATCCGGGAGCTTGCAAGGAAGTTTCAGGAAGTAAGAGATGCCCCAGGGATGGTCTTTCTATTCACTACATACCATTTTGCTGGCTCTCAATTTACATCTTAAAGGGTTGCTAAACCCTCTTTTCCTCTTTTCTCTTTCTTGTGATTGGGGGTGTAGAGTGACTTGGTAGATGCCTTGGGTACTTACAGACAACCAGGAGCCACTAGGGTTGGACAAGGGGTTCAGGAGACATCCTTAGCTTATCACTGACATCACAGACTACCCTCAGTGGTAATTTCACTTATTGCTGTGTGGCTCTGTAGCACATTAGCTCTATTATCTTTCTGCTGCCCAAGAGCTCTGCCTTCTTTTGTGAGAGATATTTTTGTAGGGTCAAGATTTCCAATATGATGCTTCCTCCCTTCCCCCTCCCTCCCTCCCTCCTCACCCCCCATCCTCCCTCTCTACCTTCCGTCTCAGCTCCTGAGTTATTTCATTTAGATTGCTGAGAAGAGAAGGTAGATAAAGTGACAAGTGCTCAACACCAGCACTTCCTGTCCCCGCCCTATCAACTCCAGCGATGGCTGGCTGTAAGGGGTTTGCTGATTAACTTGCATTTCTACACACTACTCATCTCATCGCCCTCATTAACCCTAGCAAAGACCGAACAGAAGCAAAAGGAAAAGTCTTCAGTCCCCTCCTTAATTCCCCTTCTCTGGTCTGTAATTATTCTATCTGTGAGCAGACAGTGAGCTCTGATTCTTACACCAGGGACCCCCTCTTCAGGTCTGTCCCCCACAAAGCCTGTGCTGTCTATCAGTTTGCTTTATCTAGCTTTGATGTGGTTTTTTTTTTTTTTTTTTTTTTTTTTTGCTTAATCATATTTTACTTTGTCATATTTGGTTGTTATCTCTTAGAGGCCTATTCTTTTCTATCAAGAGACAGGAAATAGATCAACAGGGGAGGTAGGGAAGAGCTGAGAAGAGTAGAGAGAGGGGAAACTGTAATAAGGATATATTATATGAGAAAACAATATATTTTCAATAAAAGGAAAAATCAAAATTCAAAGAACCAAAAAGTATTTCGTTTTGCATTTTTGATGACTGTAAGTTCAGGAAAGTTCTTTTCTAACATCAGCTTATCTCAGACAATTTAATTTTTTCTCTATACTTGGTCATTTTCTTGTATAAGTTTCCAAAATAGATCTATCTATCTATCTATCTATCTATCTATCTATCTATCTATCTATCTATCATTTATCATCATCTATCTTTTTTTTTTTTTTTTTTTTTTTGGTTTTTCGAGACAGGGTTTCTCTGTGTAGCCCTGGCTGTCCTGGAACTCTCTGTAGACCAGGCTGGTCTTGAACTCAGAAATTCGCCTGCCTCTGCCTCCCAAGTGCTGGGATTAAAGGCGTGCGCCACCACTGCTCGGCTATCATCATCTATCTTGATTTGGCTGTTTCTGTTTATTCATCCGATCTTCTCTTTCTGACCAGAAGGTGATGGGATTATAGCTATTATAATGGTTTGTTACTAATTCTATTATTGGTGTTGCTTTCCGTGTGTTCTTCATTTTCTTCTTACTGCAAGTTCTTTCCCTTAGGTTCTCCACATGCTTAATAATTGTTATTTGGATGTTTTACATTGAGAGTTACAAACACACGTATACACTTTTTTTGAGAGACAGGGTTTCATGCAGCCCCAACTGGTCTCAGAGTTTCTTTGTGGCCAAGGCTGACCTCGAACTCCTAGTCTTCATGCCTCAGCTTCCTGAGTGCTGGGATGATGGTTTTAGCCACCACACTTTGCTATTTTAGTTATTATTAAAATACTGATATCAATCAATTATTTATTAGTACTCTCCAGAGTCAAAGTACTTTGTAAGAAATGCATTATAGTTTTTCTAATTTCTATAATACTATTATGGTGTAGATGTGAAATATCCTACTGGCTCGTCTGTTTGAATATTTGGTCTCCAGATAGGAGTGCTGTTTTGGTAGGCCATGAGATTTTTAGGAGGTGGTTTTGAGTTGGAGGAAGTAGGTCCTGGCATAGAGGGCCTTAGGATTGGCAGTCTAGCCTCCCTTCTGTTCTCTGTTTCCTGATCTGCCCCAATGAGAGAAAGCGGTTTCATGCTCCTGGAGCTACAAATGTGGACTGTCCTGACAGTCTTCTGCCTAGATGGACTGAATCCTCAAGCTAGGAGCCAAAATGTACTCTCCCTCCTGTAATGTGCTGGTTACTGGGTGTTTGGTCATAGTGATGAGCAAAGTGTAGACTGTAAGTCCCCAGTGACATGTGCTGTCTTTCACATCTATAGACCATAAAATCAGGAAGTGGAGATTCTTCTCTTGACACAATGGTTCTATCGGAAACCAAGGGCCAGGGCCGAACTATTTTAATTTGACGTTGATTGCTCCTTTCTCTGTCATTTTCAAGGACATTAAATTGAAAATGTTTCTCATCCTGAGAATCAAGGTAGCTATATGAAATACACCATCTGAGGGGAAACCGCTTTCCGAGAGACTCACTGAAGCAGACCCAGAGTTTTATTGATTCAATTTTTAATGATTACCCCTTTTTATAAGACAGCACAATTGCTTAAATTGTATGGATTAAAGCAAACACTCCTTTGTTTCCCCAGTGCACACCAATGCATAGAGCTATTGAAGTAACTCCATTAGGAAGCAGCTTAAATACTCACACACGGGGCGTTAGTTCATTGAAATCCCTGTGATTTGTTAAGCTTTGGGCCTTTTTTTTTTTTTTTTTTTTTTTTTTTTGGTGTTTAATGAATATTGTTATACTAACTGATATGTGAAGACATGCCAGAATTGTGTTATAATCACTCAGAAATAATAAAATTAGCCAACCAGTGGATAGATCAGGCACATTTCCTCACAGCTTAGGAATTACTGGCTTAAAAATCCCTCTTTATTGAGCATAGAACAAGGCACACATTAGCTAGTTCAGTCACTGAATTCTTACTCTTATAGACACTGGGGTTATGTGCACAGACATGAGTCCCAAGCGGAAAAGCCCAGTATCCCAATTATCTTCTACTACATTTTACTTATTTACTTGGTATGTCACTGTTGTAGGGTGGTAGAAAGCACACATGCATGCTGTGGTGTGCATGCACAGGTCATGCATGCTGTGGTGTGCATGCACAGGTCATGCATGCTGTGGTGCGCATGCACAGGTCATTGGACACCTTTAGGAGTTGGTGCTCTCCTACCATGCGGGTCCTGGGGGTCCGGCCACATTGTCAGGCTAGGCAGCAGGTGCCTTTACCTACTGAGATGATTTGCTGGTCTATTACACCCAAATTCTTCCTCATCTCTCTTCCCCTCTCTTCTTCTCTGTGTGTGTCTGTGCTTGTGTGTTTGTGTGTGTGTCTGTGTGTGTATAGAATTTTGGGAAGGACAAGTATAGTATCTCATTAAAGAAATAATTACTCTGCTTATCCTTTTAGTGTGGCCTAAGGTGAACACACTGATTGCTCTGTCCTGAGGTATGGTCCCAGGGCCAGGTTGTTGGTTCTTCCTAGGCCCCGACTGCTACCCTGAGAATGTTGTCACTTCTGTCATTTCCTAAGTCTGAACGAAGCCTCCTTTACGTTTCCAGAGCTCTTTATTTTCAGCCCCCTTACTGCTACAGATGTTATATGTGATGTCATAAAGGTCTTTTATAAGGTTGATTGCAGATAAAGGATTGATACCCTCCGAAAGTCTCACGTAGTTATAAAATCTTCATTTAAATTGACATCGCAAATTCAGCACACAAAAGTCGCAGAGTCTGATGGAGTTGAGGCAGTCGTTTGATAAACTTAGCCAAGTAGGGTCATAAAAGTGATAACATGCACATCTTCAATGTTTTATTTTAACTTAAAACATCTAAATGTGCATTCATTTGTCAACCTCTTCATTCAAGGTAAAGCTTCTCATAGAGTAGGATTTACCCATGCAATTTCTACTTAATTTACTTCCTAAAAGATATCCTATAATCCCCAAATTCTGCCTCATTTTACTTAAAATAGAGAAATGAAAGGTTTTCAAGAACCCGTATAGACTTGTTATAAATTTTATGAACGATTTCCTACAACCCATAATCCTTTGCAGTTCTCTCTCTTTTTTTTTTTTTTGTCTAGTGTCACGGGCTCTTACTTTACAACGTGCTGTTATTAAGCCTTTTCAGTCATTCACTTCAGTTTCATAGGAATAATTTGTCCTCTTTATGCTCACGTTTTAAATGTCTTATTATTATTACAATAAGTGCAAGTAGAGCTGTCATAGCGGGTGGGGAATACGTGCAGGTGGGCCTCGGTAAGTGTGCAGTTAGCTTGTCGATACTACAGAATGGAGAGAGTACACTCATTCCCTGAGTGCGAAGACTGGCGACTGGCTAAGAATTTACCATGTTCATCGTGCTCTAGCTCACATAGTCAGTTCCAGGCTGGCCTGAGCTACACAATGAAACCTTATCTCAAAAGCACCCGGAAAACGATAGCTCAGTTGGTAGAGTGCTTCCTAGTATGTATAATGCATTGGTTCAGTCCCCAGAATCATATAACCCGGGCCTGGTGGTGCGGGCCTATAATCCCAAGCACTGAGGGTCAGAAGTTCAAGGCCATCCTTGGCTATATGTTGAATCTGAAGCTGGCTTTTCTTCATATCACACAACATTGACATGAACAGTTTGGAGCGTTCTCTCTGACAGATGCCGTGGAGACAGGGCTGTGTATGGCAGAATATTGACAGCCACACGTGAACCTCTTTGATAGTTTTCTTCAACATGTAAGCTGCATGAACCCAAACACCCACCAAGTCAAAGCACAACAACGCATCATCCAGACGTATGACAATGGCGCAGGTCCAGTGTGGCCGCTGGGGGGCAGGGCAAGTATTTGATCGGGTGACACCGAGGGGGTTTGTTTTCTTTTCTTTTATCCTCTCTCCCTTTCTTCACTTTTTTTCTTGACAGGGACTTGCTATGTAGCCCAGGCTGGACTGAAACTTATTATCTTCCCAATCTCCCTCCTCTTCCTCTCAAGTGTTGGGTTACAGGTGTGCACCACCATTGCCCAGAGCACTGAGAGTCTTCAGTGTAGAAGTGGACATGGTGGGCATGGGAAGAGCCTCTCTCTCTCTCTCTCCCCCCTCCCATGTCCTTTCCCCTCCTCTCCTCTCCTCCCCCTCTCCATTCCTTTCCCTCTCTCCCACCTCTCTCTCTTGTGAAAAGGAACTTACCAAGCGCCGAGGGCAGATGCCTATTTTATGCTGGTAGTCTCGGGATTGAATGAGTGTGCTCTCTATTCTGTAGTATCAACAAGCCAACCGCACACTGACCAAGGACCACCTGCATGTATTCCCCAACGGTTATGCCAGTTGTATTTAGAATCCTCTAACACAACCAGGCAGGATCAGGTGTCTAGAGCTAACCTTATGCTTCCAGGACACAGCCCTAGACTGCTAGCCTCCTGTTCTTTACTTCCCTGTGGCTGCCTGCCTTGGCAAGAACCTTTTTCCAAGCATTTGATTGAGTGGACTATAGTCAAGCTGGTGATAGAGTAATTTTTAAAAATAATTTATTTATTTTATATACATTGGTGTTTTGCCTGCATGCATGTCTGCGCGAGGACGTTGGATCCTCTGAAGTAGGAGTTATAACAGTTGCAAGCTGCCATGTGGGTGCTGGGAATTGAACCGTGGTCCTCTGGAAGAGCAGCCAGTGTTCTTAGCCACTGAGCCATCTCTCCAGCCCACTGGAGTAGTTTTTAGCACATAGATTTCTTCCTCCTCCTTTCCAGCTAGCATTAGTACCGCAATGGGAGCCACAGTAGGGATCAACACCCTCAGTCTAGATGAGAGACAACTGACTTGATACTGGCCCTTCCAGAATTCAGTGTCCCCATAGAGTTCCCTTCACTCAGCCATGGTGAGGACAATTAACTGCAACCGTGAAAGGGCATAGCACAGGACTGAAGATTTTGTCCCAGGGTCACCCTATGGTTCCAGGCACAGAAGCTGTGAAACAAAACCATTTCTGTCCTCTAACTCCCATGGTTAGAACTAGAAGACCCAGAACATTCTAAACTCTTTGGAGCTTCATTTTCTTCCTACTTGATTAACATGCAAATGAACCCAGAGTTCTTATAAAGCAAATATGATTTTATATACTTCTATTGTCACAGAGGAATCGGCACTTGTCTGTTTTTGTTTTGATCTTGCCAGGTCTCACTACCTGGTCTTGCCAGGTCTCATTTCCTGGTGAGCCTGGAACTCACTGGGTAGACAGACATGTCATCTGGTCTTAAATTTGTGGTGATTCTTCTGCCTCTGCCTTCCCAGATCTGGGACTACACATGCGCACTATCCTGCCTGGGTATATCAGCACTTTAAAGATTTATTTATGCTTATTGTATGTGTTTGTGTGGGGATATATATATATATATATATATATATATATACCTATATCCATCTTTCTCTATCTGTCATCTATCTATCTATCTATCTATCTATCTATCTATCTATCTATCTATCTATCTATCTATCTATCTCTAACAGTAACTTGAACGCAATGTTGTTAGATGCCAGAATAGGGTGTCAGATCCCTGGGAACTGAAGTTACAGATGGTTGTGAACCACCATGTCGGTGCTGAGAACTGATCCTTGATCCTCTCCAGGTGCTCTTAACCCCTGAGCCATCTCTCCGAGCCACCTTTAGGAAAGACCTTTTACTTAAGCAACTATGTTACTAGTCATTCCTGAACATCTTGTCCTTTGCCAAAGAGCAGGCTAATGAAGCCATAACATCTACTCAAAGACTTGTCTCACATGACTTCTTTAGTTTGAATAATTCAAGTTTCACCCACACGTATTTATTCCCAGTAGCTTACATCTTAGTGGCAGTTAAGCAGAAAAAGATTTCTAACCTCTAATTGGAGATATGATCTCAGAGTGGATGAGTTTATGAGAAGTTAGAAACAACTGTTTTTTTCTTTTTTTTCAGGTTCTATCAAGCCTAAGAGTCAAGACTGCTCAAATGAAAACAACTAACTTTTTGTAGTCTTGAAGAATTGGCAGGGAGGGGTAGTGTGCACAGATAGGTGGAGAAAAGTAATCTCCAGAAAGCTAATGCTAAGACCCGTCAAGCACACAAAGTCCACAGAGGGGGCAGGGCTGCTTCCAAACTATATGCTGATTCATTGTCTCCTCTTAGAGGCCCAGGAATGCCGAGTCAATGGAAAGGCCGAGAATGTTGAGTGTTTTCAGGACGTGGATAGAGGGAAAAGTAGGCAGTGTTGAAGACATCGTCTTTCCAGGAGGTTCCTAAAACTACCTGTAATTTGAGCTTTTCCACCAAATCAACTCCCTTGAGTTGGAATAAGAATAACACAGCTGTGTTTGGGGCTGGTAGGTGTGATAAGCGAATAAAAGTGCCCTGAAGAGTCTAGTCAGTGACAGAGACCTTGAAAATACCTGGGACCAGAAACCTGGGCTGTTTCTTTGATTGGAGTACAATAAACACACATTCCTATGGGGGGAAAATTGTATTTTCATGTTAAATCCACAAAGATAAAAATACGAGCTGCCGAAGGCACGAAAAAATTAAAAGGAAGTTTTAAGACAAACAATACATCCATTGGCCCCCTTTGGCCCTGTAATGTAGCTTGTGATGTTTAACACATGTTTCTACCATGTTTTGGGGTAGCATTTGTGATCATGAACCCAGAGATATAGACTCAATATTTTTTTATCTTCAAAATTTAAAACTGAACACAAAGATTTTGTTTGTATATACTCCCTGGTCCCAGTCTTTCCAAAGGCTTCCAGAAACAGAACAGAGAACTTATCTGTCACCTGCCTCTGTCATTCTAAAATCTATGGTAGTTCCTCTGTGCCCAAAAAGGAGACTTTTTTCAAGTAGGTAGGACCTAACACTCCTTTCCCAGTTTCTATAGATATTAGTGCCCTTAAGGCCTGTGTTCTAGTTAGTGAAGTAATTGATGTGTTTCCTAGAAACACATTACACACTAGAAACACTTACACAATATTACTTTTTAAGGATTTATTTTATTATTTTATTTTTATTTATGTGCATGTGTGTGTGACTGTGTGTATGCACACATGTGTGTCACTGGAGCCAGTAGAGTCAAATCGCTGGATCTGAAGTTACAGGCACTTGTGAGTCACTTGATGAAGGTCTGGGAACAAAACCATGGTCCTGGTCCTCTGCAAGAAGAATGAGCTCTCCGACCTGCTGAGACCTGTCTCAGCCTCCACGTGCTGATATCGTTCACTTTCTCTAAAGTATGTTTCCCTCTCTATTTCTTGTTAATAGAATAATGTTTGCTGTATTTTATTTTCTTGGAAGGCATGCATGAATGTCTGTTTACCCCAGATAGGTTCTCATGATTTCATCTAAGTCCAACTTGGTGAGACAAATGCCTTCACTGGGCTTTCTGAGCGACTGAGCCTGGGTGAGGGGTTCCATGCAGGAGCACAGATAACTCCTAAACTACATCATTGTCATCAAAATGTCCCACCCAAACATGGATGATGACGCATGGGCGCTGCTTCATGGAGTCAGACTTTCAATTAATCTCCCACTTCTTACACTCAGGCATCTCCTAAGGTCACTCCCGCTGGATGAAGGAGAATCTCAGGTGAAGGTCTTCTGCCCCTGCCTTTCCCCATGGTCTAGAACTGTCAACAGCTCTATTACCATCATCTTATGCCTGCCTGGTCCTGTATTGTTCTGCTTTAGTTGCCATGGCTACAAAGTCCCAGTCCCAGATGGAATCTTGTTACGACTGGAGGAAAAATAGCATAGAATAATGTCCCCTGTTCTTCTTAATCATTGGTGATTCATCCAATCTCAGGAAATGTAGTTGGTCTGGGTAGCTATTAGCAGGATACATTATTATTATTATTATTATTATCAAGCATATGATATGATATTAGACCAATTGGCGTTTGTTGGGTGTGTCTGTGTTTTCAGTCAGACACTGAGCATATTGAGTGGTACCATCAACGCCTAACAATTGTAGGTGAAGTTTTAAGCTCATATTTAGTGCAGTGAGATTTAAAGAGATATAAAGAGAAATTTAAGCGTCACACATTTAATAGAACTGGTGGTTTCCAAAAATTTATGCAAATCCAAAGTTTATAAAATAAATATACATTTCATATTTAGAGCCTCATCTTTGAAGGAGGAATGGTTTTAAAAAGCTCTGGTCTGGGTGTACGGATGCTGGTGTTGGTATGTGTCTTAGTCAGGGTTTCTATTCCTGCACAAACATCATGACCAAGAAGCAAGTTGGAGAGGAAAGGGTTTATTGAACTTACACTTCCATGCTGCTGTTCATCACCAAAGGAAGTCAAGACTAGAACTCAAGCAGGTCAGGAAGCAGGAGTTGATGCAGAGGCCATGGAGGGATGTTCCTTACTGGCTTGCTTCTTGCTTCTCCTGGCTTGCTCAGCTGGCTTTCTTATAGAGCCCAAGACTACCAGCCCACAGATGGTACCACTCACAAGGGGTTCTCCCCCCTTGATCACTAATTGAGAAAATGCCTTACAGCTGGATCTCATGGAGGCATTTTCTCAACTGAAACCCCTTTCTCTGTGATAACTCCAGCTTGTGTCAAGTTGACACACAAAACTAGCTAGTACAGTATATTTACCTATATACTGTGGGTTGAGAAGACAATGGACCCCTGGGCATTATGGGTCTAAAGAAATGCCTTGAAGGATTAGATTGGCCCTCTGGGATGTGCTGTATATTAGAATAGCTGCTTCCTTCACTTGTGGCCCTGTAAGTTCACTTTGGGAAAACTAGTAGAAGGGCAAACAGAAGGAAACCGTTTCAATAGGACTCTTGCCTTGACCCAGCACACCCTGAGCAAGCCGGCTTGAGTCTTGAACTCCCAGACATCTCAGATATTTCCCTTCACTTCATAGTTTGTGTGCATATGACTGTCACTCCTGCTCTGGTGAACCCCTGGAAAAGGCTCAACAATTTGTCTAAGGGACAGACAGGTCTTTCCTATGGGGTTCTTAGAAACTCTCTCAGCTGGATTTGTAGTTACTTTGAGTTTTTAAATGTTAAGTAATTTTTAAAAAGTTTTATGCATGCATATATTCTACATTGAGCTTATATCTCCTTATTAAGCCCCTCCCCCCCATAGCCTCTGAAGGTGATCAAAGGGTTGAAAATAAGCACAAGACTTTGGGGAAATTTGTATTATTCTTATTATTCTCTGATACTGAACCTTGGGAAAGTACAGCTCATTCTGAAGGAACTCTCTCTTCACAACGTTTATCATAACATAATAAACAGAATTTGAGACCGGGATGGGGGCCTTGGAAGGCTTCTCCCAAGGCCACTGCATATGGAACCTGGTGTTCTGGTGTAGGTTTCTTGATTTCCTCTTCCCATCTCTTTCTCTCCTTGGAGGTATTCCAGTGGGTTGCACAAGCCACCTTTTACAAGCCAGGAGGATCTTAAATTGGACTATGAAAGGAGCAAGGCACAAAGCAAGTCTTCCATCTCAGCAGAGGAAGGAAGACGTAAACAGAGTCCAGCTCTTGTTTACATGTTGGCCGGCCACTCACTTCCCGCCTCTGTGATGTTCTTGTTAGCATCCTGGAGGTCTTTCCACTGTTGACGTTCGGTCGTTTCATCAGCTACGGTCCTCCGTGTCTGTGCCTGAGACTATCTCAATGCATCAACATGCAGTTCCTGTGTAGCTATTAAAACCCAACTGATAAAATATCAAAAGAATTACCCAGAGCGTTTGATTGGCTCCCCACTCCTGCCTGTTTTCCAAGTAATAGTTTATAATTTTTATTCTGAAATTCAAAGATATATGCCTTGGTGACAGAGTGGAAGAGGAGCTAAAGAGAAGAGACTGAAATATAAATCATTGATTAAGTATATTAATTTATAAACCTCCAGGCTTCTTTTGGCCTGTTAGTCACTTATTGACTTAAACTTATTCCATAGAAAAATTCCTACAGATGTGATTTTATGTTTTTCTGATCGAGACTAAACTCAGTAAGAATTTTACTTAATTTTAACACACATCGAGAAGACAGCATCTGATGTGATCAAGTAAAAGTCCCATATTTTTAGATTCGAAATTGTCAGTCAGAAGACAGATTCATCTGAGGATGCCACATGCCTTTCTCCCTAGTCCTTGGAGGACACAGAATACCCCATGTCAAAGAAAACATAAGTCTTTATGCTGTAGATATATGTACTATGACTATTTATCAAATAGTATGTTTATTATCAGAAAATGTGGATTTATCCAGGAAACACTTAAAATGGAATGTGGGTGAACTAGCAGGATGACTTTAAAGATTTTTACCTATGTGCACGTCTGTGAGTGTATGCCACCTAGTGTGTGCAGTGTCCACGGAAGCCAGAAAAGGGTGTCAGAATTTAGAGCCAAAGTTCTGTGTGCGTGTGTGTGTGTGTGTGTGTGTGTGTGTGCGCGTACATCCGTGCATGTGTGTACACGTGTGTACATGTTTGTGTGTGCACAGTGGAGTACACTTGGAGCTGGAGTCAGAGCATTGTGAACCACCTGGTGTGGGTGCTGAGGACGGGACTCAGGCCCTCTGCAGTGTGTGCTCTTTTTTTCTTTTATTGTTATTAATCATTCCATTCGTTTACATCTCAAATGATATCCCACTTCCCGGTTACCTCCTCCAAATCCCCATCCCATGATATCCCACTTCCCAGTTACCCCCATCTCACATCTGCCCTCCCCCTCCCTTTTGCTCATATGAGAGTGCTCCCCCCTCACACTCTCCCACCCCACTGCTCAGCATCCCCCTACTCTGGGGCATCTAACCTACCCAGGACAAAGGGCCTCCTGTTCCATTGCTGTCGGGCAAGGCCATCCTCTGCCACATATGTATCTGGAGCCATGGGTCCCTCCCTGTACACTCCTTGGCTGGTGGTCTAGTCTCTGGGAGAGCTGGGTGGTCAGGCCAGCCCATGTTGTTCTTCCAATGGGGTTGCAATCCCCTCCAATTCTCCAGTTCTTCCGCCAGCTCCCCCACCAGGTTCCCGGAGTTCAGCCTTCAAGCATCTGCCTCTGCTTTGGTCAGTTGCTGGCCAGACCTCCCTAGGAACTGCCACACTTGGTTCTGCTCCACTAGTGCCTCTTGACCATGGCAACAGTGTTGGGTTTGGTGTCTGCAGACATGATGTATCCCCCAGGTGGTGCCGTTCCCTGGTTGGCCCTTCCTTCAGTCTCTGTGCCATTTTTTGTTCCTGTTCTTCCTTTGGACAGGAACATTTCTGGGTAAGAATAAACTTTGAGATGGGGGGTGTGTGGCTTAACCACTTAGTATATTTTGCTTCTCTCTCTCCCCCACTGCCCGCCCCAATCTCCATCCCCTCTTACTGGTCCCTTTCCTCCCTCCAAGCGGTCCCCTTTCTGCTCTCGTGTCACAGGTATTACACTCTCTCCTTTCCTATCTTTATAATTCCTTCTTTCCCTTTACACTCTTCTACTTTCATATTCTAAATGTGTGTGTACACACATGCACGCACACTCACATGCACACACACATGTACACGTTCATGCACACACCCCTCCCCCAACTTTGACTCTAGATTCTGAATTTAAGAGGATGCACGGGTCACGTGGTTTTTGTCTGTCTGGATTCCCAGATTCTCCCTCTGCCTTTCCCCATCCTTCTCTGGCACTGACTCCTTATCTTGGTTTTCTGTTTACTTCCTGAGTTGTGGGATGAAACTCCCTTCTTTAGTTCTGGGGTGTCCTTCCTCTTGGCTGCTTCTATCATTAGGTAGTCACAATGTTGTTTGATTCTTTACTGTAGGAGGCACCTGTCCTATCTCCGTGACTATGGTCTAGTCTTTCTTCATAGCTGGACCCATCCTTCTGGGCCTGAAGTCTTCCTGAGTATGATGGCTTCCTGTGGTTTCAGCCCTGATGACCTCTCGTCCCTCTGTAGAATTGCCTCCCACATCTCTGACCTCTGAGGTTATCACTATCATGTCTGAAGAGCAGGTGGTCTTTGAGGTACTGTCTAAATGTCATGTGCCATAATTATATTTTTATCCTAAAATAGTAGGCGGGAGAGGGCTTTGGTTTAGCTGTTGTAACTAGAACCGGACCCTGTATTAAGCAGGAAGAAGCTGCCACTGCAGGTCTCTTGACTGCACAGAGTATTTTGAGAGACTGTGATAGGACTAGGGTTTAGCTTCCTGCTTAGGTGATGTTTTCATTCCAGACATGTAGGTCTCTTTGGCTTGTTTTCTTTCTACACTCCATTCCGCTTTTTTTTTCTTCCTTCCTTCCTTCCTTCCTTCCTTCCTTCCTTCCTTCCTTCCTTCCTTCCTTCCTTCCTTCCATCCTTCCTTCCTTCCTTCTGAATTTGTGTGAGTGACAGCTAAAGTCCTGTTCTAACTCAGGCCTTGGCTGCTTGGTCCAGCTCTGTTCATGGTGTCCAGGATGAACCGTGGAAGGTGTGCCCAGTGTGTATGGAATTCTTCATCAATGGAAATCTTTGACATGTCCTTGTGCAGGGAGTTTGCATAAGCCAATGTGTTAGGCAAGAACTTTAAAAATGTTTTTTAAAAATAAGGGAATGCTAAGGGTAAATATGAATGTGGTAACATGTTTTAAATTTAATTTTTATGTCTTTGTGTGTGTATGTGTGAATGCCACGTGTACGTACAACTTCACAGAGGTCAGAACAGGTTTTCGGATTCCACTTGCTGCTCTCCTATTGAACCCAAATTCAGGCTGGGTCCTCTGGAGAGCACTAAGTACTCTTAACATCTGAGCCATCTCTCCAATCCCAGTATCTCTCATCAGAAGACCTACAGCTAGATACTTATGGTAGCAGAAGGTAGCCTAGCTGTTTTAGTAATAAGAAAGCCACCCACCAAGAAGGTAGTTGATAAGACATTGCTTGGCTGTCTTTATCTTAACGACTTGTAAATTCTTATCCTGAAAGATACACAAACAATGGTCCGGAGGTTGGAACTGAGATTTTAAAGTTTCTTCAATAAAACCATGAACGTTCTGAACACTTCTTTGAACACGACTCCATAAAAAGTTGAGAGTTTACATTTTATGCAGGCTCCCCTCCCACTTTGATATAAAGAACTCCCCAAGTTCGTGTCTATTTGGATTTGGGTCTGTTTGCTAATCCTCATAATGATGACACCATTGCCTTCTGAAGTCTTTGTAACGAGCTGACTTCGAAGCAACCAAAAATGGATGCTATAAACCTCACAGAACTTATAAGACGGCTTTATATATGATTCTCGCCATTTTTATAGTTCCATAAAACCAGACAGGTTATAATTTTGGTCGATTTTTGTTAGTTATTTTCCCTAGTAACAATTAAATAAGAAAAAGATGTTATTTCTTCTTTATTAAAATTTCAACTTGGTGCAGGATCCAGAGGATGCCATTCATGTTTCCCGTAAGGTCTGTAAAGTCAGGAGAATGGTTTCCACCCGTGCCCAACCCTGTCAGCTCCTCTCACGTGCAGAGCTTAAGCACAGCACCACACAGGAGCAGGCCATGGTGTGAATGCTCTTCCAGCCAGTCTTCTCCCTCGTAGGTCTGGGAGCTCTGAGAGACTGAAGATCATCCCCTTCCTAATCCCCTGACCCTCTAGAAAAATGACATGCAGGATGAGCCCAGATCAGGCGTACTGGAGCCCCTGGGGGCCCCAGATGGACCCCTTTTCCAGAGCCTAGATTCCTAGCATGTTCTTGGATGACCCTTTGCCAAGACTGTATACCCAGGAGTTTGACAGTCTATATTAGCATTTTTTTCAATTTTCAATATGCTAATGAACATGGAATTAATTACAAGGGACATTGTGTAGACCAACCTGAAATATTTGGGCAACAAAATCCATAATTAAGCATTTAGATAGTCTTTTCAATAGAGTCACATTAAACTGGAGATGAAATTCATAATAAGTACATTGTATTCCAAATCTCAACCAAAACACAGGCTAAGTGAGGGCTGATTTTAGCCTTTGAATCTCTATTTCTTCATGAGAACATTGGGGCTGGAGGTTCAGTGATTTTATATACTATAGAAAATTCATATATTTTTAAGAACTGTATTTTATGTATATGTGTGTGTGACTGAGTATATGAACATGTATCACATGTGTGCAGGCTCCTTAAGAGGCCAGAAGATGGTGTCAAATCCCCTGGACCTGGAGTTACAGGTGTGTAGATCACCATATGGGTGTGGGGCACCAAACTGGGGTTCCCTGCAAGAGCAGCACTTGCTCTTAACCACTGAACCATCTTTACAGCTCCTAGCAGGATTAGTTCAATAGTGGAGAAGTGTAAGTATAAGTGGAACCCCAAGTTTAAGATAGAGAGCTTTTCGAGAGTAAAAGGTGTAATCACCGAGTAGCCTTTAAATTATGTTAAATTGTATTGTCAATGCTTATCACACAAAGTTCAAACTCGTGAGAAAAATGCATAGGCTCCAATGGGAATGTCTAACCCTAAACTCAAGTATGCTTTCTTGAATGATAAAACTCTTAAAACAGATGTAGCTGCAAGAACCGTGTTTTGGGAAAGGGAGAACGTAGGACTTGGAAAAGACAAGGGGAATATTTCTTATCGTCCACTAGATGTCAGTACCAAACTGACAAAAACATCTGTACCAAAGTGCCCTCCGACAACAGGCTATTAATTTATAATAAAAGGTATCTGACAGCTTTATTCTGATGAATTATGGGAATCCAAAGCATAATTCCCAGCCTTTGGTTTATAAATTGTCATTGATTTTAATGTTCTTTGTGAAGTTGTGGCATGCAACAAATTTTCCTGCCAAGAGCTGTTAAATAAATAGTCATCCTCTGCTCCAACTACTACACTGAACTTGTTAGGCTGACGAGTGGCGGCAATTGATGGTTATCCATAAGCCATTTATGACAGAGCGCACGGCAGCAATTCAAACAATCATCGCGTGCATTCATTCTGTATTTTTTTTATAGTCTCAAGTGAACCTAAAAGAATGGCTCAGGTAAAAGACAGTACCAGTGCCCCCCCCCAGTTCTTTATACGATACTTCCTGATTGACAGGTGACTGGAATGGTTGTAGGGTTTGCTGAAGGCTCGTCAAACCTCACTGGAATTATTTGGTTTCTCTTTATTGTGTGGTTTGGCATCCCAAAAGTATATCACATGTCTGTTCTAAAGAAAGATGGTTATTGTAAAGACAGGAGCCTTTGTTCGCATAAAGATCTGTTACAGACCGGCATTGGGACAAAAGAAAGCCTATGCCTGAGATGTAATTCCAACACGTCTGGAGAAGCAGTGAGTGTGGGCAGATGCATGAACTGTGGAGGTCAGCGATGACCATTAACTGCCTCGTCACTTTTAAGCAGAGGTGCTAGCTCTTGGGAAAGTCCCCGGCTGGCCCAATGTTGCTTTAATTCTACTCTGCAACACTCAGCCTTCTGGGTGGCTTGCAGAAAGACCCTTTCTTGTCTTTGTTCTTTGTCTATAAACTGCCCCAGACCGTTAGTGGCTATGTCAAGAAGCGCCTCTACTCCCCAGAAGTGGTTGCCTGTCAGGGACATAGCCTAAGGTCTGCCATTTGTACCATGTTTTTTAAGACTCCTTTGGCATCGAAGTCAAGTGACCTGGCCATGTAAAATTCTGTTAATGGTGCTATTTGTGCAAGTACACCTGCGAACTGCCTGCAGGCACTGCTAAGTAGGGAAATAGCACATTAAAGTCCCGGGAGCTGGCTCTAATGTTCTAGCCTTGATTTCTTTTTCTCCAAGCTTTCTGTTGCTCTGGGTGCTGGGACATGACAGTAGTGTAGAAGCTAGGAACATCCCCAGTGTTTCCCTTTGAAAGAGAGGACATGGACTGAGGACATCTGAGTTTTCTCTGAATTTCCCCCAAATGGCAGGAAAGTTCTCAGTTAGTGCTGTTATCTTCAGATTGAGAAAATGAAAGTTTTTTTCCCCAAAGGGGGGAAAAAACATTAGGAAGATTAAGACTTGATACACATATGGCTGCCTTTTGCAAGTCATTATGATCTGTCATAAAAATATTGTATTTACTGACATTTCAAGATGTGGACTCTAATCTCTGTACACATTTAGTTTTCTTTAATAGTTGCTTTCGTTGCAAGCTTCAGTCCGACAAATAACATTAGAAAACACGCAACATGGTCCCCAGTTCAACTGTCAATGTCATTACATTTGAAAAGACTGGGCTCGGAGTCTACGCTTTCCAACCCGATGCGTTAAGTTAAACTGAGTTAGGTAGAAAGCTACGGAGGAAAGCCATTTTAAGCTCAAATACATTTTTTTTTTTTTTTTTTCAGTGCAAGGGCTGAGTGGCGACTTTGAACTGCAGCCTGTTTTTGGAAAGCTGTTTAAATGCTGACCTCTTTACCTGACTCTTAGACTTTGCTGCCTCTTGTATTTATCAAGTGTGAGAAGTCCCAAGCTTGCTAATTTACCGTGGCAGGATCGAGCACAGGGAGTATTAGTCTATGTGGTTGTTTAGTACTTAAAAACTTACACTCTTTGTCCACCTGTGCACCATCAGCTTTGACGGACAGGCTCAGCAGCTCCTTTTCTGCTCCGGGTTGTGCAACAAGATGCCTCTCAGGCACCAAACAACCAAAGGGTCTGGGGAAAATGGTTCTGAGGAAACATGGCGGGGCAGGAATTTTGCAGAAACTTACTAAAGCTAGTGTGATTTGTCTTTTGCATAATTTTTACTTTAATCAAATACGAAATCACTAACGCCATTCTCCTGAGAACTGCAAACCTGTCGCACTCAGACCCAGGTTGTGCTAATGCTTAGGAAAAAAAAATGACAGACCTGTTGCCAGAGGGGAAAAACCATGGGTCATTTCTGACAGATTAAGTTATACTGCTCATTTGTATCACCAGTGAACGTGCCAGGCTCCTGGGATAGGCCAGGCAGGAGTGTCTGGTACTGGGAGTAGAGCAGTGCAGAGAAGGAAGTTTCTTTGTGAAGCTTATATCCCAGGTCACGGGCAGGCTCACATAGAAAGCCCTGCCATGGTGGAAGTAAGGCGGGGAGAGAGATGCACATCAGAGATGTGTGCCCAGGGGCACTGTGAGCTCAGTGCTGCCTCAATAGACAGATACTCTCTCCATGGCCATCTGAGCAGAGAAGTGGACAATGTGAGACATGACACCTGCAAATCACTAACACAGAAATATTTTCCACAGAGGAGACAGCATGTATCAAGGTCCTGAGGCAGGATCAGGTGCATGGATGGAGAAGCAGAGCGGGCAGGGTGATCAGAGCAAGCACAGGGAGAATTTCTAGCATCCTGGGTGGGAGGCTTAAAGGACCGTGGTCGGGTCCCTTTTACCTAATGTGATAGCATAAGACCACCTGAGCTTTGTTATGAGGGTTGTGAATGAAAAAGCAAGAAGTGGTGTGCAGTTCAAAGGCTCACTTTCTGTTCTGAGGGAGTGGTGGGGAGGGAGGCGGCCAGCTCACTGGGGAGCTAAGATAGTAATGGAGTGAAGAGGCAGAAGGGATTTGGCTGGGCTAAGTTGTGAGAAGTTACTGGTTTGGGGGACATTTTGAAAGGTGAGCAAGCCAGGTTGGCTGCCAGGCTGGAGTGGGATGTGAGAAGGGCAGACTGAAGGAGGCCTGAGGACACAGAGCTGGCGACTTTGTGGAACAGGCTCGGGTGTGGAGTTAAAGGGAGAGGGAGGTTTTGGCTGGAAGTGATCGTGAACTCAGGGGAAAGTCAAGTTTTTATCAGCCAGGAGAGATCACCCAGTGTCACAGAGCTGAATGAGGGAGCTTGGGAGGTGTGCTGGCTGGTTTTGTGTCAACTTGACACAAGCTGGAGTTATCACAGAGAAAGGAGCTTCAGTTGAGAAAATGCCTCCATGAGATCCAGCTGTAAGGCATTTTCTCAATTAGTGATCAAGGGGGGAGGGCCCCCTGTGAGTGGTACCATCTGTGGGCTGGTAGTCTTGGGTTCTATAAGAAAGCAGGCTGGGCAAACCAGGAGAAGCAAGCAAACCAGTAAGAAACATCCCTCCATGGCTTCTGCATCAGCTCCTGTTTCCTGACCTGCTTGAGTTCCAGTCCTGACTTCCTTTGGTGATGAACAGCAGCCTGGAAGTGTAAGCTCAATAAACCCTTTCCTCCCCAACTTGCATGTTGGTCATGATGTTCATGTAGGAATAGAAACCCAGACTAAGACAGGAGGGATCTTAAAAGAGTCCCAAAGCCAGAGAATATGGTGAGTTTGATGTCGTACAGACAGAAGCCCAGCTAAGGAGGTGGAGGCAGCGTAGTGTTAAGAATGAGCCATCCTGGTGCTGGACCACTCCAAACACGACTGCCTCGGTTGTCATGGCTGGGATTCAGTATCCAGAAATGTTATCTCTCAGATCCTACACAGATGCACTGCAGATGAGCCTTGGGAGTTTGAGATTTGACATGTGGTCTCAGTGAATGCCATGCCTGGGGAAGATGGACGCACAAAGGTTTAGGGTGCCAATTTGAAGTTTAAAAAATGGTCTTGGTGGTATGGGTCTGTGATCTCAGTACTCTGGAAGTGAAAGACTGCTTTGAGGCCAGCCTGGGCTACAGAGTAAAACCCTGTCTCAAACCAAACAAAAACCCAACCCCAGAATATTTAGATGTTGTATCAAAGGAAGGGAAGTTCTTTGTTTATCAAACGACCACAACGTGAAGAATTCACCTTTTGTTTGGAAATCGTTACATCTTTGAAAACAGAATTTTGGTTAAAAAGCATTATATATTTTTAGTAGATTCATACAGGTGTGTGTGTGTGTGTGTGTGTGTGTGTGTGTGTGTGTGTGTGTGTGTGTGTGTATCCTGAAATGATCTCAGAGATTAAAAGTGACCAGTTAAGAAATACTAGAGATTGGTCAATAGCATTATCGAAGACATGTGTAATCATAGTTCAAATAACTATTTTGATTCTAGATTAGTTCCCATGGAACCTTCGATTTCCATAGAATCAAATCATCAGGACAATGCCGGGCCTTTCTGTGGCCTCCTTCAACCCCTCACACCCTGTAATTACATTCAGACTTTGCCCTTATACCCAGTATCACAGAGGACTTGTTGCCCCAGGGCATGGGCTGCGTTGTTTCTTTCTTTTGTGGAGAGCACAGGTTGTGGCCTGACTAGACTTCTGCCATTTCCTAATCTTCTATCACTCAGCAGCAGAGGATGAAAATCAAGGGAGCGTCCCTAACCCGCTGCTTAAGCAGCCGCTGAGGAGCCGAGGCCGCCCAACCTCATTAACCCATTGGCTGCTGCTTTCGCCCAGGAGGGATTCTTAATGAGGGCATCTCAGGCAAGCCAGACAGACGTGCACTAAAGTGCTGGGGCCCTTCCTTGTAAGGGCCTAGAGCAGAGTTATTTTTATCAAAAGCATACTCACAAGACAGCACTCTTAAGGCAAATAAAGCAAATAATGCAGTTGCCATCCTTGACTCTGTGGTGCTTTAAAAATATTGGAAATTTTGCATTTGGGAGTAACTGCAAGCCATTTTCCAAACATCGAGTCCCCTCCTTAGTGATTTTGCTCCGTGGGAGAGATAGTGGTGAACAGTCCCAGGACCTAGATTTAGCAGAATAGCTGAAAACAGACCCCATCTAGCCAACCTCCATGGCTCATGCTTGCCACCACGGTACATGGAACAGAATCCAGAGCAGCAACCAACTTGTTTCCCAGACCCCAGAGGCTGCAAAGATGCTGCTTCTCTCAGCAAGGAATTTGTAGGGCTCTGTCATTGCGATGTTGGAAGTAAATATTGTACCTGACCACTGATATTCTGTCTATGGTTTGTGTGTGAGTGTGTGTGCATGCATGTATGTGTGTGTGCATGTGTTTGTGCGTATGTGTGTGAATGTGTAAGTGTGCATGTAAATGTATGTGTATGTGTGTGTATCTATGTGTGTATGTGTGTGCAAGTGTATGTGTGTGTATGTATGTGTGCATGTGTGTATATGGGTGTATATGGGTGTGGATGTGTGAGTATGCATGTGTATGTGTGTATGTATGTGTGTGTTTGTGTGCATGTGTGTGTTTGTGTGCTTGTGTGTGTGTTTGTGTGCATGTGTGTGTGTATGGGCATATATGTGTATGGAAGTGTGTTTATGTGCATGTATGTGTGTGTATGTGTGCATGTGTGTGTATGAGTATATATCTGTATGGATGTGTAAGTGTTTATGTGCATGTATGTGTATGTGTGTATGTGTATATGTGTGTGTATGTGTGCATGTGTGTGTATGGGTGTATATGTGTGTAGATGTGTGAGTGTGCATGTATTTATGTGTGTGTGTGCGTGTGTGTATATGGGTGTGTATGTGTGTAGATGTGTGAGTGTGCATGTATATATGTGTGTGTGTGTGTGTGTGCGTGTGTGTATATGGGTGTGTATGTGTGTAGATGTGTGAGTGTGCATGTATATGTGTGTGTGTGTGTGTGTGTGTATGTCTGTGTGTATGTGCACACACTTATATGTTTCAGATGTCTTCAGCTCTTCCCCACCTTATCTTTCCTGTGACAGTTGTCACTTTTATCTGGAACCAGCTGGTTTGACTAGGCTGGCCAGGGCCATGGGGAGCTGCCTGCACCTTCCTCCCCAGTGCTGGAATTATGAGAGAGAGTACCTCACCGTGTCGCTATTATACATGGGTTCTGGGATCAAACTCAGGTCCTCACGCATCTGCAGCGAGTGTTTTACCCACTCAGCCATCTCCCCAGCTCCTATGGGGTCTGTCTGAAAGGCCTCGGAGGACTAATCTTTGAGTGATTTTTAAAGACATTTGTGAGGTCCAGTGGTCTAACCTCTTCTCTATAATCTTACCATTTCCCCTTTACCATGGGTCTCCCTTGATTGCAGAAAATAATTATGTTTGAGCTCTCTTTCTATAACTTTGAAGTGCTTTCTTTATGCTTCTGTTTTAATCAGATCCCTACATATCTGAATTTTAGAGAGCCCGATAAGTGTCATCTGTCCTTACTGTGACATAAGGTTAAAGAGGGAGAGATGGGCTTGACCGTTTTCTGTGTTCTAGAAGATGCTGAGTAAGATCTGCCTCACTCCCAGCTGCAGATGCTATTAAAGTTTTAGATTCTAATCTAATAAAAATTCACCATAGCCCATTGCTTTTCTTAACCACCCCCAGCAATCAAGCACACCAGACTTAGTATCTGAAGGGAAGGGGGAAAAAAGAATATTTAAAATATTGCAGAAGTGTTTTCCAATAAATTTTTTAAAACTTGGAAGAGATGGTATATGGGGGGGGGGGGGAGTGGAGAATTCACGTAGTTTTATAGGACCTCCGAGGCCCAGCATTCTTAAGTAATCTTTTTTGATGTTTTTAGACAGACCATTAAGCAGGGGATAAAAGTCCCTGTGTTCAATATCTGGATACATTAAGCATTAGGTTTAAAATTTACAGCTTTCATTTTGACAAGGGAAATGACACATTTGGTCTCAAGGACTATCTTGAACTGAGCTGTGTGTGTGTGTGTGTGTGTGTGTGTGTGTGTTTCCAACCCAAAGGCAAGCTTGTCAGGCTAAGGGTGTGAGGGTGTGGTCCTGTGAACTAAGTGCGTGAGAGGTCCTCCGAGTAAACTGTTTTGGCTGCTCCATCCCCAAACGATGGTGCACTGTGGAGAGTAGTAGCGGTGCTCTTCCCCCACTGGCTGAGTCCAATGGAATGGCTCCGGAAGAACATGGAGCTGAGAAGGATGAGGAGCTGGGTGCTCAGACATGAGAGGAAGACTCGCAGACGTGGACGGACCCCAGTGCACTTCTGTTTTCTTTTCCCCATGGGACACCTCAATGGAGACCCATCCTATGACATCTTCAATTGTATCTCGGGACCAGGCTGTCAGGGAATTGCTGAACTAAGTCACTGGCAGAGAGAGAAGGCAGAGGGCGAGGTAGGAAGGCCATTCTGAGTTAGAAGAGCCGTAGTTACGGAGGCAGAGAAATGTGAAGGGTGCACAGTATAATACAATTTGCTGTGACCTCCATGGCAACTTGGGGCAGCACAGGGCTGAAGAAATGACAAACGTGTATGCAGAGAAGCTGAGAAGCTGGTATTGGGTGGGCTGTGCTCTGCGATGGATGGCGACTACCACGCAACCTGAAAAGTCACGGAGTTTATTCTCAGTCTCAGGCCGTAGACATCTGGGAGGAGGAAGCTGTGGTTGTTAGCTTTTGCACACATGGGTCAATCATTAATGAACACGTATGTTTGGACAAAAGGAAGTTTCCCAGTCCTCAGAGCCCCACCCAGGGAAGGCTTTGCTATTCCCATGGATCTGATGCTTTGGGGTCCTTGACATGGCCAAGTCCAGGCCAACAACACACCTTCACTCAGACTACTTTCCAGACAATTAGTTTTCAAGACTCCTGACAAAGATAGGATTTCCTTCCCTCCTCCTAACCTTGAGTGTGGAAAGATGGAAGAAACTGGGAGTTCTACAAGCTAGGAAGAGAAGTCTAGTTTGTTTATTTGCTTGAAGAGTATGGACTTTATCTTTTAGTCGATGGATGGAGGTAAGATGACTCGATGGTGACTTTGGAAAGTTGCTATTCTTTCTAGGGGAAGAACAGGCAGAAGGCAGCAGCTAATACCCAGCGGAAGGTGACTTCTGTTTCCAGTTGTCCGTGCTGAGAAGGACCATGTAGCAGTAAAGGCCTGCAGAGGGCAGTCATGAGCAATATTGTCCCAGGGATTTGATGATAGATGTGGGGCGTGAGGGGAGGGGCCACCTGGTTTCTTTCCTGGTTTCTTTCCTTTCCAGGGCAGGAAGAAGGAAGGGGGTGTCTGATCTTTCTCTCTTTCACTTTTGCAGCACTGAGGCTGCTGGGCCTGACAACCGGAAGGGCCAAAGGGCTTGTGAGGGCTTTTGGGTTGAGAGTGCTTCCCGTCATCACGACAGGGAAAGCATGGTAGAGCAGCTCAGACTGTGGCTGTGGGAGCATGTGGTGGAGGCTGTTCACTTCACAACCCACCAGGAACAGAGGGAAAGGCCAGATTAGGGTCTGGGCTGAGACCTTCAATGGCTCATCCCTGGGAACCTGCTTCTGCCAGCTGGGCCCCACCTCGCAAAGACTCCACAGGCTCTCAAAATAGCACACCAGCTGAAACAACTGTTCGGAGCATACGCCTGTAGGAGACATTTCAGATTCAAACCATAACACCTCCCATACGCTCCTCTTTCAGCCCTCTGTAAACCCCTGCTGGGACAGAGCACATCCACACACTAGGCTTCTTCTGTCTGGCTTCGGCATGTTTCTGGTTTTCGATTTTTCTGCTCGGATGGTGCTAGCTGGGCAGGTACTGTCTTTATGCACTGTGGTAGATTATTTGTGCTCAGGACTTTTATACCTGCCCCTTCTCTTCCCTCTTGACTTTGCATCCTTTATCTTCCTCCTGTTTACTCTCAAGTTCACCCCTCTTAATTTAGATACACTTTAAAGAATGGGAGACTCGTAGCCCATGAATTCCTTCTGTGTGAGGAGCTGTGTTAGTCACAAATGTTGTGGTTATGCAGAATGTATTTTTGGCTTTATGATGTCTAACCAGTTTTGCATAAAGGAAATACCAAATGACGGAAGAACCACCCTATTGACTGTTGGCTGCAACTGTCCTGAATGAGAGACGCACACACAATGTGACACAGGCAGGACATGGAAGGAAACTGTGTTTGTGTGCACATGTGTGAAGAGAGGCGTTTACCAGGAAGTATGCTGGCTCATAGTTCAAATAGTTACCACTCATTTTAGTTTCAGCTCTGACGGTCAGAGCTTGTGAAGAGCGGTTAACCTAAGGAATGGTCCTTATCCTTATCTTTCCTTCATAGAAATGGAAGAGAAACTCTGGTCTTCTCAAGGGAGTAAGCCCGCTGTATCCTCCTGCCTTCCTGGAGACTGGTGAACCCAACTACACACTGAGGATAGAAATGCGTGCCCTGAGGCGCCCCCTATAGGCTCCCACTAGAAATGCTATTACAAAGATAATTGGAATAGCCAAGAGATTTCCCAATAAAAACATAGAAAAAAAAAGATTATAAAAATAGAAAAAACAACTATAGTCTACATCCAGGTTCTTGGTGACTTAATAGTCATTAAGGGACTGACATATCATTTTTTAACCAAAGAGAGAGATAGAGATAGAGAGATAGAGATCCACCATGTGGCTAGACTGCTTTTTGTTGTTGTTTTCTTTTACTGTTACTTATTTATATTTATATTCTTGTATGTGTGTGTGTGTGTGTGTGTGTGTGTGTGTGTATGTAAAGAAGAAAAGAGGAGGTAAGCCATCCTCCCCTGTTGTTGGCAGTCAGCAAGCCCTGAGGTCCTCCTGGGCTCTGGAGTGAGGCTCTTCCTCAAAGGACAATGACAATAACTGCAAAAATCCATGGGACTTTTGAAATTCCTCTGCTAGAGTACACTGTTGTTATAGAGCCTTCAAAAGTGTGTAGGGTACACTGATGTTCAAATACTTTCCAGAGGCATAAAAGAGAAAAATATTTTAAGTGACCAAAGAGAGTTTCTTATTGCTGTGAACAGACACCATGACCAACACATCTCTTACGAAGGACAACATTTAATTGGGGCTGGCTTACAGTTTCAGAGGTTCAGTCCATCATCATCATGGCAGCAAGCAAGACTTCGTGCAGGCCGACATGGTGCTGGAGGAGCTGAGAGTTCTACGTCTTGATCCGAAGACATCCAGGAGAGACTCAGTTCTGTAGGCAGCCAGGAGGAGAGTCTCTTCTGCACTGGGTGGAGCCTGAGCAAAGGAGTTTCAAAGCCCACGCCCACAGTGACACACTTCCTCCAACAAGACCGTATCTTCTAATAATGCTACTTATCCCATGGACCAATCACATGCACACCTCCACAGTGAGTGAAGGCAGAAAGAGAGAACGACATTGGGCAGCCTAGTGAGGTCTCTGAGAGATGCTGTGGAAGCTGAGGACCCGAGATGCCTGCTGATAGGTGGCCTCCTCCAGCCTTGTCATTCCATATTTTGATTGTGTTCTGGAAACTGGCTTTAGCTTTGTCAGGATCCTGTTCCTTTCTTGTATTCTAGAAACGTATGTAAAGAGTATTTGTAGAAAATATGTCTATGAACAATTTTCAAAATGATGAAAATGTTACAAAATTTCAGAAAATTTGATTTAATCAAATATTTTTGGAGCCTGACAAGTAGAAAGGGTTTCTTATGAAAATCCTTTTTGAAGAGTTTCCTTATGAGACCTATCAGGTATTCCCTGACTGTGTGCAGAGCTTGCAAACAGTTGGTTCAGATAAATACATCTGTCTTTTTTCATCTATCTATCTATCTATCTATCTATCTATCTATCTATCTATCTATCTATCTATCTATCCATCCATCCATCCATCCATCCATCCATCCATCTATCTATCATTGTCTTAGTCAGGGTTTCTATTCCTGCACAAAACATCATGACCAAGAAGCAAATTGGGGAGGAAAGGGTTTATTCAGCTTACACTTCCACATTGCTGTTCATCACCAAAGGAAGTCAGGACTGGAACTCAAGCAGGTCAGGAAGCAGGAGCTGATGCAGAGGCCATGGAGGAATGCTGCTTATTGGCTTGCTTTCTTCCCCTGGCTTGCTCAGCTTGCTGTCTTGTAGAACCCAAGACTACCAGCCCCGGGATGGCACCACCCACAATGGGTCCTCCCCCTTGATCACTAATTGAGAAAATGCCTTATAGCTGAATCTCATGGAGGCATTTCCTCAAGGGAGGCTCCTTTCTCTGTGATAACTCCAGCTTGTGTCAAGTTGACACAAAACCAGCCAGGACAATCCTCTATCTACTTATCTATCATCTACTATTATCCATCATGTACCTGTCACCAATCTCTCTATTATCCATCTATATATCACATGTTTGTCTATTATCTATCTACCATCAATCTATCTATAATTTGTCTGTCATGCCATCTATTATATGTATATAGCTGTAATCTTTCTACCTATTATGTATATACCATGTATCTACAAACTACCTGTCATCGACCTATCTATCTATCTATCTATCTATCTATCTATCTATCTATCTATCATCATCATCTATCTATCCATCTATCATCTATCACCTATATCTATCTATCTATCTATAATCTATCATCTATCAATCAATCAATCTATCTCACCTATTGATCTATTTATCTACCTATCTTCTATCTATCTATCTATCTATCTATCTATCTATCTATCTATCTATCTATCTATCTCTCACCTTTCTCCAACCTACCTACTTACCCATACTCAAATGCACACACACACAAGTCTTATAAATCCTCAGAGATAGGCTATTTAAGTTAATGTGAAGAAATATTTTAGTTGAATGCTACAGGAGTATTTCGTTGCAGTTTGAGGTAAGTGCCACCTCTCATCATAAAAAAAGCTTTTGAGAATTACTGAATCTGTTATTAAAACTATCAGAGAAGAAATACACAGCTAATGTGCCCTCCCAGTCCCCTTTTGAAAGAAGGTTTATAGGTATTTATCCATGGAAACAGTTTTAACTTCTAAATTTAGATCAAAGTGTTAATAGAAGGTGTATCTGAGGTCAACCCAGAGCACTCCTGTGAGAAGTGCCCCATCCTAACCCCGCCTTTCCCTTTGGCCTGGAATCTATGTTGCATCTTTTGATGCTACATCTTAAGCATGAATGATCAGGGCACTGACATGACCCCAAATATCCTGGAAAATGGAAATCAAGTATGGTAATGCCCACTGACATGTGAGCGTGTGCCCTCTCAAGCATGAACCCAGGAAACCTAATATCCACAGAGGGGACAAGAAACAGATATCTAGACTAAAGATACAATGAATGTGAGCAAACACACATGTGCAGACACATGTGCACACGCATGTGTGCACACACAGTAGTAATCTTATTGTGAACCATTAGGCTTTCTGGTTCGGATTTGTTTTTTTATATCTTTAGATTATGTTCTTCTTTAATCATTTAAATGATTTGCAAAGACTTTCCGCCACTCCTCCACCTTTCTGAGAAAAGTCATGATAAAGATAAAGATGGAGGGATAGTGGTCATTCAAAGCTAGTCTGTAGAGATCTTTTGTAGCCTTCAAGGGTAATAAGAGCATCTCCTAAACCACCCGCTTCTTATCTGTTCCTCAACAGTCACTGACTTACCCTGAACTCTCCACCTTACATCTAAGAAAATCTCATAGACCCTTCACCCGTGGTTTTTCCAGTGACCACAGTATACCCCTCTCCCCTGCCAACTTCCAGGTCATCCCTTCTCCACTTGAAGCTCCAAAAAAGCATGCCCTTACCCGTCAGTTACCAGCTGGAGGCTCCTCAGGACAAGCTAGAACCACTTTCTGACTCGGTAGGCATGTAGTCAAGCCCAAGAATCTAGATTTCCAGCAGGTCCCCAGGATTTAGATGTTAGTGGTCCCAGTGGAAAGTGGCTGCCTCCAGTCTTTCAGCTGTCTCCACACTCTGCATCTTAGTCTGTTGATACAAGTTCTTCAGCGTCTTCCTGTGGAGACACAGGTGTCATTTCACAAACTGCCTATGGTCTTTCTCTTGGGTCCATGGAGGGACCTATCCATCTGGCCAGGCACTGCGACCCTCTGCTCATAGTCATGAAAAGGAGACAGAACCTCCAGACCCCAACTGGACCTTCAGATGACTGTGCTCCCAGTCATCATGAAAACCAGTGGCTTTCTGGAAGACCCAGGGACGTACAAGGGCTCTACCACTATTGTGTAGAACTGCTGTGTGGAATAATTTGTTATATAGCAGCAGATAAGTATATGCCTTGTAAATGTCAATGTTAAATGCATGTATATCGGTCCTTGGTGCCTGCTCTTGATGGTCCAGTCACTATTAGCCACTGTGCCCTCCTCCCAACTCCCAGAAGATGCTACTATACATGCACCCATTGCAGACCTTTGCTGACAGTGCACTACCGGTTTCCAGGCATTTTCTTGGCCCACCCTCTGCCCCGTGAAGCCTTTCTTCAAAGTGCATATCTTCCATTCGGCTCACACTGGCTAATGAGGCTGTAAGGCAGCTTTCACGTCCCCATGATCCTCCTTGTCTTGACTGGCATTTCTGTTTCCATAGCACTCACTACCATTTAACATACTTTATAATTAACTAATTCATTATGTGTATTATTTGTTCCTTTTTTGGCTGAAGTATAGACTTTATTAAGACTCTGAGGTTTCAGGCTCTTCATTACTGGAGGGAAGGCCCCAGAACAAGAGATGAATGGTCCCCATTTTAACCGCACAGATTTACCAGGTGAGTTTTGAGAATCACCTGGAAGCCTGAGATTTTAGAAGGCAGGTTCCCCAGCATAAGCCACAAGAGTGGTCAGTGACGGATGCCATGGTGAGCTGGCTTGAAGGGGAAGAAGTACAAGGTCGCCTTTCAGAACTCGAAGCTAATGCACCTCCCCCATTTTCTCCTCAGTGATCTTTTTAGACATGCCGGTCCCATATTATGGCCTTAGCTGTCGCAGACTTTAGTCATTCAAGAAGGAAACAAAATCCAAAAGAAAGCAGAGATCTCATCAGTTCTCACTGGCCAACTGTGGGATCCATGTCTGTCAAACCACATGGATGGAAAATAGAGAAGGTTGTTCAGGGAAACGGTGCACGCACTGCTAATGGACGGCAGGCAGGACAGACAGAAATAGTCATCTAATTTGTCAGCTTACAGCTAAGGGTGTGATTCCATTTGTAATTTGAGAATGGATTCTAACGAAATGGGAGAAGCAAGCTGAGCATGTGGTTAAATGTTCTGAACATTGGGAGGTGTAGATTTGCCCTTTAAAAATTAATTGATTGCTTTTTGTAATCTGAGCGAAGATCTCATAGCCCCAGATGGCCTAGAACTTGCTATGTAGCAGAGGATGACCGTGAACTTATCCTGCTCTGACTTCCGAGTGCTGGGACCCTAGGTATGATATCCCAACAGATCTTGTCTTAGATTGGCCCATTGTAGCATTGTCCAAAGAGGTGTAATAGTGGCCAAAATAAAGCAAATGTCATGTGTGGCCAGTTTTGTGTCAAATTGACACAAGCTGAAGTCATCTGAGAGGAGGGAACCTTAACTGAGAAAATGCCTCCGTAAGATCAGGATGTAGAGAAGCCTGCAGGGCATTTTCTTAATTAGTCATTGGTGGAGGAAGGCCCAGCTCATCATGTGTGGTACCGCTACTGGTCCTGGGTTTTATAAGACGCAGGCTGAGCAAGGCATGAAGAGCAAGCCAGCAAGCAACACTCCTCTATGGCCTCTGCATCCTTGCTCCAGGTTGCAGTTCTGCTTGAGTTTCTGCCCTCACTGCTTTTGAAGATGAACTGTGAGTAATGTAAACCCTTTCCTTCTCAAGTTGCTTTGGTCAGGGTGTTTCATCACAGCAATAGAAACTCTAACTGATACAATACTCATTGGCTCGTGTCTCTTAGTCAACATGTGAGAGCTGTTTGAGAGTTGGGGCATGTAGTTGATTTTAGAATAAGAAAGAGCAGAGTTGAATTCCCATCAATCCCACTAACTGGATGGAGGCACACCTCACCTTTTGGCCTTGTATGAGCATTGGGGAAAAGACCATTTCTTTTTCTCACAGATGGTCAAAATGACTGATTAAGCCATGGTGTGCCTTCGTTTGGGTTGTTCTCTTAGCAAGGTCTGAGATGACATAGTTTGTTTGGGAGGTGCTCCCTGGAAGCAAGATTGGACACTTGAGTGAGCCAGGAGACAGAGAGAGAGAAAGAGAGAGAGAGAGAGAGAGAGAGAGAGAGAGAGAGAGAGAGAGAGAGAGAGAGAGAGAGAGAGGCATAGTGGTGTTTTGTTGTGGCTGCTCATGGAGGCGTTGGCGATCTCATCTTATTGGGGCATCACAGAAGCAAGCGGTCTTCATGCTGGGATGCCTTTACTGTGGGCATCCCCGGTACACTTGCTTTCTGAACTTTCCAAGTGTCCCTGTGTGTGAGTCAAGCAGACACTCTCTGTGGGAATGATGAGCTTCTTCTATGAAGAGTCCCTGTCTGCTTTACTCTAGTAAATAGTGATAGCTTCCCAGTTTCTTGACAGCACACTTGAGGGTGAATTCTTAGATGTTGCAAGCATATAAAAAGAAATAATCCACACTACCGTATGTATGTGTGTCTGTCTGTGTCTGTATGTACGTGTGTATATGTCTGTGTGGGCGTGTTTGTGTCTGTGTTTCTGTGTATGTGTGTGTATGTGTGTGTATGTCTGTATGTGTGTGTGTACGTGTCTGTGTAGAGTCTGTGTGGGTGTGCTTGTGTCTGTATGTCTGTCTCTTTGTGTGTGTCTCCATGTATCTATGTGTCTCTATATGTGTGTCTGTATGTGTGTTGTATGCAGGTATATGCAGGTACACTCTTTTATGTGCCACCAGGTGTTTTCCTCCATCATGTCTGCCTTATTTTTTGAGACAAGGTCTCTCATTGAAACTGGAGGTTGATGTTTTGGGTAGGCTGGCTGACTAGCTATTAATTCTATGGATCTGCTACTCCTGCCTTGAGCAATGAGTTTACACAGACACACACATGTGCATACACATATGCACATACACAAACACACACAGGTATAGATACTCACATACACACATATGCACATGCACAGAAACACACATATGCACACACACATACACATATGCACAGACAACACAAGCACATGCACACACACACACACACACACACACGCACGCTTGTGCAGTAAGTATTTTACCCCAGAGCCATCTTCCTAGCTCTGTTCCTTTCCCCTCCCTCCTTTTCTCTCCAGCAGACTCTTCATGTACAGTCCTGAATGATCATGAATTTCCATCAGTCCTCTTGCCTCAGTCTCCCTGCTGCAGGATCAATGTCTGTCACTGGCCTGGCTTCACTGTGTTTGTTTCTTTGCATGTAGTTTATTTCTCCTTCAGGAGTTCCCTTTGCCAGGAAACTTGGTAAACTTCTTGTCCTTTAGAATATACCAATTCTAGCAAATTCTTTATCAGTGGCACAGTGTTTTATATATATTTGTACTAATATTTCTCTTACTGTATTAAAATTATATTTACACGCCTCTGCGTATCACAATGAAATATTGAGGTCAGTGGCTTTTCTTTGCATTTGAATCCTCAGTGTCTGGCATACAATAGCTGTACAATGAATGTTTATAATTTTTCATTCACCTTTAGCCTTCAACAATTAGGGAATTATTATTCTATAGTTAGAGATTCTTTTCTTCCACAAGGAGTAGTTGAATTCTGTCACCTCTCCCATGTAAGTAGGTTAAACACTGTAATATAATTTCTGTTCACGGATGAGTGAACATTACAACTTGTCACTGTTAAAGTGATCAAACTGCTTAGCACCTATTTAATTAAAGCAGAAGATACTTGGCTGATATCTTCATCTTTATCAGTTAAATCCTAATAAGGAAAGTGATATTTTGTCTAGATCAAAAGAAAAAGGCTGTACTGTCAGTGCCCTTAGGACTTCTAGAATACCATTAGCAAAGGCCGAGGGACTTCGAGCAATGGTGAGTGACAGACGTCCTTCTTTCCCTCCCCTAGGGTTAGTTTATGTTTTCAGAGCCTCAGTAGTTAGTAAACAAGACTATCATCTTCAAATACTAAAGCAATATTTTAACATAAAGTGCCAAATCCTGCTTGGCCATGTGGAAGGGACAATGTGACATGGTTTCCTGCCCTGGAACGGAGCCAGCAGGGCATGAGCTTCAGTGAATGTTGACAGTTGCTGCGCATGACTCTTGTTTGTACAAAATACACACACACACACACACACACACACACACACACACACACACACACACACTACTTCATGTTTCTCTTTTGGGAAATATTCTCCCTGCTAAGGTTAAGGACTCCATGATAATCAGAGACCTTACAAGTCTAGAAGGTGAGAGTGTGTCTATGTCCTTAGCAATAATGGTCAATGCTGAGACCATCAGGATAACCCGTAAGGCTGTGGGAAAGAACTCTGAAAACATGCGTTCAAGAGTATATAATTTCTATAATTATAAAATTATATGAGGGGGCTTCATGAACCTAAAAGAACAGAGGCAGCTGCACTGTGAGCCAGATACAAAGGTAAGCAGATACAAAGGCAGGCAGATTCCTGAGTTCAAGGTCAGCCAGGGACAGAGCTAGATTAGGGATGGCAATCTCAGAGTGAGGTCCCACTGATCTAGCTTATTGTCTGTGCTTACAAAGGTAGGCATATTGCTGAATTCACTTGTAATGTTAAAAAAATGTGCTTGCTGTCTCTAAGAATCAAGGAGATGAAGACATGGAATACTGATTCATGAGATAATCAAAAAGGAACCTGGGGTAAACTGAATTGATATGTGAATAAAAGACTGGGCTTTTGATTTGCAAGTGAAGAGCTATCCAGAGGTTTTGTTTTGTTTTGTTTTGTTTTGTTTTGTTTTTGTTTTTTTGAGCAAGAGAGGGCTGTCTTGAGCAGAACACTAGCCATCAGCTTTCACCTCAGAGTTGGCTTCACTGCTTTCCATACTCCTTCTCTCTGAAACTCCTCTCCAAGCTGAGGTTGGCCCTTGGCACTGACACACCCAGGGCTGGGGGATGGCACAGTTAGTAGAGTGTTGTCTGTGTAAGCAGAAGGCCCTGAGTTTGGATTGCTGTCATCTGGGTGAAAACTCAGTAATGGTGATGTGCCACAGGCAGGCCCAGAGATCCCTGGTGAGCCAGTCTTCTCTGGGTTCAGAGAGAGACTCTGACTACCTCAAGGAATAAAGTAGAAACAATTGAAGAAAATGTCAGTGTCAAACTCTGGCCTCCGTGTGTATGTGGGGTGTGCATAGGTAGCCACACACACGTATACTTGCCACACATATGAGCATATATACATAACAAAATCTATAGGTAAAGGCTAATCAGAGATTATGTGGGATGTTCTGGTGGAATTTTCCTTCTTGAATCCCAGTCTTAAGTTGAAAAGGAATATTGGAAAATACATAAAATTTATAATGGGATGAGCACATTTTTATAACACCCCATTCTTTTTTAATATTCCTTTATGTGAATACCAGGAGAGAAAACCCGACAATACACTGTACTGTAGCCATGTTTAAAGCAGAAAGAAAGATTGGCAATACTTTACAGGAATAAACCTGTCTTACACTCACCCTTTACCAGCTTCTCAGTGCAGTCTGGCTGCTCTCTTCACTATGCACAAAGGAACTCCTGTCTCTGGATACTGGTTACTTCTTCCAAGTCTTCCACCTTCTGCTGCCCTCCACTCATCTCCTGCAGAGTTATAGCCCAAAGTCAGGTGACTTGGGAAGGAATACTGATGAGCCAGTCTTTTAAGAGTTTGTGCATATTCCACCCTGCGATGCAGGGGTAGAAGTGTCTAGAAAGCTGATTCATTAGTCCCCCTGGAGGCAGGTTCACTGGTCTGTGCCCGAGTTCATCTGGGTCTTTGAAAACAAAAAGTCGGTTACCACTTTCATGTGCTTTGTATTGATGACTGCTGACTGAGCCCCTGTGCCAATTAGCAGGGATTATTTTTAAATCCTTAATATGAGAAAGGAGACAGTTGTTAAGTAATCTGATCCAACCCTCTGGTTTATCACAAGAGTTACATTTCTCTTGTAGTAGTTTGGCTACTGGGAGATATTTCAGTTTGAGTTGCTGGTACTCTTCTTTTTAAAAAAAACTTATAATTTCCCATGTTAAACAACAATAACAACAACAACAACAACAACAACAACCAAACAAAACTTGGGCTAGAGAGATAGGTCAGTGGTGCTTACTGCTCTTCCAAAGATCTGCAGTTTGGTTCCCAGCACCCACATTGGGTATTTCACAGCCATCCACAACTCCAGTTTCAGGGGATCCCATGCCCTCTTCTGGCTTTGGTGGGCACTTACACACTTGTGTGCATGCACACATGCATGCACATAAATAAAAACTAAATCTTTAAAAATAAATACAAAACACACACTCTATAGAAAGGAGTCGATTCCAACTTTATCTCCTCTGGAGACTTCTTTCCTTCCCAGTTGTGTTCAAGCCACTGACTTGCTAAGGAAGCAGGTTTATAAAATGTCCTTCTTTATGCTAGATGACAAGGTTTGGTTGCTATGTTTTCCCTGTTGCTGCTCCTCCTCTCTTGGGTCATATTTAAGTTTCTCCTTATCTATAGATTCTTGTCTTTTGTGACTTGTGGTCATGGTCCTCACAGCAGCACACAGTTGGCAAACACAGGCTAAACTCAGGAGAAAAGGCCCTTTCCACGTATGGACTTAGCATTTCCAGGACGAAATTTGCAGAAATCTTTGGTATTTTATCATGGAATTTTAGTAAAATATAGAAATCATTGTTCATTTCTTGTTCATGTATCCATTTAAATTCCCCGAATGATTTCTTTTTGTTTGTATTTCTGGAAGTTTCCAGTGGTGACCATACTGTGGCCTATGAGGCAAATGCCTTTCGGGATGACTATGGATGTGAAAAGATGCACATATTTGTACCATCGCTTCACAGTGTTAAATTTGGACACCACTCGGTCACTTTAGATCATGTATAGCTTTAAAAATGCCTTTGTTTTTCTAGATTTGCACCTCCCCAAGCCTATGATCTAACAAGCAGAGAATAAAGACTCAGTGATTTTTGATGTTTCAAATTGTCCCTTTGTGTTCCACGTAGCTCTGGCTGAACCATACTCCTTAGCTCTCCGTCTCTGCACTAGAGTGATAGCAGATGCACTGCAGAGAAAGCTCACATGAGCACCTTTGCCTACGGGGGATATTTCCCTTTAAGACTTTACCCTAGAAGACACACACTACATATATATCTATATACAAATTCATTTATTTACATGCATATGCATACACATTCACCTATACATACATTTATGTCATACATGCACATGCAAGCACACATTAAAATACACATAAATACATACACATATACACAGAATCATATACATAAACACATGTATACCATACATACACATATTCACATATATATATATACATATACATGTAATATACACATATTATATATAAACACAGAAACACAAATACATGCAAATGCACACATATACATACAGATATAAGTATGTACATAATATATACACATGCATACACATATACATGTACACACAGACATACACACACACACAGATATACACACACACACAGACATACACACACACACAGACATACACACACACACAGACATACACACACACACAGATATACACACACACACAGACATACACACACACACACACACACACACAGACATACACACACACACACAGACATACACACACACACACACACACACACACACACACACACACACACAAACATACATTCTTTGCCATACTTGTCAAATTGATACAGACATTTTTGAAGCAACTTTTAACTTATAGTTCCTTCTATAAACTCTATTTTTTCTTTTCTGTTTTAAAAAAGTGTTGATTAAACTCTCTAAATTAATTTTATGACCCTCTAAAAGGCTCCTAATCAGACTGAAAAGTTTTGCATTAGTGGAGTGGGGAGAGCTTTCTAAAGTATTAACATACATAAATGGACTGTATGAAATGAGAATTCCTGGAAGTATATCTGTATGTATACAAGACTTTTTCTTACCATGAATTGAATTACGTGAGAAAATGTCACAAGCCATTTGCTGAGGATACTGGGGGAGTGGACCCTCCCTCAGAGGGAGGTGATGAATACACTGGACAGGAGTGGGTGGGGCCAACAGGAGGTTGTAGAATTTCCCCCTTATCTCCCTCTCCCTCTCTGTCACCCTCTCTGGGTATGTGCACACATGCGCTCTCTCTCTCTCTCTCTCTCTCTCTCTCTCACACACACACACACACACACACACACGTTATGATATGCATGTTCAGGTCAGTGAATAGCTTCTAGAAGTCAATTCTCTCCTAACATGTGGATTCTGGGGATTGGATTTACAGTAGGCTTGGCACAAGTGTCTTTTGCCCATTTAGCCATCTTATTAGCCATGGGACATTTAAAATAATTGTCTCCTTTTATTGATTACTTGTAAGATAAATGCATAAGATTACTTTGTTTTTATCCCTTAGCGAATGGCCATTATTTTCTACAAGCAGTTTGCATCTGGCCATCTGTACCATAAAGATGTAGCTATGGTCACTTTTGATCACAGAGATAGAACCGAGTTTTTGATCCTAATGAATCACATCTGATACTGTTTTGCGTGCACAATCTTGAGGGGACTTCAGGGTTTCTTAGCAGCTCATTAGTGCTCCCTTTTCAGCTGTGACGAGCAAGGGTTAATACACATTCATGCTGTAAAACGGGGCCTCCTTAATTGTTTCTTTATTACAGATCCCAGGGGCTAGATCCACAATCACGAAAAAGATGAATTTAAAAAGCTTTCATGAGGATTGGCACATTGTTCGTAAAATGTCCAATATAATTCTAATGGGTGGTGACGCACCCATTCAGAAACCCGTTCCTGCTAACGTTGCAAGCAGCGACTCCGTGTGTGACTCCAGGTACAGCTAGAGACACATCAATGCAGTCGGTGCTCTCTCTGTCATCGATGATTCGTATTCTGGGATAGAAAATAAAAAATCATTTAAAAATATCTAGGTAAGAGGAAGAGACAGGATATTTTGTCGTAGTAGCAGGACCTACTGTGCACAGTCACTTCCTGTGAAAAGTCTTTCTCCTCACACTGACCTGAGTGACCTTACATCCCTCCCGCTCTTCCATGGTGCCCATGGATCCGCCACTATTCCTCCAACCTTGCCCTAATGGAGTCACAACAGCAGGTGCTGACTGACACTCAAGGCTCCAGGCCAGACTGCCATGTTTCATCTCTGTCTCTGCCTCTCCCTCTCTCCTCTCTCTCTCTCTCTCTCTCTCTGTCTCTCTCTCTCTCTCTCTCTCTCTCTCTCTCTCTCTCTCTCGTTTGTGTCTATTACATTTTGTGATGTATGCTTTCAGTTCTCATACATGCGTATGTCTCTCCATGTGTGTACGCATCAGCACACAAATAAACACATATAAGAGGTTGTCAGCTGCTGAGTAAGCATGAGTATCGGATGCGAGGACACTGTGTTATTTGCTCTGTTAGCATGTGGATTTGAAAGGTTTTAAGTTAAATGTTGAGGAAATCAGGGATATAAGTTTCTGGTCATAAGTGCTCAGCCCATGTATTGATGGAGGTTGGAAAATGGGGGTATCTTCTTCCTGTTTACAAGAACTAAGACAGGCCTGGAGAGATGGCTCAGCGGTTAAGAGCACTGACTGCTCTTCCAGACGTCCTGAGTTTAATTCTAAGCAACCACATGGTGGCTCACAACCATCTGTAATGGGATCTGATGCCCTCTTCTGGTGTGTCTGCAGACAGCTACAGTGTACTCATATGCATAAAATAAATAAATGAATCTTAAAAAAAAAAAAGAAAGAAAAAAGAAAAGGGAAATAGTTAAAAATATTATATATAAAAAAGAACTAAGAGTACATTTCAGACACCACATTTGATGATACAAATCATGGATTTCAATCAAATAGAGAGAGCAGAGAACACTGTTACCTAATAGTAGGCTTAGATTTTTTTCAAAACCTACTTTATTTAGGGTTCTTGATCACTTCCATCTCCCTTCTAGCTCACTGACCAGAGGTAGGGGAGAAAGAAGGTTAACAGGAAGGGGATTGTGGGCCTGTTCAGTAGTAGTTCTTTGGAGGGTAATTCCACTCTTCACTGTTAGGATACCAGCAGTCTAGTTCAATAGCAAACACCAAACATGCATCAGTAGTGGTGGCTTGATCCAACAAACCAGCAAGGCTCTGCAGAATGGCCCAAGTCAGTAGAAGCAGCCAGAATTAGCCAGAATACCACAAGAAGTTCTTGGGTGTGTTTCTATCTATGAAGTCAAGACCAGTGAAGACCAGCAAAGACCAGTGAAGGCCACCAAAGTGTTTCACAGCATAGCAATTCAAGAGTGACCTCTCACTGTTTGTGGGGTTCTATTTATAGTCTTTGTAAATATCATGCTCCCCCTCGCAAGAGCTTCCAGAAAAACAGCAGGTGTCACAATTAAGTTGTTAACCCTGACTAGAAATTTACCTTTCACCTAATCATTAATTACCCTAGTTTTCTTAATTTTGCTGTAATAAAATACTGACCACAAACAACTCGTGGAGGAAAGGGTTTAATTCAGCTTACAGTTATGATCCATTGTTGAATGAATTCAAGGCAGGGACATGGAGCTATTTGCTTCCTGCATCGTTCCTCATGACTTGCTCACTCTACCTTTCTTATACAACCCAGGCTCACATACCTAGGAGTGTGAGCTGGGTCATCTACCTCAATCATGTACCAAGAAAAAAAATGCCTCACACTTGCCTACAGGCAAGTTTAATGGAGGCACATTCTTATTTGAGATTCCCTCTTCTCAGGTGTATCCAGGTTTGTGTCAAGTGTATCAATTTCAGTTATTATTCCTATTAAGTTCATATTGTGTTTCTATGGGAGACAGCTATCAGGGTTACTTCTAAGTAACACAAGAGACCACTAATCTGGTCTCCAAGAGACAAAATTGTTGTCTTCTTGACCTGTTCCTCCTTATAAAAAGTGGATTAGAAGGGTCACTATCATCCAGATAACATAGAAGAGAATTAATTTATTGTTTCAGAGGGTGAGTCCATGGCCACCATGGTGGGGAGCATGGCAGCAGGGGAGCATGCATGATATGTGTGTGTGTGTGTGTGTGTGTGTGTGAGAGAGAGAGAGAGAGAGAGAGAGAGAGAGAGAGAGAGAGAGAGAGAAGAAAGAGAGAGGGATAGAGAGACAGAGAGAGACAGAGGGAGATGGAGACAGAGATAGAGACACAGAAAGGTATAGACAGAGGCTGAGAGACAGAGAAAGACAAAGTCATACAGAGAGGGAGGGAGGCAGAGGCAAAAGCAATGGCAGTAGCACAGGCAGACTGGGCTTGACATGGGTAGTTGAAACCTCAAAGTCTAGCCCAAGTGACACACCTCCTCCAGCAAGGCCACACCTCCTAATCCTTCTCAAATAGTTCCACCAACTGAAGACCAAGTATCCAAATATATGAGCCTACGTGGGCCATTCTCACTCAAACTACCGCAAAAGTTCATTCCCTTTATATTTGATCTTTAGTTCTTGTAACTAAGCTAGTATACCTCTTGAGAACTGCATTCTCTAGCAAATAAAGGAACAGGATTTTAGGGGATACACAAATACTCCAACCAAGAACCAAACCCCTAATTTGGTAAATAATAGCAATCATTTCTCCAATTCAGACAATCTCTTTTGATAGAATCTTTAGAATATCAAGTGTCCAATTCTCTATCAAGGTTTATATTTCTTCTATGATGGTGTCTGAATATCAAGAACTTTAGTTATCTTTAGGACAAGAATGAGGTGGTAGAGTGTGCTACTTTTTTTTTTCTTAGCAAGAAGGGTGCATATATCTCTGTGTCTAGACTAATACCCTCTGAGATATGATTAGGTACTGATTCTGAAGGGTTTGACAGGGTTATGACTGTGCTGAAATTCCTGTTTCATGTAACCAAAGAGCTGAACTTTCTGAACAGCCAATCCCAAATCCAATCATGTGGGATGAACAAATTCCAAGACAGACCCCGCGTCCTTACCTCCATGTTGCTGTACAATGCCTCCACTTGTGTCTCAGTAGGATTCATGAATTGCTAGTGGCAAATAGATTATTGCAAAGCCAGGGATCTTATTTCTATGATTGCATAAAATTATAATGTCTAGTGCTACTAGATTTTCCATATTGAATATCTTCTACACTGGCTTAACAGAGGAAGACAAAGGAGCTAATACACTAAGGCTGAGGGCAGGTTCTGGCTGATAGCCATAAATAAACTAAGACCATTTGGTTCTTGCACCAGCAGTTAATGGCCAGGACTTACTGCCCCTGTGTAAGAAGAAACCCTGCTATCGGGCATCACCAATGGCTCTTCCTTGGTTTATTATAAACCCATGAGCCAAATCCTTAACATTGAGGTTCCTCGGGGCTCATTGGTTAAGACCCAGGTTCATTTCCTAGCCCCTACATGGTGGGTCCCAAGCTTCTGTAACTCTAGTTATAGAATGTATGGCACCCTCGTTGGTCTCAGTGGGCACTGTACTTCTAGATATATATGCAGTCAAAAACACAATAAAAATAGTTTTTTAAGTTGCAATTAAACTTTTATGTGTGCTGCTTCCATATTAAGTGTGGATTGTCACTATAATGCAGGCATGCTATTTGGTGCTTCCCCTGACAGTCTCAGTGTCTGGGAGTTTAAAAATACTGTGCCATAGAACTTAGCTACTTATTATCTCTGTATCTTTGGTCAAATAGAAGTAAATCCCTATTCTCTCATATGTAAACTGCAAAGTAAAGGTGAATAGCCACTGTAGAGGACTCAGGATTGATCACTCTCTGAGTTGGCTGGGGTTAGACTATAAAATTTTTTTAGTATAGCTCCAGGTACTATCATGCATACTCCATACATTTATTTATTAAGTTATGTTTTTTAAGTGCCAACTAAAACACTGCTATTACTATCATCTCACCAACAGAATAGCTTGTACTTGGTGAGTATTCATTTGTTAAACATAAATTTGAAATTACACAGTCAGACAAGATCATGCCTAAGATGAACAATTGTAACAGACGGGGATCTCACGCAACACATTTGAGACACTCGGGAACATAGCCGAAGCCATGTTCAGTAAGATTAAACATTATTTCAGGCACATCTTGTACAAATCGAAGTGTAGAATAAAAATGTTCTTGATGTTACCGGCTCTGTATTCCAGATTTAATTTTGCATCGGGGTTTTAAATGTTTTGATGCTGTTCTGGATTCCTCTTGAAGTCACAGAGAGGTTTTCTGCATTCTACCCTGAGGAGTGGACTCGGGCCTTCTGAATGGGCAATGAAGCACAGTGTGAGGGGGAAGAGGGGGCGGGGCTAGGAGGCTACAGTTAGATACTAAGTTAGAACTAATTTTTTCCTCTTGTGTTTTTATTAATGAGAGATTTTTTTTTTTAAATTTAAATGAACGCACTTCATCCATGGAGGAAAGGGCTCAAAACTCAAGATTAGTGTTCAGATAATTATCTTTTGTATTTGAGGGGGAACAAAAGAAGAGAGCAGCCCAGTGCATGCCTGCTTAACTCTTCTTTGTGTAAAAATTTCAGCTTGTCAAACACACGCTACGGAAAGTTCTACACAGCAGCAAGGCCCCGTATAATTTTCCATGTTTTAAAAATTTGCAAACTCAGTAATGAATTGCAAGGAAACAGCGGCCCTAACCTCTCAGTGCGGATTTAATAATAGTGTACACCGTCAAGGCCTCTATTTAGGAGATTTCACTGCTTAAAAACAACGTGGCTTGGGACACGTGCCGGAGCACTAAAGACTCAATTAATTGTAATTAAATAACAGGCACACACATTTTTACTTCCTTTCTCTTGGATAATTTTCATCATGTTTAATATCAACAGCAGTAGTATTGCCATGGTGGGATGGGAGTCTATTTTACAATCGGGCAGGGCCTCACCTGTGTGAGGAAAAAACCAGAGCTGATGTGGTGGGTTGAACTTTATAAGGACGATAATTTTATCATACCCAAATTAGCATTAAATATGTGTAAATAGTAGGAAAAATCTCTATCTTCTATCTATCTATCTATCTATCTATCTATCTATCTATCTATCCATCTGTCATCTATCTATCTATCTATCTATCTATCTATCTATCTATCTATCATCTATTATGTGGGCATTTTGCCTGCATGTATATGTGCGGACTACATGCATGCAGAGGCCAGAAGAGGGCATCTGCTCACTTGGAACTGGAGGCAGAGATAGTTGTGAGCCATCATGTGGTGTTTGGAATCAAACCCCAGTACTCTGCAGGAGCAACAAGTGCCCTGACCACTGAACCATCTTTCCAGTCCTCAGTCTCTTATGTTGATGACATGAAAATGAAACATGGAAAATTACAAGTTACAAACTTTTAAAATACTGTTAAAGAACATATGTGTGTGTGTGTGTGTGTGTGTGTGTGTGTGTGTGTTCGCATGCGCGTGCATGTGTATGGTACACACATGTACATCACATATGTGCAATGCCTGAGGAAGCCAGAAGAGGGCATTGGATTCCCTGGAACAGGAGTTACAAACAGTTGTGGATTTTAGGATCTAAGCCTGGGTCTAGTATGGGCAGTATGTGTGGATTACTTGTTAATCACAGGGAATTTTTTGCTGCCAGCTGTCTAGATACTACATAGTCTTAATTGAAAATATCAGTGGAAAGGCCCTGATCAAGTCTTTGAGGGACTCTCAGCTTCCTCTGTAACTTTGCAAGCCAGGCCTCCATCATCTGCACTGCTCTCAGTATTATCCAGGATTGAAAAGGACAGTCCGTTTAAGCTTTGAGTACTCAATGGCTTGTCTAGCACAAGACTTCCAAATACTTCCACATTCCCTCTCCAGACAACCGGGTCAGGTGTGCTATAGCAATGCTCCACTTTCCTGGTATCAAATGTTCTGCTTTGCTTTCTTTTGCTGTAATAAACATCTATGACCAAAAGCAACCTGCGGTGGAAAGGTTGATTTCAACTTATGATTTACAGTTCATCATGAAAGCATGTCAGGACAGGAACTCAAGGCATGAACCTGGAAGCAGGAAGTGAGGCAGAGACCACAGAGGAATGCTGCTTACTGGTTTGCTCTCCATGGCTTGCTTAGCCTGCTTTCTAATATAGCCCGGGACTCAGAGGTGCCATCACATACAGTAGGCTGGGCCTTCTCACATTAATCGTTAATCAAGAAAATGTCCTAAAGATATGCCCACAGAGCAATCTAACGAGGGTACTTACTTAGTTGAGGTTTCTTTTTTTTCTGGATGACCATAGCTGTGTCATGTTGACAAAAAAATAACCAGCACAACAAGTAATCACTCCTGCCTCCCAAGTGGGCTTTGTTATGGGATTTATCGCAACAACTGTAAAGCAAACCAGGATGGACAGCTATAGGGATTTAAGATTGGAATTCAAAGTCCTTACTCAGATAAGAAGGGTCAGAGCTGAATCTCAAGGCACCGTCTTTTACACTGAGTACTAGTTAACTTATTCAATACTAGTACTGATAAGTTGACATGGCACTTTATCTTAGCCACTACCTCAGAGTTTTGCCTCTCCTCCCTCCACTGTGTTCACCCTCCTCCTTTCAAAGGTTTTTTTTTTTTTAAAGCAGGCTTAATAACACCTGATACTCAAGATTTCTGACTTCCAGTCCTGCGTAGTGCCCACAGATATCTTCTTTGTGAACAATGAGTGAAGATCTCTTGGAGTTTGGGGGCTCTTGGCTTTTATAGCTTTGCAGCAGCCAAAGAAGCTTCCCAAGTGCTCCGACCCTCAGTGGGTGGAACTTGCTTCTGCAGGTAAATCATTGTGATACCACCTGAGGAGGAGAGCAAAGCTGACTGGTCCTTTGTTGACTTGCAGTGTGAGGCCTCTCCTTCATAACCCTCCAGTCATAAACCCATCTTTCACAATGGACTGATGATGCTCACAGCTACAGATGCCAAGCCAGGAACAGTGGAGACCATTCCTTTCTTCATCTCAGGGAAGTAGGAAGACATACTTGACTTTGGTTATGACGTAATGGAGAAGGACAAGCACGGACACCCTCTCTGTTGACCCTGAAAATTCACCATTTGCTGAACTGAATGAATTTCAGGCTAGAAAATTCTTTCATGCTGCTCAGTAAAAGCTGTTAAGTGACACTCTTTTTTGAGATCATTAAAACTTCTAAAATTATTTGCAGCAATAATTTAATCAGTTACATGAGGGCTTTTTTTATGTGAAGGACTTAGAGTAATTACTCATTGTATCTGCCAAGAATGACGGAAGAGACCCTTTGGAAAGGGAATAGACAGGGATCAGCTTTCACGTGACTAAGTGGCTCAAAAGACAGATCCGGGGTGTCACAATGACCAACAGAAGAACTAAAAGAAATGTCTGTCCTGAAGGTCATCTAAATTATCTTAGGGTGTGACTCAACTTGGCGTAGTGCCACTGTCTTCTGATGTCAACTCATTGCTAAGAGAAATTACTCATATCTAGGAGTATGACTGTGACCACACGAGTCTCAGCATCCATGTTGAGGCCACACAGATGCATGCTTCTTTTGCCCTTAGGGCACACACCCTGAAGTTAACTTGTTAGCTTGCAAATTGGAGTCCATCAGAAGCACATGGTTTCTTTGAGAACATCTCAAAGGTGCTGGTTCTGATTAAGGGCATTGGCTAGGGTCTGACCTGTTACTACATGGTTGTATGCCTCGCTCAGCAAGTTATTTTTACCATCTCGTTCCTAACTGTGCCAACTTCCTGAATTCTGTCTTTGAAACAACTGTGTGCCCTTGCTGCCTTGCGCATAAATGACAGATAAGTCTTCTGACTTGTTCTCAGTTGAATTTTGTGTGAGAGTCTTGTATTTAATTTTTTGAAAATTATACTTTAATAGTGGGAATGGTACAAGCTCACTGATATGAAAATTGTGTGTGTGTTTGTGTGTGTGTGTGTGTGTTATGTTGCTGTGATGGCAGAAGAGATTGAAGCATGCCATTATGTATGCATACATGAATACAAAACAGATATATACATATGTAGGCTATATTAAAAATCAATGGCCTTGGGGCAGAAAGGAAAAGGGAAGAACAGCAGCAAAAGAGAGGGGAGGAGGGAGGGAGGGAGGGAGGGAGAGAGAGAGAGAGAGAGAGAGAGAGAGAGAGAGAGAGAGAAAGAAAGAGAGAGAGAGAGAGAAGAGAAACATATTCTGCTTTCATACCTCCTTAATTTAGGGTTTTATTCCTGCCCATGTGTATGTTTTATCTGTGTTTGTCTGTGTGGTTGTGGTGCACATGGAATCACAGGCCTAGTGAGATGCCTAGTGTGGGTCCTGGAAACCAAAGTCAGACCCTCTGTGCAAGGGCAGTGTGTGTTCTTAACCACTGAGCCATTTTTCCAGCCCAGAGGAGAAGCATTTAAAAAATACAGTGGTAACATTGGTCTTACCAGCAAAAGGATATTTATTTGAAATGTCCAAAGTCCAAGTATATAGATAAGTGTTCTATACATAAAATGACAATGATTCAGTATTAATTGTATAATTTATTATTGCTCTTGAGCCAGACAGTGGAGGAGACTCTTCGTGACTCTCAGTTTCCTTCATTTCAAGATTATAATTTAATTACAACACCACTCCCTTCCTTTCCCCCTCAGTCTCTTTAACAACAGCAGGATGGAGCCTGCATATTTTATCATTAAAGTACTAAAATTCTATGATTGCTAGAAGATTTGTCCTTAAAAAAAATCCACACACTTTTAAAGTCTCAAAAAACAAAACAAAACAAAACAAAAAAATAGCAAGAAGGAAATAAGGTCGTTAAGTGAAGAACTGAAAGGTGGGTGGGAAAAGTTAAGTCAGAATAAAAGGTGTGGTAGGAAGGGAAGGAAGGGTAAGGAAGGAAGAGGGGAGGGAGGGCTTGCTGACCATCACCTGCTGCTGTCTGTCAGCGGGTACCTGTGAAAGCCCAAGGTCGCCCTTTGGTACCATGCCTCAGGTGCACCATCACCGCCTCCGCCTCTGTTTGAGGCAGCGTCTCTCCTGAGATCTCAGCAAGGAGGCTGTGCTAGTGAGCCCTAAGGGCTGGCCTCTCTGTGCCCACATTGCTTCAGCATAGCACAGGAAGCAGGGCTGCTGGGATGCCATTACTCTCGCAACTTCTCTTTGTGTTTGCGTGCCATCCAGAGCACAGAGCTAGTGACACAAGAGTCCATTTATTTCTACTTATTATTATATATTTTCATATTCATAGCTCTGTAGTGTGTGTGTGTGTGTGTGTGTCTGTGTGTGTGTGTGTGTGTGTGTGTACACCACCACATGTGTAGGATTAGAAGACAACTTAGAAGAGTCAGCTCTCTCTCTCTACTGTGAAGGGTCTCAGGATTGAACTTAGGTCTGTGGCCTGGGCCGGGAGCCGCGATCACCTCCGTCTCCAATGTCTGTGGCCAGGGCCAGGGCTGGGAGCCGCGACTACCTCTGTCACCAGTGTCTGTGGCCAGGGCCTGAGCCGCGATCACCTCCCTGCTTGTTTCTTAAATTTTCGTGCAAGAATTCACTTTTAGGATAGAAGTCAACTAACGCTTTGGACATCCATGGTCCAGAACCCCCCCCCCCCCCCCCTCCTGCCAATCTAAGGAAAATTGAGACTTTGGGCTAGCGCTAAGAGGCTTTCTGCTGCTTACCCGGGAGCAG
>CM052700.1:5914858-5953670 GCA_028551405.1 Uromys caudimaculatus | reverse complement strand
CTACTGTTTCCTAGTTGCTAATTACTTGAATGAAAAAGGTAGAAAAGAAACCCAAAGCTTACTTTTAGTATTTGATTCCCCCATCAATCACAACCAATTTATGCACAAAATGAAGGCTTTTGGTAATCTTATTTGAATGAGTGGGCAGAAACAGGACACAAATAAAATTAGAAAATCATTACAGTCTTCTCTTCTACTTTTGTATTAAGTGGGGACGCCATTTTCACTACTGCTTTGCCAAAATAACTGTAATGCAATACAGCTCTCCTGTGGTTCAAAGTGAAATGAAAGGTAAGGATGAGTAGATGTTAGCTTTAATCAGACCATAGGCACCCAGATTCCAGATGCCCCCTTCATCTATGCTCCAAAGAGTCATTTTGTAGCATGACCCAGTTGTCTTTCTTCTTTTTGAATATATTGTAATTTATTCTTTCAGAATTTTAGACATGTGTACGTTGTATTTCAGTCATAGTTATCCTTCTGGAATACCCCAGCACCCCCTGCCCGATTTCATGTGCCCACTTCCCCAACCCCTCTCTCTTTCATAGCTTACCAAATCCAGTTAGTGCTGCCCACAGACACATGCGCGTGAGGTCCTCCGCTGGAGCGTGGGCGGCCCACCAGGGGCCACACCCCTAAGACAAACTGATTCTCCTTCCACAACAGCCATCAGCTGTCAGTAGCAGCTCAGCCAGGGGCTGGGCGTGAGCTTGCCTTCTGCATCCATGCCTGAATCCTGATGATGCGTTACCTTGCTAGGTGAGCACAGCAGCTGTGAGCTGGCGAGGACAAAGGTCCTGCCATACTCAGGTGGCCCTGTTTCCTCCCATCTTTCCTGACCTCTGGCTCTTTTAAATCTTCTGCTCCATTTTCTAGGACATTCCTTGAACCCTGATGGGTGGGAGTGATATAGATGTTCCATTTATGCCTAAGCCTGCACAGACACTCTACACTTTGACCAGTTTCGAGTCTCTGTATTAACGGACACAATTATCCTTTTAATCTTCTAACACTTGCTGGTCAGGTCTCCCATCTTTAAGCCATCTTTCAGTAGTAATCAGTTTAATCCACTTTAAACTAGTTCTGCACTGATGGCACTACACCGTGTTGACCTAGTGGTTAAGCCCTTAACGGTTAATCCAAGATTCAAATGCCTAGAGCTATCATTTCCTTCCTTAGATATCTTTACTAATTCTTAGTAAAGTCTTCCAATTCATTCTCAATGTTTATTGTAGGAAAGGCGAAGAATCTATTCCGTGCCAAATGTGTTCCTTATTGAATCCTGAGTGGAGTCAGGTAACAGCTGTCCAATCTAAACTTTGGTGGATAATTAACACGCTCAATATCCAAAGAAACAGGTAATTGTTGTGATTCATGGACACGTTGCCAGGGTAGATATTTCACAGCTCAAATATCTTCCCCTGAAGAGAGAAGCTACCTAGAGCTTTGAGCAGCAAAATGCTGTTTTCTTCCCATTTGAAGAAAATTGTTCTTTACTTTGGGGACATTCTTGGCATCCAGCTATTTCTTCTTTGTTCCTCCTCTCCTTATTTATTTTTTTTTCTTGATGATGTTCAGAAAAATTATGAAGTATGAAAATTTCACTTGGGAAGGCATGAAATCCATCCTGCTGGAGGGAAATTGGAGCAGCACCTGGGCTGTGCTGTTGTAGTGGGTAATATATATGTACAGTTGTAGTCTGACGTCTAACATTTTAAAGCTCACAAGGCATATGCATACTTGATGAATATCCGCCTTAGTGCTTCCTTCCTGTTGCCAAGTAATTCCAGGTTTAGTCATTTCTCTGGTAGCACCGAGTGAGAAGGATGTGAGGACAGAGTCAGAAGGTAGGCCTACTATGCACGCTCTGTTCAACTGTGAATGTTTTCCAGGAGAGCAGGATGTCTTGGTGACCAATTTGTTGTTTCCTCATGCTCTGCCGACTTGACAAACATTCTGAGGACGGGCTGTTGCTTTGAATCAACAAGGTCTAGAGATATGTCGTAGGGACTGGAGGAAGCCTTAGTGAAAGTCTAAAGGAAGTGCGGAATCCCGAATGTGTGTTGTTGACATGGGCCAGTGCCTCAGATCAGACACTTGAGAGTGTTTGCCTTTTCTGTATGGCTTAGGCATAGAATTCACAAAGCCTTCCTTGGGTCTGAGAGCAAATGCTGACAGGTCACATGAATTCAAGTGTTTCTGAATGATTAAGCACCACTGTGTGCGAAAACAAGGAATTGCAACTTCCTCTTCCTGGATATTTACAGCCTGAAGCTGCTCACCTACAGACATCAGCTGTGACTATAAACTCCCCACTGTGTGCTTTACATGTAAGTGGGCTGAGGCTCTGGGTCGTTATGGTAATTGGTGCAGCTCCATCAGAGTGTGCACAATCAACCTGACAGGGTTTTCTGTACATGTCTATGTGTCTATGCTTTCTTCATTCCTTGGCTGTCCCAGTCAGGTTTCTAGGACCAAGCCACGCAGGTGGTGGTGCATAGTGAAGTGGGTGTGTCTAACCCCCGAACATTGTGATATGACATAGTGCAATCTATATTGCTAAGCTGTCACGTGCTGTGAGCTCACTGAGAAACTGGATCTGGAAATGAGGTTTCAAGCCCCAACCACCTTATTTCAAACCTACAGGTTTCTCTCATATTGTCCTCCAAGGCCATTGTCTGGAGATGGGCTGCCCCCATCTACTTTATGACAGGGAAGGTGATAAGACAGCAAAAGGTCCAAGAGTAGAAAACATTGTGCCCTTCAGGAGAGCTGGAAGGTCAACCATTTCCAGCAAGGTTGCTACTGTTTATCCCATGATAGAGAAATGCGGGTGAGAGAAGCCAGATGGTCAGCCACAGAGAGACACTCCACCAGGAACTCTTCTTAACTGCCTTAACTTCCCCAACCACAGGATTCTGTGAGCATCTAAATTGTTGTCATTATTTTTATCGGTTGCTATTTGTTCTTTGGCTTGGAAGAAGGGACCCTCTGCTCTGCCTGTGGCTTCTCACTGGGTACCCCAGCTGGCTCCTTTAATGGGGCTTTCTCATCTGGTTTCTGTAGGATTATTGAGCAGCAGATTTGAGGATGTTTTACTATATCTATTATCTATCTACTATCTATCTATCTACTATCTATCTATCTATCTATCTATCTATCTATCTATCTACCTATCTATCTTCTATCAATCAATCAATCAATCAATCTATCTATCATCTATCTATGTATCTATCTTCTATCTCTTTTTATTTATTCATTTACTTTGGTTCGGTATATAATTAATAAACTCATTCATTCAAAATCTATGGCTATCCTAGATTATTCTTTGCACTGTACAGAACTTATCATATTTGGGCTGCATTAATAGTCAGCCAAGGGCACATGAGGCCAACATGCAGGTTGGACACACCTGCTAGTATGAACTGAGAGTTGTTGTTTGCTAACATTAGAACACTATAATATACAGTGACAACATTTTGCCCATTTGAGGTTTGCGTTTCTCACATTTTTATACACTTCTTCCAATGCGTATTCCCTCCACCCAGACTCATTTTCTGTTATACACACAATTATTTTGGCATTTGATTTTATTTTTGTGTGTGTATGTATGTTTTGCCTGCGGGTGTGTATGTGTACCACATATATGCAGTGCCCATGGAGGCCAGAGGAAGGGGGTCATGTCTCTTAGAACTGGAATTGCAGAAAGTTGTGAGCTGCCATGTAGGTGCTGAGAACCTGAACATAAATCTGCAGATCAGTGTCTTCGTTAGGGTTTTAGTGCTGTGAGGTGACACCACAACCTCAGCAACTCTTATAAAATGTTATAAAGGAAAACATTTAGTTGGGGCTGGCTTACAGTTTCAGAGGTTCAGTCCATTATCATCATGTCAGGAAGCATGGCAGCATGCAGGCAGACATGGTGCTGGAGAAGGAGCTGAGAGTTCTACATCTTGAGCCACAGGCAGCAGAAGAAGATTGTGGTCCACACTGGGTGTAGCTTGAGCATAGGAGACTCCAAAGTCCACGCCCACAGTGACATACTTCCTCCCATAAGGCCACACCTCCTAATAGTGCCACTCCCTGTAAGCAAGCATTCAAATACATGAGATTGCGTGGGCTATACATATTCAAGTCAGCACATTCTACTCCCTGGCTTCCATAGACTTGTAGCCATAACATAGTCTAAAATGTATTTAGTCCAACTTCAAAAGTCCCCACAGTCTATCACAGTCTCAACAATATTTAAAAGTGTGAAGTTCAAATTCTCTTCTGAGATTCATGCAATCTCTTATCTGTAATTTCCTATAAAGTCAAAATTAAAAAGCAGATTACATGCTTCCAATGCATAATGGCAGAGGTTATAGGTTACTGTTCAGAAACATAGAGAAGGGAGAACAGTAAGGAAACACGGAACAAAGCAAGACTGAAAACCAGCTGGACAAACGCCAAACTCTACATCTCCCTGTCTGATGTCAAAGCACTCTTCAGATCTCCAGCTCCTTTCATCCTCGTTGGCTGCAGCACACTTCTTTCTCTTGGGCTGGTTCCATTCCCTGTTAGCAGCTCTCCTCTGCAGGTATCCCATGGCTCTCACGTCTCCAACATCTTTGGGTGTCTAGGGCAACTTCAACCTCACAACTTCATGTAATGGCCTCTCTGGGCCTTCAGGTAGGGACACCCCTGCCATATACCTCGCCTCAGTGGCTTTTCTTAGTCACAGAGGGAGATTCCATAACTCCTTTCTTCTATCTTTGATTCTAAAGCTGGAGTCACATGGCCAAAGCCACCAAGTTCTGCTGCTTTCTGGGGCTGGAGCATGGCTCCTTGTTCAATTTCACCTTCCTTCACTGCCTAAGCTTGGTTGTCCTGGAACTTGCTCTGTAGAGCAGGCTGGCCTTGAACTCAGAGATACTCCTGCCTTTGCCTCTGGAATACAAGTATGAGAGGTGTGGGCCATCACACCAGGCTCTGAGCTTTTCTTTAATCTCTTCTGAGAAGTTGGAAGCTGGGTACAATTTGCTTTGAGGTCACCACTCCCTTTATTACATTTAATACCTTTAATCTGTTTATCTCCTTGAACACAGGACTTAGCTTCATTCCACTTCCTGGTGATCTCTTTCTCCTCAAATTGTACATTTTGTAACTTTTCTTGCTCAGCTCGCACCTTTTCACTATAGATCTTTATAGGAGTGACCACTAATAACCATATGACAGAGTTAGTATGAGGTTGTTTTGAGATATTCTCTGCCAGTGGAATTAATCAAAAACTCTTTACTTTAGCTTCAGGCAGACATTTCACAAATATCACAGCAATAGTCTCTAAGCCATATACTAACATTCTTCTTTTCTGAAACCTCTTGAGCCAGACCCTCACAGTTCAAATACTCTCAGCACCTCTGTCTTCCATGCTCCAGTTGTATGTCCCATTAAGCCCCACTGAAAGTATCCAACTGCTTTCCTTACCCAAAGTCCCAAATCCCACATTACTCCAAACAAAAATGTCCTGTCACAGCAACATTCCAGTCCCTGTTCCCAACTTCTGTCTTAGTTAGGGTTTTGTTGCTGTGAAGAGACACCATGACCATTGCAACTCCTATAAAGGGGCTGGCTTGTAGTTCAGAGGTTTAGTCTATTATCATCACGGCAGAAAGCTTGACATCATGTGAGCAAACATGGTGCTGAGATTTGTACATCGTGAGATGCAGACAGCAGAAGGAGACCATGTGCTATACTGGGTATAGCTTGAGTTTAGGAGATCTCAAAGCCCATTATCCCTTCCCTCCCAGTGACACACTTCCTCTAACAAGACCACACCTACTCCAACAAGGCCACACCTCCTAATAGTGCCAGTCCCTATGGGCCAACCATTGGAATATGAGTCTATGGGGACCAAATCTACTCAAACCACCACAAGCAATGGAGGAGGCATGGCCTTGTTGGAGGAGGTGTGCACTGGAAGCAGGCTGTGAGATTTAAAAAGACTATGCTATTCCTAGACTCCTCTCTGCTTCCTGTTAATGGATTAAGATGTGAACTCTCAGTTCCATCCCCCGCTTCCTGCCACCAAGCCTTGGCTCCACCCTCATAAACTTCTAACCATTTGGAACCATAAACCCAATTAGACAGTTTCCTTTATAAATTGATGTGGTAATGGTAATCACAGAAATAGAAAAAGTTATTAATACAGATCTTAAATTTTATAGATTATGGTGTGAAAAGTACAAGAGCTGAGAGAGGATTGAGAATGTAGACTATGAAACCCGAAAACACTGGAACTAGAGAGATGGCTCAACAGATAAGAACATTTGCTGATCTTCCAGAGGACCAGAGTTTGGTTCCCAGCACCCACAGCTGGCAGCTCACAACTGTGTAGTCCAGGTGTGAGACTCCAGTTCCTGGGGAGTCAGCACCCTCTTCTGGCCTATGTGGGCACTGCACTCATGTTCACACACACATCACAAAATAAGAATAATAAAAATAATAAAAATACAGTCTTAAAAAATACACCCAAACCTGAAAACATTCTTTTTTTTTTTTTTTTTTTTTTTTTTTTGCTTCAAGGAATATCATGAAGACTGTAAAACAAGTCCTATAATGGAGAAAACCTTTGCAAGTCATATATTTGGTTAAAGGATATTCAGAATATATATCCAGGGTAAGAAAGAATTATTATAACAGCCCAGTAATGAAAATTCAAGCTCTGACATCAGATGGGATGAAGGAATTGCAGAATGAGTACCACCTATCTACAGACAAGGGCTCCTTCTGGGGGTGCTGTAGACACTTATGTGAACTCGCAGAATGGTAGCAGTCCACTGAGGGTGAGAGGGGTGTTTTCATTTTTCTGCCCTGTCATGTCCATAAGCCAGCACTGCAGCTTTCCTTGGACTTGGGGTTGTTTTTTTGTTTTTGTTTTTTGTTTTTAACAGAGGATTTAAATATTGTATTTCATTGCCGTTCTGGTTCCCCACACAGGCAGTACATTGTAGTGTACCTTCACTGGAAATAATGAGGGGACTGTTGGGACTAGACCACCTGGGGTCAGTGAGAAACAAAGAACAGGAGATGGAGTTCAGAATAACAGCGTAGGGACCCCGGTGGCGGCTCTGTATTCTGTTGGTGCCAACACACCATGAGAGAAGCTGGCCAATAGCATTGCACTACAGGACGTGAAGTTGATGGGCCTCTCAGGCTCAACCCTTTGGCTTCTTTACTCATCCCAGTGCTTTTCTTGAAACCTTCCCAGTCTGCGTTAGTGATTATCTGTCTGCAAGAGGAGCATATGGCCTAGCTCAGGCCAGCTGCTGAGCTCTGATTCTGCCAAACCCATGTTCATTCCTTAACCCTTTCCTAGGCCAGACACTGGGAACAGTGCAGAGAGGAACAGAGACAGCAACATCTGGCTTGCTTAGCCCGGTGGCCATATGGTTAATAACATCAATTTTCAATGCTAATGCTCCACACCACCCCAGTATGGAGGTGAGTCTGTGTTCACGAGTATCTGAAGAACGTAGCCTGTCCTTGTCTAGCCCAATTTGTTGAGTAATGAACTCCAAGATCTCACATAGCTTCAGAGCCTGGCCTTAGGCTGTGCTTCCATACAAGACCCAATCTACAGTTAGTGACAACTTGGGAAAGACAATGCTCTACTGCCCAACTAAGTATAGATCTCAAATAGCAATGCCGACTCCCTGCAGCTTCCATCCAGTGATCTCATAGGAATATAGAGACTAGCCCGTGGTTCCACTTGACCTCAGAATATCACTAACAGCCAGTCCAACCAGAGAATGTGATGGATCTTCCTGTTTGGGGTCACCACTCACTGGTCCAACCAGAATCTTAGGTTGGACTAAGAAAGAGAAGACGAGTCACCACCAAGGAACACAAGCAAAGGCTATAAGAGGGAGCCATTCTTTAAAGGCACAGGAACCAACTCAAGAGCACAGGGATTATGAAAAATTAGGGAAATATAACAGTGTCCAAAGAAACAAACTTCTGATAATAAACTCCGTAGAAGTGGAGATTTGTGGAATGACTACCACCACTCCACCACCCACAAGGGACTCAGAATCACCCTGGTGGGAAACTTAGGAAATCACAGGAAAGCACATATAGAGACATAAATGAAACTTGGAAAACAATTTACAAACAACATAAGAATTCTCACAGAGAAATAAAAACAAAACTGTCAAAGAAACTGTAGTGATAAAGAGTACAAGCAACTGAAATAAAACATCCAATAAAGAGTTTAGCAGTGCACTTGATTAAGAAGAAGAAAAAGGATTGGAACATGTCTGTAGGTAAAAGCATTTGCTACAGAGACCTGGCCACCTGGGCTCAGCTCCTGAATCTCAGGGTAGAAGTGAAGGACCTCCACACAAGACACATGTGCACACATACACTCATGGACCACATACACACAAAGATAATGGTGATGATAATAAGATTTTTTTTTAAAGAAGAAAATATTAGTTAACTTAAAGATGGGACATTTGAAATTACACAATTAAAAAAAAAGCAAAAGCAAAAGAAAACAGAAGGAAATTACAGAAAGATAACAAAGGGCCAAGAAAAGTATACTTCAGTATAAGGCCTGAAAATCTTCCCGGATCTTGGGAAAGGCAGCATGCTTGCAAGGATCAAGAGTTCAGAGGTTTACAATCAAATTCAGCCCAAAAAGGAATTCACTGGGACACATCATGACTAAATTAAAAATCAAATCAAAGAAGAGCAAGAGAGAGACAGGAAGTGTACCACATTGAACAGAGTCTCTATAAGGCCGTCAGCAGATTTCTCTACATAAATGGTGAAGGCCCGCAGAGAGTGGGATGGTGTAGTCTAAGTACTGATGGCACATTCTTCCAACCAGCTATGATGTAACCTGGTAACCAGGCTCTCAGAGAAACAAGTTTAAAGAGCCCTGTAAAAGACCAGGTTAAACTCAAAGCTAGGCAACGAAGGAAATAATGACCGGAGCAGAAAGAAATTAAGTAGGGATAAGGAAGTTGATAGAAAACTGGGAAACTGAATTGGTTTTTTGAAACGTAGTTGAGAAGCAAAGTAGGAAATGTTTCAAATTAGGGAAGTGAGAGACGGAAGTGAGGCATTGGCTGGCCCCACGGCACGGAAGTGAGTAACAGAAGTGAGGCATTGGAGGGCCCCATGGCACGGAAGTGAGAGACGGAAGTGAGGCATTGGCTGGCACCACGACACGAAAGTGAGAGACGGAAGTGAGGCATTGGCTGGCCCCATGGCACGGAAGTGAGAGACGGAAGTGAGGCATTGGCTGGCACCACGGCACGGAAGTGAGTGACAGAAGTGAGGCATTGGAGGGCCCCATGGCACGGAAGTGAGAGACGGAAGTGAGGCATTGGCTGGCACCACGACACGAAAGTGAGAGACGGAAGTGAGGCATTGGCTGGCCCCCATGGCACGGAAGTGAGAGACGGAAGTGAGGCATTGGCTGGCCCCACGGCATGGAAGTAAGAGACGGAAGTGAGGCATTGGCTGGCCCCACGGCATGGAAGTAAGAGACGAAGTGAGGCATTGGCTGACCCCACGGCACGAAAGTGAGTGACAGAAGTGAGGCATTGGAGGGCCCCACGGCACGGAAGTGAGTGACAGAAGTGAGGCATTGGAGGGCCCCATGGCACGGAAGTGAGAGACGGAAGTGAGGCATAGGCTGGCACCACAACACGGAAGTGAGAGACGGAAGTGAGACATTAGCTGGCCCATGACATGGAAGTGAGAGACGGAAGTGAGGCATTGGCTGCCGCAACTCGGAAGTGAGAGACGGAAGTGAGGCATTAGCTGGCCCCATGACATGGAAGTGAGAGACGGAAGTGAGGCATTGGCTGGCCCCATGGCACGGAAGTAAGAGATGAAGTGAGGCATTGGCTGACCCCACGGCACGAAAGTGAGAAATAGAAGTGAAGCATTGACTGGCACCGCAACTCGGAAATGAGAGACAGAAGTGAGACATTGGCAGGCAGCACGCCATGCAAAGCCTCACAATTTTACGTGAGGAAGTTGATAATCTGAAGAGTCAGAATCCTTCACACATGTATCCTACCAACTCCGAGCTGTGGAAAAAAACAGAAAGTCTGAACTGACCATGACAGACGAGAGACTGGATAATTGTAAACACGTTCTCATAAAAGAAAAGCTCAGGTCTATTTCATTGTTGATTCCGCCAAACATTTAAAGAATGGTATCAATTCTTCTTGACATCTTCCAAAAACTTAAAGAATAAAAACGTATTCCAAATTGTCTCTATAACATCAGCATTGCCCCATAACAAAGCCAGATGAGTGTTCTATGACTGAAAAGTAACAATAGATCAAAATCGTTCACAGAATACTAGTAAAGGTAAGTCATCACAGTAAAGGAATTATTCACCAGGATGAAGCAGGCTTCATGTTTGGCATGGAAAGATAGTTCAATATATCCATGACAATGCTGCTGACATTAACTGAGGAAGAAGAGAAGCTGTGTAGGGAAGAGTTGAAAGCACTCCCTGTCAGGTAATGAGCAAGACAAGGATTCCACACTCCTCACTTCTCTTCAGCTTGCTTTAAAGTAGTAGCACAAGCAATTCTGTAAGAGTAAGAGACAGTCGTCCTCCTGTGAGTGCACAAAGAAGTTACTTCTGTTCAAAGACAGTGTTGTTAATAGGAAATCTTACCAGCCCCACCCAAACACTCTTAGAACCTATAAAAAAGAATTCAGTAAATACCAGGTATGATAATCAATATACACAACCCAGCAGCATTTCAGTACACTAATTATAAGTTGTTTAAAAGAAAACTAAGGAACCTCCCCCCCCACTTTAAATAAGCAACATCATCATCAACAGCCAACTACTTAAGGTATACATTTTTTTCCAAGGGACGTAAAATATTCATATGATGAAAACTAAAAAGTACAGTTTAAATTGGTGAAAAAAGCAAACAAGCCAGAAAGGCATCCTGTAATCCTGTGTTCGTGGATTAGAATTGGCATGTCAACATGCCTCATTTCCCAAAGTGAGCTACAGGTTGCATGTGATCTCAATCAAAATTCAATGGCGTTTTTCACAAAAGTTGAAAACGCAAGCCATATATTTGTATGTCACTGCAAAACGCCCTAAATAGATAAAAATAATCTTGTACTGTTTGTACCATAACTATATGACACACATCACAATACCTGGCTCCAGAACATATCATAAAAGAATTATAATTAGAGTGCCATGATGGGACCATGGAGACTCCCAAGCTGATGGAACACAGTAGAAGTCCAGATGTAAGACCACACATTCAAGTCCAGTTTTCACAGGCTCAAAGGCCACACGATAGAGGAAAAATAGTCTCTTCCCCAAACAGTTCTGGGAAGGGTGATCACCCACAGTTAGAAAAAAACTCATATCATATATAAAAATAATATCAAATTTGATTACAGGCTTAATGGGAGACCTCAAAATGAAGAGAAATAGAAGAAAACATGCAAAGAAAGTTGCACAACGTTGATCTGAAGTCTGAAGTTTTGCTGTCACCTTCAAAACTCACGCAACAGAACAAACGTACAGTGGAGTTATTTAAACCACAGGCACAGTGAGGAAAAAAAAATCTCTGAAATGAAGGGATCTCTCCAAACGGGTGACGCACTGAAAACTGTATTTGCTGAGTCAGTATTCACAACACCTGTGGGACCCATACAGGCAGATAAGAAGGTAACCGTTAAAAAACATAGGTAGTGAACCCGGACAGACACTCCCAAAAGATGACAAGAGTGTGATCACTGGTTTGGTTGGTGATGCTTAGAGAGTACAAATTCAAACCACAGTGGGTTGTTGTTTATTACCATTAGAGTGGCTTTTATAAGAAAGATGGAGAGCAAGCTGGGTCAAGGAAACAAATGAGATGCTACACAGTACTGGTTGGTAATAATAGATATTTGCATAGGGCTGACATATAGCACAGCCGTTCCATGGCTGTGGATACATTAAGTATATGAAGATCAATATATCAGAGAACTATCTTCACTTCCATCTACACTGCAGCATCATGTGAGATCAACCTGAATATCATTTACAAAATGAAAAGATTTTTAAAAGCAGAATGACTACCAAGTGGGGTACTATTCAGCCTTAAAAATTAGATTTTTGGGAAAACAAGAATGAATCTACAGGGCATTTTAATTGGGACATTCTTTATACATCTTTAGAGAGTATAGGGTAATTATGGTAGGGTCTGGATTGTCTCTCTTCATGTGATGGCTGGTCTTGGGTGTCCCATTGAAATACTTATGAAGAGAGGACGTGGAGTGAAGACTTGCCTTCATAAGATCAGCCTGTGAGGCAGGTCTGTGTGGCATATTCTTGAGAGCTAACGATTGACACAAGAGGCCCTAGCCCACTGTGGGCAGTACTACCCCTGGAAGGTGCTCTTGCGAGGTCTAAGAAACAAGAGCCCGGATATAAATAAACAGTGTTCTTCAGTGGTCCTTGCTTCAGGCTCCTGGTTTGGCATCCTCTAACCATGGACTGCAACCTCTAAGATAAATAAACTCTTTCCTCCCCAAGTTGTGTTTGGTTGGAATTTTATCACAGGGGCAGAAAACAAACAAGGACAGTTTTTTCCTCAGTATTCTGTATATTGCATGATCTTTTTTCACTTCTCTTTGTTTAATGGTCTTTGGTCACGATAAGGTTTAAGTCTTCTTTCTCTTTTATGTCTGTGCTTTCTCGTGGTGACGGCTGCTGCCTCTTGTCTCTGTGCTTTCTCGTGGTGACGGCTGCTGCCTCTTGTCTCTGTGCTGACCTCCACTAAGCATGTCTTACAGAGATGACCAGATGATGGCAAACTCCCCACTTCTGTTTATTTTAGAAAGATTTTATTTCACCTTAATTTCCGAAGGATAGTTTTGCAGGATATAATACTTTATTTATAGTTTTGTGTTTGCTTTTGTTTCATGAATTTGAGGATATCACCCTGTCCTCTTCTGGATTTTAAGGTTCCCGCTGAGTCTGTTGTGGTCTAAGGTGATTCCCTTGTATGTATGTGACTTGATGTTTTAATCTTGTTATTTTTAGTATATTTTCATTTTTGCTATAATTTTGGATTTTGTTTTCTTTTGGGTGAGTATAGTTGGAATCCTTTTTCCGTATCTGGATGTCCAAGTCTCTTTGAAGCTTGGGAAGTCTCAACTACTGTTTTGTGATTTTACAGTACTTCAGGTTTCTTCTCTTCTGGAGTTCTCCTAGGCTGACTACTGTCTCCCTAATAGTTTCCTACCTGCTGTGCACACTCTATTCTCTTCAACTCTTTTTTTTTCTGTTTGCCTAGTGAGCAAATTCAATAAGTGTCTTTGAGCTTTAAAAAAAAAATCCTTTTTTCTGTGTGTTCTAGTGTGTTGTAGAAGCTCTCAGTCATTGTTTTTATTTTGGTAATTGATATTTTTAGTCCTAAGATTTCAAATTGTTCTTTTTCTGTGATCTGTATCTCTTTGGTGAGTTTCTCAGTCACATTCTGAATTGTTTTTCTCATTTATTGGGCTACCTGTATTTTCACTTAGTTTCCTTCACATCATTACTTGGAATGAAATTCTGATATATCACAGATTTCTTTCAAATCAGGATTTATTTCTGGAGAAATTGAAATCTCCTGGTTTTTTTTTTTGGAGGTGCAATGATTTTTCATATTTCTCCTATACCTACATGGTATACAGACATCTGTCATATCAGCCACTCCTCCAAATTTTATGGCAGAGGTTTGGTAGGAAGATATCCTTTAATTTATATGAGATGTAGGATTCTGTTGGGTAGGAACTTCCCAGCCTCTGGAGGATGGAGAGGTGGCTTAGTGGTGCAGCACTTCTATGCAAGCATGAGGATTGGAGTTTGTATTCCCCAGCATCCATAAAAATGCCAACTGCGTGTGGTCAGCCTGTAATTCCAGTACTTGGGAAATGGTGACAAGGGAGCCCCAGGACATTCTGGCAAGGGAGACCAGATGAATTGGTGAGCTCTGGGTTCAAGAGAGAGACCCTACCTCAAGATATAAGGTGGAGAGCAATTGTGAAAGAGTGTCAGCCTCTAGCCTCCACATGCACAGAGATACACATAGATGTGCATTTCCATACACGTGAACACACACAGACACACAGACACACACACAGACACAGAGAGAGAGAGAGAGAGACAGAGAGACAGAGAGACAGAGAGAGACAGAGAGAGAACATCCACGAGATTTCTTCAGCTGTCGTTCTTACAAGCAGGATCTGTTAGGGCTTTGTAGTCTGGCTTACAAGGGCTCAGGAATACAGTGGCTTGAGTCTGCACTGGACATGGCTTCCCATCGTGCATTTCCAGAGGTCCAATGAAGCAAAAACTGGTGATAGCAGTGTGCGTCTCTGAAAATATCAGGGCTGGCAGAGTAAGGATCGAGTAAGGCTAGAAGGAAATCCAGTTCAGCATGACTCAGCATGACTCAGCATGACTCAGCATGACTCAATTGTGGTGTTGGTTCCAACTTGTAGAGCCTGACCTCGGGCAACTTATTTTAGACATATGTAAGTACAGGTTTGGAAAAAGGTTAACAATGATCAGATCAAAGCTTAAAGTGTGACTACACAGAAACTCTTCTGCAGAGTTATATGTAACCTCTTCCATAAGAATGGGTTCTATAGCTCAAGGGACTAGGGGAGGATCTGGTATGGTCTAGGTCATCATAGAGATCACCAAGCTATAAAGTCCATGTGACATCTCCCCTAAGAATTTCTCTGGACTGAGACACAATGCTCAAGATAAAGATCTAGAGAGGAAGGGTCTGGGATAAATATAATATTCTGGGGGATTAGGGTGCGGCCATGTCCATGGACGGGGGATTAGGGTGTGGCCATATCCATGCAGATAGCACAGATCACCAGACTGTTAGCCATTTCCAGTGGAAGATGGGTGCACATCCCAGTCCACTGAAGAAACAAGCCAGTGTGTATAACGTTCCTGGTTTCCCTGGTGCTTATGTGTGAGCACAGGGACCTTGTGCCCTCTACAACAGCCCTACTTCTTTGTCCCTATTTTTCTGATCTTTTTCTTTGTTTTTTTCATACAATATGTTTGATCCTATTCCTGCTCATCCCCCACCTCCTTCCATATTCTTTCTACATCCCTACCCACACAACTTTGTTTTCTCTCTCTTTCTTTCTCTTTCAAATAAAAAATAAATTATAAAATCAAAACAAACAAGCAGAAAATCAATAAGACAAAACAAAACAAAACACAGAATATGTGTGTGTGTGTGTGTGTGTGTGTATGTGTATGTGTGTGTGTGTATGGTGTGTGTGTGTGGTGTGTGGTGTGTGTGTGTGTGTGTGTGTGTGTGTGTGTGTGTGTGTGTGGTGTGTGTGTGGTGTGTGGTGTGTGTATGTGTGGTGTGTGTGTGTGTGTGTGTGTGTGTGTGTGTGTGTGTGTGTGTGGTGTGTTGACCAGCTACTCCTGAGCAGCCAGGGGCCTGCCCCTCGGTTGTGGTTGCTATCCGGTTGGTGAAAACTAATTGTCCTTTTCCCAGAAGGTATCAACTGTTGTAAATTGCTTCTTGGTTATGGGTAGAACTTTGTGTTTATTTTCTCATCTTAGTTCTGGATTTTTGTTTGTTTGGAACCTGTGTTGGTCTTATGTATGCTGCTACAGTCTCTGTGAGTTCACATAACTTCAGTACTTTTGACAAAAACTTTCATGGCTCTATTTGTACAGGGGCTTTTGTGGCCATGACCGTGGTCTCAATGCTAAGGATTGCAGAGATCTGCCCACGAGGCATTGTGGGGCTTGTTTCTTGGTTGTCTACATTCTTGGAGGTATAGACTTTGAAAGATAGACACCTTATCTACAATCTGGGGAACATGTGTGGATGGCCTGTGGCTTTGGTATCCCTTGGTATAGAGCTTCAGAGCATGGGCAGAGGAAATGTTAGTGCCTCCAGGGTGTGTGGTATTGGTACCATAGTACTGGAGATGCAGAACCTGGATGTGCTCTTCCTTCAAGCCCACGGTGACTCTGAGTAACAGTGTAGCATCAGTGGCAAGACTGGGCTGTGTGGAAACCTATTTCTTGAAGCCACAGGTTGAGTGTGACAAGTGCTAATCTTGTGGTGTTGACGGCCATGCCTTGGAGTTTCAGGATACAGATGAGACCCCTGGAATCTTCGAAGGGACAGGATTTGGATTCCTATGGAGCTGAAGTGAGTAGGGGCAGGCTTATGCCCCTGGCAGTTGCTAGTCCTGATGGTGCTGGGTGTTGAGGGGGCTAGCCTTCCACTCCGAGGTACACATAGGCCTGAGGCTTCCAATAGTGTCCTTGACTCATCGATTAGTCCTGCTGTGGCAGGGTGACAAAGAGGTGGCAGTTGTATTAATAGCAGCTGGGCTTCTGGGGGTGTTGGGAGGGCCCAGTCTCAGTTACTTTTCTGTAGCAGGGCTGTCACTTCAACTCCAACCAGCGACCCAGACCGGATCTAAAGCTTGTGGGAATATGGATATCTTCTCTAGTTGCGACTGCCAGTCTACTGCTCTGCTGGAGGTGGCTGGTATTTTCCAGCTTCCCTTTGCCCAGCTGGATCCAGCCTGTCATCTGCAGCTTGGGAAGCTAGGGCTTCGGTTGCAATTTGTTTTCTTCTTGGGTCTCAGTTGCCTGTCAGAATTAAGCTGTGCATTATTACTGTCACTTCCTTGTTCTCCATGGCAGAGGATGCTCAGGGTCCTGCCCTGCAGCCATCTTCTACAGAACATGCACCCAAGTGAAATAAGCCCAGGCACAGGCGGGCAGAGACTTTGTGATGTCATGATTCAAGAAAGATTGATTCCCTAGGAGTTGAATGGGGTTAGCAGAGGCTGGGATGGGGAGGAGGGTCTGCAAGTTACCAGATAAAAAAGGTCTGAAGGAAGGCAGAAGGAAGGAGCTTCGAGTGTGTTGCACTGTCAAGTGACTACAGTCAAGATGATGGACAGCAAAACTCCAGTGTATCCCCCGATAAATGTCAAGGAAGATGACAGACACATTGATGATGCTTGATTTAATTACTCTGCATTGTGTACACACATCAAAATGCCACATTGTTCTCCATGAATATAAAGTTTATGATTTGTCAATTAGAATACTTTAAGTAAAAATGTAGCAAAAACCAAGCAAATCAATCATAAAAAAAGCAAAGGACTGGAGCAGACACTCTCAGAAAGTTATCCAAGTCATTGACAAACTCATAGAACAGATGCTGAGCTTCACCTTGCACCCCCTGTGTTAAGACAGACAGATGGACCAAGTGTTGTAGGGGATTTGAAGAAGTGGACACTTTTAGTCTGGGTGTGGTGGCTCATGCCTACAATCCCAGTCCTTAGGAAGCTGAGGCAGGAGGATAGCCATAGTTTGAGGTCAGCTTGGGATACACAGTGATGTCTTATCTCAAAACAACAGGTCAACGACCAAACTAAAACAAACAAAGCGGATCAAACAAACAAAAGGCTCAGATAGAAGGCTGTTTGTTTTGTAAAATGTTAGGGCCTTCTGGGTAAAAGGGACTTCAGTTGGGAAAATGCTGCCATCAAATTGGCACTTAGGCAAGTCAGTAATTGATGTGGGAGGGCCCTCAAGGGTAGAAGAAAGCAAACTGAGCAAAGGCATTGAGAGCTCCCCAGTAGGAACATTCCTCTGTGGCCTCTGCTTCTGTCCCTGCTTTCAGATTCCTACCCAGACTTCCTCCATGACAGAGTGTGACAGAGAGTTGTCAGATAAAAGAAACCCTTTTCTTCCTTCCCAAGTTGCTTTTGGTCATGATGTTTACCACAGCAATAGGAACCCCAACTAAGGCACCCGGACAGCCCACAGAAACACATACGCATTGAATTTGTTTATAAATGTTTATGACATCACTGTTTATAATCCTACCAAAGAAGAAAACAACTTACATGGCTATCAAAAGATGAATGCCTAAATACCGTGTGGTACAGACTCAGCCATAAAAAGAGATGTAGTGGTAAATATTTAATCTCAATTTGGGGGTTTCTACCCTACCTTTGATCATTTAGTTCCCAGGTAGAAGACACACAACCTTTATGTTTATAATAAGCCTTAATCAACACCAGATCTGGGCAGATATCCACCCTCTCAGCTATTAGAATCTACTTCTCATCAATAAACCTGAATTATAACTTGCTATAGTCTATCTGGGCTACACTTAACTCCAATTGGCCAACTCTCATGGCCATGTTTTCATAACTCATTGACCTCATGGAATCTCTCCTCTCTCTACCCTCTTCCCTCTCATCCTATGGTCTCTCCTTAGACCCCCAGCTAACCCAAACCCCGCCTATCTCTCTTCTGCCCAGCTATAGGCTGTAGGCATCTTTATTCACCAATCAGGGAGGACGCGAGGGGCAGTTTACATAGCATCACTTGTGGACGTGCTGATTCTCTCACCTCTGGGGGCAACCAGGCGTTGGGGGCCAGTATTTAGCATTGTTATACACAGCAAATGGCCAGACCTCAACAAGGAGTGAAGTATGTGCCAGAGTAAGGAATGAACACGGGGAATCCTACACTGAGTGGGAAACCCCAAGTCAGTGCTTCAGGGCTGTGAAAGCTACACATGACACAGCTCTCTAGAGGCGTAGAGGGTGCAGGTTGCACAGGGTAAGGGGGAGTAGGGACTGAATGATAATAGGTAGGGAGATCCTTTTGGGGGAGTTCAACATTGTCAAATTAGATTACAGAGGTAAAGATACAAACAGGTGAGGAAATATGTAATTACATACCAACAAATCAGTTTCAATGTAATGTAGGTGGAAGAGGAGGGTCCTGTGATGGGTCTGTTCTTTCATACCTACTGTACTGGCTGGTTTTGTGTGTCAACTTGATACAGGCTGGAGTTATCACAGAGAAAGGAGCTTCAGGTGAGGAAATGCCTCCATGAGATCCAGCTGTAAGGCATTTTCTCAATTAGTGATCAAGGGGGGAGGGCCCCTTGTGGGTGGTGCTATCTGTGGGCTGGAGTCTTGGGTTCTATAAGAAAGCCAGCTGAGCAAGCCAGGAGAAGCAAGCCAGTAAGTAACATCCCTCCATGGCCTCTGCATCAGCTCCTGCTTCCTGACCTGCTTGAGTTCCAGTCCTGGCTTCCTTTCATGATAAACATTGATGTGGAAGAGTAAGCTGAATAAACCTTTTCCTCCCCAACTTGCTTCTTGGTCATAATGTTTCTGCAGGAATAGAAACCCTGACTAAGACACATCCTGATTTTTAAAATACTTACTTATGGGGTGTGTGTGTGTGTGTGTGTGTGTGTGTGTGTGTGTGTGTGCGCGCGCGCGCGTCTGTGACTCATGGTGCACATGTGGAGGTGAGAAGACATCTTTTGGAAGTTGGTGCTCATCTTCCACCTAGCTGAGGTGGAGTTAAGAGTAGCCCTGTTGAGGTTAGGTCTATTGCTGTGTATTATAATGCTAAACTCTATACCTGAAGGTCTAGGTCTAAGAGTGACTTCTCAAGTTTACAAGCTTTTGTTGTGCAAACCTTGCTCCTTGATGTAAAACTATTAATTTAAATAAAATTGGCTACAGCCAGTTACTGGAGGGATTAGAGGTAGGTGGGTGAGGACTGACCTGGAGGGGGAGAGACAGGAAGGAAAAAGGAGGAGGAGGAGGAAGAAGAGGGAAGAAGAAGAGGGGGAGGGGGAGGGGAAGGAGGAAGAGGGGGAGGAGGAGGAAGAGGGGGAGAGAAGGAGGGGGAGGAGGAGGAGGAAGAGGAGGAGGAAGCCACCATGAGGAGAGAGGAACCCAACATGAGGGGAGAGGAACCACCATGGCCAGGAGAAACAGCGAGTATCTGGGGTACACTGCTGGACAGGTAGCCAGGTCTACAGTTAAAAGAGCAGATTAGGGGTGATCCCCAGTAATTGTCAACGCCAAATAAAACAACCATAGTCTGAGTCTCATTTATTTGTAAGGTAGTTGGGGATAAGCTTAAATTGTTCTTACTACACTGCCCAGGTGGAACATAGCAAGTTCCAGCATGTCTCTGCAGTTAGACGGCATACTCCAAGCTAGCTGGCCCATGGCTGCCTGGAGTTTGGTTCCCAGCATCCTTGTGGGGCAGCTCATAACTGCCAGAGACTCTAGATTCAGGAGATCCAATACTCTCTTCTGGCTTCTAGGGCCACCTCTACTCACATGGACATGCATGCATTTATATACATAATTAAAAATAGAAATTAAAGAAGTAAGCCAATAAGATCAAGAATTCTCACTTAAGAAAGAAACCAATTTTTGGAGCTCATGTAACACCAAGAGATGTTGAAGAAAGGACATAGACCCAGATGGGCTCTGATAAGTCATACTTGTTTTTATTAATGACTTGGGGCTCCTTGGAGAAAGTGGGATCAGCCTTCTCCTCTTGCAGAGTGACCTTATTGCATATCCAAGCTCTTCTGGGTAGGCCTTGGGGAGTCACTGTCAGACACAGAGTCCTGGTTGTATGACACAGGACCATCATGTGTGTGTGGGGGGAATTTTTCTCAACTAAACACATGAAAGTGTTACCCATTGCAGAAGCTTTTCTTTTTCTTTTAGATACTGATATTTTTCTTCTAAAGTCATCTTAAACTTCTTGAGAAAGGCAGGCTGGTCAGACACTGTCTTGCGCACAGCAGTTGAAAATGACTTTAATGAAAGGTGGGTTGCCAAACTATCCATGTGTATTATTATGTGTGCAGTGTATGCATCTGTGTGTGTGTGTGTGTGTGTGTGTCTGTGTGTGTCTGTGTGTGTGTGTTGATGTGAAGGCTGGCTGAGGTTGACATCATGTGTCTTCCTCAATCACTCTTTGCCTATGTTTTTGAGGTAAGGTCTCCCACTGAACCTGGAGACCCCTGACTGCCCTAGGCTGGCTGGCAAATGAATCTCGGGCATTTTCCTGTCTCACCTCCCCAACACATGATTACCATGACCCCCCCCCCCCAACCATTTTACGTGGGTGCTGGTGCTCTTAACTCAAGCTCTCATCAGTGCATGGCAAGTACTTTCTGAACTGAACGACCTGCCAGCTCCAGCGGCAGAGTCTTCCAGGGTGCTTTCGACACCTACCTTCTTGGGTGCTTTTGACATCCATGCCTTTTTGTCTCCAGCCTGCTTCTGTTACTCTCATAGAAGTATGCAGGGATTTCTGCCTCGGCAGGTCTCCCAAAGTCACTTAAAACAATGCAGAGGGTTTGCAGACTGAGGTTCCGCTCTCTCTCCAGTATTTTAATGCCAGGAGTCCTTATTCAGAGCTTGGGACTAATGGCCCCTCACACAGGGCTTTCAGGAGCATCACCTGCCTGGCAGGTGGACAGCCCCAATTGCCAGTGTGTAGAGAGTCTGTACCTCAATAGGGACTCTGATGAAAATTTCAAAATTACTTTCCACTGATGGCTACAATTCAGGGCTTTGGGATCTGAGCTGTTCTTTGAGGAAGAACAGGGTTTCCACAGAGGCAACACCTGGTGGACTGATGAAGGTAGGAAGAGTCCAGGTCTTTGTAGAAGGCCTTCAAAGCCTGTCCAGGCTCATTCACTTTGTGTATGCCAAAACGAATTCAGTTCGCAGCTGGAATGTTTAGTGTCAGCAGGGCCAATAGATTTTTTTTCCCCACTCCTCACAGCCCTAGTGGCCATGTTCCCATTAAACACATCTAATTCAAAGCCGAGGGAGGCCCGCACATCTCCAGCCTGACTCTCAGCTTAATTCCCTCTGTCTTTTTAAAAGCCGCTCTTCCAGAATGAATGATGAATCAAGCACGGCTAATTTTCACACTGAACTGTTTATGTGTTTTTAAAGAGCAGCTTCTGGGAAGAAGGAGAATGAAGATTTAATAAACGAAGAAGCCGCAAAGCTTCCAAGACACATAAGCAAAATTAAGAGACAGCATGTTTTTCAAGCTATCAGACAAATTGATGCTGGCAATGATGGCCACCTTTTCAGGTCAACGGATGAACAGAGCCCAGTTTGTGGCTCTCAGCAGGCACTGGGGTGACTTCCTTATTTCTGCAGAGCCCCAAGAAGCCCTGCCTTTCTCTGTCAAGGATGCTCAGGCTCTGGGGCAGACGCCAGATAAAACCACCACGAAGGCAAGTCAGACAGTCGTTTGCCTCATGTCTCTGAAATTGTGGGACCAGGTTTCTTTTGTCATTACTGATTTATTCTTTCCCATTCACCCCCTCTTTCCCGGGCATCTCTGAATCCCTTGACAAGTTCTTCACACTATTTTTTTTCCATTTTAACAATTCTTATCTGTTTTTATATATAAAAAAATTATTGATCCTTTGTGAGTTTCACATCATATACCCCAGTCCTGCTCATCTCCCCATCCCCTCATATCTGCCCTTCAGCCTCGCAATCCTCTCAAAGAAAAAACACACATAAACAACACCAACACCAACACCACAAACAAACAAAGCATAGAGGACATCTCATCATGGAAGCTGCCGTGTGTCACAGTGTGTCCCACAGTACATACCGCTGTCCACACATCTTTACTTTCAAGTGTTCATTGCAATGAGTCACTGGTCTGGTTCCAGATCTCTGGCTTCTGTGACACCGTCAATATTGGATCCTCATCGGGGCTCCTCCTGGCTCTCCTGTTGTTGACCCATGTCACAGAGATTCTGCAGCGTTGAATCAGCAGGATTGGCCCTTTCACACATCTCAACCATTCACAGATGATATAGATTTTGGGGTAGGCAGATTCAGAGCCCTGAATCCTGGCCTGGGTGGTAGCTGAGCTAGTCTGCTCACCTGCTCTCCCTTATCCGAACCACCAGGGTGTGAGCTCTGTAGCTCTACTCTGGTTAGGCCATCTAATGTGTCAACAGCAGAAGGCAGGGTCAACTCTTTGCTCTAGTGCTTCAGGACAGCTCACCTGCATCCAGGCCTCCAGAGCCAGCTCCACTGTGCTGTCTAGTCAAGGCGTGACACTCACTCTTCCAAATGTTGCAGCTTGTGAGGGGCTGGGTCAGTTCTCTTGCTCTCACACCCTGGGGATGGCTAACTCATACCTTTGCCATCAGGGCCAGCTCCAGTGTGCTTCCCAGTTGAGGTGCAGAGCCCGCTCTCCTGAGTGCTGCAGCCAGTGAGGGACAGGGCCAGCTCACCTGCTCTCATGACTTCGGGGCGGTTCTCTTGACTGCCTGGAGGGACAAGGAGTGTCTACTGAGTGACTACTTGTGTTTCAATTCATTTCCTTACTTACTTTTTTACTGGCCTACACTCTCTGTGCTTAGTGCTGGGTTTCCTGTAGATAGTTTCTTTTGAGTGTATCATGTACTTTGACCATAGGTGCCCCATTCAACAAAACAAAATTTTGCTATTCTGAGTCTGGCTTATTGCATTAATAGGATGATCTCCGGTCACATGCAGTTTCTAGCTTGGCAACATAATTCCATTCTTCTTCATCGATAAAGAGATTGTGTTGTATACACACCACATTTTCTTTATTGTGCCCTCTGTTGGTGGGCAGTGGGGTTGCAGACATCTCTGTGGTAGACTGGTGTGGAGTCCAGGAGAGGCATTGCTAACATCTCCCACTGACACCCTCCAGTTTGAAGACTCTTACCTCTGTTGCCTGCACTCAGGCATTTGCGGGCAGGTAATGGCCAGAATTTCCATCTTGGATTCTGGCACCTATCAAGGTGGAGACACGGACTGCGTAATCCTTGGTGCTCGGAGTCTTAGTGGGGTTGACCAGAGCAGTGGGGTGTCCATCGACGTTTGTCCTGCTTTGGGTAAGTATTACTGGGGATTAGAGAGAAGTCACAAGTGAACAACAGCCACGTGTTTACCACAGCCACCGGAGAGCCACCCGGCTTTGTTTGTTTGTTTGTTTGTTTGTTTTTGTTTTTTTGTTTTTCGAGACAGGGCTGCTCTGGCCACTTGGCTTTTTCCACTGCACTTTCTGTTTCCATGAACTCCAGGCTGCTTTAATTCATCACTGTTCACCTCCCTGAGAATTATTTATTTGCTTATTTTATTTTTCATTTTATTGATACTACTCTTTGCACACAGTGCTGGGTTTGGTCACAGTCCTCCCCCACCCCATCACACAGCCCTCCTTTTCCTATCCCGGAGCCACCACATTATGGAAGAACTAGTCTGTGATACGTAAGAAGTTTACAAACGTTGTCCGTGCCCCAGGATACTTCTAACTCATCCTCTGTGCCACATGTGAAGGCACAGGACACTGAAAACCATTAGGTTTACTTCCCATGTCTTAGACATTCACTACTGGCAATGAGTCTTTTGAAATCTTTCTCCATAAATGCATTAAATTCCCGAAACATTCTGTCTCGATGGGGCATGGCAGTCTTCCGGATTTTAGCTGAAGTTACAGGGACTCCTGCTCTCCCAACACCATTCTTTCCTGTTCCCTCCTCTGTTTTCTTAGCAAACGAGATCAATACTAGCCCTTATAAAACCACAACTCTGTCATCTTCTCAGTTGGGTCTCCACCTCCTCTTGGTTTCTGCCAGAGTTTACAGGGATACCCTGAGCTCACTCACCCTTGCCAGCCTATTTACAGGAGTAGCTCGCACCCCTTTGTCACTATGCTCATTCCAGGGACGTCACATGCTTTCCCAGGATGCAGTTCTTTGTGACTTTAATAAAAAGTTAAAATCTAGTCCTTTGCAAATAGCTCAATTTCGCAAATACAGAATGACTTCAGGGAAATATGAAAAGCGCCACTCGGAGCCTCGCTACCCCAGCTATTTAGTGAAAGCTGTCACAAGAGGGATGAGGGGCACATTTGAACGGGATCTTGGGGGTCTTCTCTGCACGAGGCAAACCCAGGCTCCAGTGGGAGGCAAAGCAGCTGTATCTTGTCATGTATTAGTCAATTATCCTAATGATTTTCCTCCTTACTGAAGAGCATGGATCCAGGTCGCCCTTGTATTTTATGAAGATTTTACTTTGTCTTCTTGCAAATATTAATTGGATTCTCTCCATGTCGACTCCTGCCTCCAGGGTTTGGAGGTCACTGCAGGTGCAGGAAGGCCAGCAAGGGGGACCGAAGACTGGCAGGAAGTGCCTTCCTTCCTGCGTCTCGTCCCCGCTCTCGTGAAGACAGCATTTGATTAGTCCTTTGCAACCTGTTTCTCCTCAGATACAAGGAAAATACCGGAAAGCACTGTGCCAATTCTGGCTGTCGCTCCTTTGAACACTGTGGGATCTGCTGCAAGAATGTGAAATAAATCCAAAAAGGGCTGCTATACGGATCTTTGAATGTGGTTGTCACAGAAGGAAACTGTCTTAGAAATCATAGCTAAAATTGGATCGTTAGTCAATTCTGTGGGGGAAAAAATTAGAATTGGAATGAATCTGTAAGTTAGGAGTCATTTCTAGCTGATGCCTTTCATTCTGTGTAGGATGGCCATGTCCTTAGGATGTAATTGACATCTGAGACCCAGACCTTTGTCTCAGGCCTTTCTTCCTCCTGCGGTCCACCCAGCCATCTCCCCAGAGGTCAGTCAATCAGCACATCAGTGTGCCAAACAAATGTTGATGCGAGTGAGTAGATTCTTCTCTTTTACCTCCTGAATTTAAATAAATACGCTTAGCTTTTTGCTTCTTAATGGGACACATCTTCACACAGCACCTGTTGCCATGTGCTCCAGAGAGAACGAACACAGTGATCTCATGCGGTGGGCAACTGGTCCTTTCATGCCCTTTATAAAGTGTGAATTCTGTCTATGACTTAATCACCTCCTCGGTGGCCCTAGCTCTTAAACACATTGGTGATTGTTCACACAGGAACTCATAGAGTGCCACATGTCTGTAATTAGTGTTTGAGGCAGGAGGATCGTTAGTTTGAGGCTAGTATGAGCCACGTGGTATAATCCTGAAGAGAAAAGGAGGTTACGCATGCAGTTGAGGACTCTGCACGCTCAGGTCAGAGCAGAGGTGCTACATCCATGCAGACAGCACTGCAGTGATTTGCTGTTGAGGCTGATGAGCAAAGACAGGGAATCTCAGGCCTCCGCCTTGTTGACTCTGGCTTCAGGACTCTGAGGACCCTGCCTTCTTCACACTTCAGTCACAGGAAAATGTTTAGTTTCTTCAGCTTGAGTGGAGTCTGGTCAGTGTGGCACGGTGAAGCTGAACTGAAGCACTCAAGGGTTAGCGGGGAGCAACCAGTCAGACGTGGCGCTGACAAATGTGCGTTCTGTAAGGCGCCCTCATGTCTGTAGGACTTGGGTTAACATGCAAGTTATCTCCGTCAGGTGTATTCCTTTCTTGCCTCTGGTCTCAGCATTCTATGCCATGTTTGCTCTTCCCCTTGACCAATGTGCCTGTTAAGTTCTTGTTTTTCTTTGTGCATCTATATGCTATGGGGTAAGTGCGCGTGTATGCATGCGTGTGTGTGTGTGTGTGTGTGTGTATGTGTGTGTGTGTGTATGTGTGTGTGTATGTGTGTGTGTATGTGTGTGTGACGTGTGTGTGTGTGTGTGTGGGCGTGTGTGTGTGTGTGATATGTGTGTGGGCGTGTGTGTATGTGTGTGTGACATGTGTGTGACGTGTGTGTGTGGGCATGTGTGTGTATGTGTGTGTGACGTGTGTGTGTGGGCATGTGTGTGTGTATGTGTGTGTATGTATGTGTGACGTGTGTGTGTGTGGGTGTGCGTATGTCCAGAGGACAGTGGGTGACATCGCTGTCTTTCTCTGCAGGTCTCCAAGTTGCTGTGTTGAGACAGGCTGTCTCACTGAACCTGAAACTCCCCACTTGGCTGAGCTCCTCCTGTGTCTGTCTCCCAGTTCAGGATTACAGATATGCTCTGGGTGTTACAGACGTGCTCTGGCCCACTGGCTTTCTTCATGACTACAGGATATGAACACAGGCTCTCATGTTTGTGCATGAGCATGTTACCCATCTCCCAGTTCTGTCAAGCTCTTATTTAAACCCCATGTTAGTTTATACACAGATTCTCATGCATTGTTTGTATTATAGACACAGAATATGTACAATACACACATCATATGTAATGCAGAGAGATGCAACTCTCCATTTCAGGGCAGTGGAGGCAACTTTGTGTATTATGGGTAGAAACCATGTTGACAAGAAGTCCCCTTGCTCTAGAGCAAAAATTCTTGTAGACTGATGGGGACGGAAGAGAAGACTGGCAGGGAAGGTGAGCGTGGATCGTGCAGTGTCGGGGAGATGGGAGCCTGGGCATAGAGGGGGCAGTGGACAGCTGCATCCAGAGTCACATGCATTAGAACTGTCTCTCAGCACGGTCCCCGCCACATACTGACGACCCAATACATCCCATCAACCCAGCAGTACCAGAGTGTCTCAGCAGACACACTTGAGAGCTAGCGACATCAAGACCCCAATGTTACTTCCTCATGACTAACCTTTCACCAGACTCCCAGAATTCCCAAGCAAGCCACCGGAGGACTTTGAAGAACTGGGAGGCAAATTTAGAAATTACATTATTATTTAATAATAAAGGATGGTGTGTTTTGTGCACCTGTGGCCTGCATTTCATACCTGGCATAAAGTATTTATTTTCCTTCCCCCATGACTGGATTCTCATGAAGTTACAAGGGGCCGTACCTTGTAGGAGGATAAAGGCTCTTTGTAGTCACAATGGCAGCTCACAAAATGTTTATTGTTGGAGAAGCAGACTCCAGCTCACCTGGCCATGAAGTAACTGCCACACATCTTGGCCAAATCCAGGTTTCCACATGGCAGGGATATGTTCTACTTTGAAAACAGCTTGGCTGGGAAAACAAACCGTCTACCGACATTAGGCCCACTAATATTTGCTGTTTTTAAGTCCAATGGAAAAGTGCACAGAGAGAATAGTGTGTAGCTTTCTGGTCCAAATGATCCTGTCCAACCCGATACGAACTGACCACAAGGCCACACTGTACTTAATAATGCTGCTTATTGTGCTTTGAAGGGGGTGAGAATATTATGATTACCTCCTGTAGGGACGTGGTACTCTGGGCACATGCATCTCCTGAAAGCCCAATCTCTCATTAGTATACTTAATTAAGATAACACGATATTGATTGTGTGTGATTATTATGGGAAATTTGGTAAAAGTCTTCATTCTAATCCAAGGAATTACGGACGTGATCAATCCTGTGGTTCTGAGATTTATCTCATTTTCTTCTCTTACCAGAGGTTCCAAACTTCAGTTCTTTTCTGGACTCTCTACCTGGGTCAGTCCTACACAGCCACAAGTGCGTTAGATACTAGCTGCAGAGTGCCCATGATGCATTGCTGCAGAGTACCCGTGATGCATTGCGTTCACAGTGCGGAAGATGGACACCTGAGGTCTCCAGCTACCCACTCCCTCAGTGGACCTGTCAGGAGGAGTCTTGTTATGTGTACCTTTATGAAAATACTTCTGCTTCTCTTTCGGCTTGTCCCTGCTAGCAGTGGGATGACTGGAGTTTAGGATACGTGTACTTTTAGTATTACTGAGTCCCTTCTGGGAGTTTAGTCTCAATGTTCCACAAGTTTGCTCCTGTTTGTTGGTTTCTGACTCTTAGCAGTTTGAATGGTACACAACCTGTAAGCATAAATGTTGCTTTACTTTGCGTCTACCCCGTTCTTTGTAAGGGCAACCATGGTGCCCATCTGGTTTCTTGACTGTGAATTACCATTTTCTTTGTTGTTTTTTATCCATTTCTTTGTCTGTTGTTTTTATAGGGGGAGAAGGTTTCTTTCTCTTTGTTTTGTTCCAGTTCTTTGTGCTTTGAGACAAAGTCTCAGTCTGCAGCCCAGGATGGCCTTGAGATCCGAGACTGCTACCTCACTGGTTTTGAATCAGAGCACATGCACCATAATGCCCAACTCATTGTATTTTGCATAGCTATTGCGTTTAGGTATGTCAAGTCGGCCCCTTATGAGAGTCTTTCTGTCAGAAATGTCTTCCCTTATCTCCTTGAGACTATCGGGACCATGGAAAGGGCTGGAGAGAGATTCTACAGTTGAGAGTGTGTGCTGCTCTTCCGCAGAGCCCACAAGGGTAGGCTGCTCACAACCACCTAACCACCTGCACCTCTAGCTCCAGAAGATTGAACATCCTCTGCTGGTGCCTTCAGGCACCTGTTCTCTCTCTCTCTCTCTCTCTCTCTCTCTCTCTCTCTCTCTCTCTCTCTAAAATATTTAAGGTTATTCTCAGATCTAGGTCATTCTGTCTGACTTTCCTGGCATGGGTCATCTGCTCAGCTACCCTTTCCTCACCACTAAGGGGACTGACCAGGTTCTGCTGCAGCTCACACTACTTAGAAGCTAGTTAGCTTGTTCTGGTCATGTGCACACGACCTCAACCTGTGACACTTCAACCCACAAAATTTTTAACTTTGTGATGGTATGAAACCATACCCAGTAGAAATCTCACTTAAAATCTGAAGTTCACTGCTGGTAGACAGTAGACAGAAAGATAGAAAGATGCTCTTTTTGATGCCGGCAGAGTAAGGCGTCACGAGAGCCCAAGAGTGAGCAGCCCCCACTTAACAAGATATTGTGTTGCTGAGTCAGCCGGTGACCCAGTGCATTTCCAAGTTAATGGCATTTTCAACTTACCATAATTTTATTAGTACGTGATCTAAAAATAAACCAAGAAGCCACTAGCTTGGCAGAAGCAGGAGACAAAACCAAAGCTTATTTGAGTCATTCCTGGAGACTGAGACAGAAGTTCCTCAGGATGGAGACCCTGTGCCCTGACTTCTCTCTTCCTCCCTCTCTCTCTCTCTCTCTCTCTCTCTCTCTTTCTCTCTCTCTCTCTCCCCCCGTCCCCTCCCCCTCTGTCTGTCTTTCTCTTTTTTCTCTTTCATTGTTTACCTTTTCCTCTCTCTTCTCCTCTTCCACATCTCTCTCCCTCTTCTCTCTTTATATGTGTCTAGACATTTCAAGTATGTCTTGCGTGCATGCAGTTACGAACATGTGTGGAGTCTAGCAACCAATGTGAGGTGATGTTCAGAGGATCCACTTCTTTTTTTGAGACAGGGGTCTCTGCTTGGTCTGAACTCACTAAGTAAGCTAGGCTGGCTGGCCCACGAGCCTCAGGGACAACCCTGTCTCCATCGTCCCAGCAGTGGGATTCCAAAAGTGAGCCGCCACGTCTGTTTATTTAAATGAGTGCTGTGATTGAACTGAGAGCCTGGCTTTTTTCTTTCTCAAAGGATATTATCTTACTTAGCTGTAATCATCTGGGCCTTTGAAGAAAGATGGAGCAAGGAGTGGGACATGGGGTGCCCAGTACATCTGCTGACTGATGGATTTCCCGACTCTGCCTGAATGCCCAGTGCTTGACACACTCATGTGCTGTGGGGTCAAACAGGGGTATTCCCAAAAGTTTCCCCCACTCCTCACCTCCTAGGAAGCAGTGCCAACACCGCTGTCCTTTTTAGAGCATTATGTATGTATTTACTTATTTGTAACTTCAAGCTGACCACTTTATTATCCTTACTTGAATTTTCAAGATGCACCACTTTTTTTTCTTTTTGTTTTTTGAGACAGGGTCTCGCAGCGTAGCCCTGGCTGTTTTGGAACATGCTTTGTAGACCAGACTGGCCTTGAACGTATTGATCCTCCTGTCTCTGTCTCCTGATTGCTGGGACTAAAGGCATGCATTAGCATGCCTGGAGAGATACACCATTCTTATATTTATTTCTCTGCCATCTTTGGGATTGGATCAGGGGAAGGTCTAGATTTGGGGGGACTGGAGAGGACTGGGGATCTTTGCCAGTTTTCTCACTTTTGAGAAACAAACACTGCCGCCGTTTCCTCCACAGCGTTGTACTCTCCCCGTTAAGACGACTTTACCAAGCCTCGACTCTTGTAGTGTTCGGTTTTCATTTCATTTTTTATAACGTTCTTGCAAATAGGTGAGTAACCTGACTCCAAAAATAGGGCATCAGAATTAGCCTGTTAGTGTTCTTTAATGTTATTGTTTCTTTCTTGCCCATCTAAGGTAACTTTCAATTGTTAGCATATCATTCACACCTGCTCATGTAATTTAGAAGATAAAACACTGAAGATATAGCAATATATTTCTATAATTTCATGTATGACTATTCTTTGAAAGTGAGCCCCAGGGCATTAAATTTGCATTTTTGCCATGTGAATGTTTGCCATATGAGTGAATGAAATAATTATATTATCATTTGTGTATATTCATCTTTAGTGTACCCTATGTGGTGATGGCTACCACTCTGAATTCCAGGCTATGTTAAGGGAATCTGAGATACTTGGTTAAGTTGTGGGTAACAGTCTTATTAAACTAGTTATCAACGATCAGAGGAAGTTTAAGAATTTCAGCACTTGGGTCTGAGGGGTGGCTCGGTGGCTAAGTTTCTTGCTGCTCTTGCAGAGGCCTGGGTTCTTTCCCAGACCCCACCCACCAGCTCACAACCATCGGTTCCAGGGGATCTGCTTTCCTCTTATGACCTCCATGAACACATTGTCCATACGTGGTGCAGGCATACATGCAGGCAAAACACCCATACACGTGAAATAAAAATAAAGCTGAAAAATAAAGAACGACTCAAAAGATCACACACCCAAATTAACCAGATCGGAAGTCTATATATCTCAGTGAACATTTAGAATAGTCATTCTGACGCTGTGGAGATTCACGTGGATTTTACGTCTTTACTATCAGGAATATTTTTTGTGCACTTATCCAGCATCAAAAATGAAAATCCATGATAGATTTAGAATTCTAAAAAAACCAAATAGCATTATGCCTTATTTCATAACTTGTGTCCGTTACGGGCATCCAGTCCTTCCACAGTCTCCAATATTTAGCCTTTATTCTTTTTTCTACATGTTACACTGTACTTGCATGCACCTTTGATTATATATGTTAATTATTGACTAGGCTCCACATGTGAGGGAAAACATGCATTTTTTCCTCGAGATTGTGTGACCTCACTTAATATTATATATTTTAAGTCCATCCATTTTTCTACATAGCTTGTGATTACATTTTTCTTTAGAGGTAAATAGTATTCAGTTATATATATCACAGTTTCATTATTCATAATATTTCATTATTATATATTACTTTACATTAGTGAAAATTAGTTTTCCAAGTTTATGCATAGTTTCTTACTAACCCACTTAGATAATTAGCTATTAGTCACTTTTCCTGTTACTGTGACAAATACTTGACCTAAGGAAGGGAGGGTTTACTTTGTATCTCAGTTTGAGAGCCCTGTCCATCATGGTGGCAAACCTGCTCTAGCTGTGGCTTCAGGCTGTGAGGCAGCTCGCCACAGTATAGCCACAGTGAAGAAGTAGCAGGAAGAATGCCAGAGAAGAATGCTGGTGCGGGTGCTCTGCTCACTCTGGGCTGGCTGGGCTATAGGTGATGAAGAGTCCTTACTGATAGATACTCACATTGGTTCACAGCTTTTCCTGTGAAAATGATACTTCAGTCAGAAACCTTATAACAGGCCCTTTTATGATCACGGAGGTGAATCTGCTGTTAGTTCTCAGGAGTGGATCATGTGTCAAGTGGCACATGATCTTTCAATGGGATAGGTGTTGTGAAGTGTCCACTCAGAGATTATGTGTTTTGACTCCTCCAACTTGCGTGGCGGTGGTCTCTCTCGACATCAGTTCTGCCCAAATCCTAGTTATAGCTATGTAGAGTGCTTCTAATGACATGTTTTCATGGCCCGGGGCATTTATTTCAATATGTAAGTGGTGGGTTTGTTTCCTGCTCACTGAATCATTCACATCTGAGAGTTCCAGCCGGGCAGGGATCTATGAACTTATTGGATCTTTTGCATGACATAGTCTATCATTTTCCATAGAGAGGTTAAATTCTTCCTGGGTGCTTGCTATGTGTGTTTTCTACACTCTATTATGTCTTTGTGTGAAGGGAGGATGTGTGTATATATATATATATATACACACACACACACACACACACACACACACACACACACATGGGTGCACATATATGTGTGGAGGCCAGAAGTGACTTTCTCAATTGCTCTTCATTTCTCAGTGGGCTTTGGGGGATACCAGTTCAGCAAGGTTACAGTCAGCAAGCTCCAGGGATCCTCTGTCTCTTCACCTTCATGCCTCCATTTTTATGTGGGTGCTGGGGACCTGAACTCTGGTCCTCAAGCCTGCTTGTGGGATAAGTACTTTACCCACTCAGCCATATTCCCAGCCTCCCTTTTTTTCTTATTGGAAGTGGTATCGGATCGTGTCAAGGGTCTGAAAGAAGATGTGTCTATATTTCAAGAGTTCTGATGGCTGCCCAGTGTCTGTTGTTAGCACCATGATGGTGATGGTTGTGGAGAAAGCCGAGTTGTCATTCAGAGAATGACTTGACAAGCTCATGATTCAATTTATGGTTGTCTCCATGCCTTTGAACTTGTATTTCAGAAAGCTTATCAGAGTCACTGGGAGTTAATTGTGAGAAATGTCCAACAGTCAAAAGATAAGTGACCTTTACCACAGTAGCCAGGAACGGTAACGTTTAGCCATACTTCCCTGTGGGTAACATTGGCTTCTTACTTAAACCAATCCGGTTAATTTCTGTCTTGTCTTTGTTACTAACTCCTTGTGCAGCCCTGAACAATAATCTTATGTGAGCCTTTTACCGGTCTAAAAATGGAAGCTGCACACTTGACTGGGCTACTGTAGGCTGAGGGAGATGACATCTACTGCAAGCGCTTTGTCTCCTCAGATCCTCAGTGTGCTGATGTTCATGAGCTTAGTCTTGCAAGCTGTGCTTCTTCAGGCCACGTTGTCAGCCTCTCCTTGCCTCAGTTTCCTCCTCATAAAACAGGGATGATCGTTGTACTTTATTGGGTTGGTATGTAAAGTGCATAGCCCGGTGCCAGGCACATAAATGCTCAACAAATGGTAGCTATTTGTTTTTACTGTTGCCATTATCATTCTCTTCAGCAATTTTCTTAAGCTTCCTTATCCCGAGCCCTTCTGTTGAAAATTGGCCGGGATGCTTCCACTATTATTCCCTTTCTATAGTCATGCTGTGGTATTTGAGCTGCCCTGTGATTGAATCTGCCAGGCACTTCTCTGGGATCCACGTGTGGAGCGGCAGGGACTCCTGCTGACAGGAGTCCCTAGGGATGCTGCTTGGGTCTGGGCCAGCACTCCTTTCTTCTCCCTCAAGAGTCCCAGGGATTGGTCTACCCACTCTCTCCGGCCTGCCACCACCTGTCCTTCCTCTCATATTTGTCTTCTGTTCTGGATATCACACACACACACGCATGCACGCACGCACACACACACCTCAAGTGTTCAAACGAAAAGGAAATAGTGAAGATTATAGAGTCAGCAGCTTTCTTGCCGACTCTTGCTGTTCAGCTTTGCATCAGTTTGCACATGCGCAGAAATGGTGACCTTTTTAGTGACTATTGCTCTCAACTCTTCATGGGGCTCTCCTGTGTTGAACATTATATATCACATATATGATATACATAATACTATATACATAATATTGTATTTATTGTATATCACATGTGTTCTAGTTTGTTTCTCGGTTGCTGTGATAAAACACTAAACAAAAGCAACTTGGGGAGGAATGGGCTTATTTGGCTTATGGTACATCATGGAAGGAAGCCAAGGCAGGAATCAAGCAGGGTAGGAACCCGGAAGCAGGACGTAAACCGGAGACTATGGAGGGGCGTTGCTCAATGGCTTCCTCGCCATAGCACTCTCAGCCTGCTATCTTCTATACTTCAGGCTCACCTTCCCAGTGATGGCACTGCCCAGGGTGAGCCCTCCCATATCAATTATCAATCAAGAAAACACCCACAGACTTGTCTATGAGTCAAGTGGATGGAGGCAGTTCTTCAGTTGACACTCCCTCTTCCAAGTTGACTGTAGTTTGTGTCCTGTTGACAGACACTAATCAGCACGTACATTATACTGCGTATACTGTCTGTGGAGGCAGTGGGGGAGTGCGTGTGGTACGGTCCGTGCTCTACACCGCTGAGAATGAGGTGGCACAGCCAGCGTAAGGGGGAACATCTGAGGATAACTTTACAGTTTGATATGCTCTAGGCAGGATACCTACATCCTGAAAGTCACAGCATAGGTGTAGCAGCTGAAGACCATCTCATTTCAAAGCCCATGCTCTTAGGGACAGAGCCAATAAATCGCGGGGTAGAATCTGAAACTGCAGACCATCTGACTTCAGAGCCTGCCAAGAAGTCTTAGATTTAATGGGATGAATGTTTTATTTACAAATATGAGTATGTAACATACTAGATTTTCATCTCTGTCAGGTTCTCATCTTCCTGGGTCAGAGTGGGAACAGGGTGAGTGGGAGAAGATGGGGATGATGGGAAAGGGTTAACAGAAGAGAGAGAGAGAGAGAGAGAGAGAGAGAGAGAGAGAGAGAGAGAGAACGCTAAAAGCCAGCCTCTGAAACTCAAAACAGTATTATTGGGTATTGACATTGCAGATTCGAAAATTGGACTTTGTTGAAAAATAATAACAAAAAGAGATAGATTCCTGTTGATCCTGTTTGAAAACATAGGAGCTAGGTCGAGAGGGCTTATTTTGACATTTTACCTAAGTGTACATTTGCTTTTTTTGCTGAGAACACAGAGACTGCTGTTCTCTGAAGGGAGTTGGCTATCATGCAGAAACCAAAACGAGAAGACGACAGCGAGTTCTGGTCTTAGAAAGCATGGGAGCAGAACAGAAGAGGAGAGCAAACAGAATGAACTCACAGTTGGAATAATGGCCTTGTGGGTCGAGACCCCTTGAGGGGGTGTGGAATGACGCTTTCACAGGGACACACATCGGATATCCTGCATGTCAGATATTTGGATTACAGTACCTAACAGTAGCAAAATTACAGTTATGAAGTAACAGTGAAATAATTTTATGGTTGGGGGTCACCACAATATGAATAAGGAACTATATTAAAGGTTGCAGCGTTAGGAAGGTTGACAATTACTGCTCTAGAGCCTGGTAGGAGAGGAGAGAGATGGGGAAGAGAGAGGGAGAGAGGGAGGGAGGGAGGGACGGAGGGAGGGAGGGAGGGAGGGCACAAGGGTAATAGTCAGTGGGGAGGGGAAGAATGGAGGGGAAGGGGTAGAGGAAAGGAATGGAGGAGGGAGAGGGAGAGATAGAAATAGATGATAGATAGACAGACAGGCAGACAGACAGACAGGCAGATAGAATAGGAAGAGGTTTCAAAGATAGGAGCTTTTATATTGACAAGCAATTTGGGAGTTTCGCCAAGAAACCAGCGTGATGCATGGGTGCATGGCACACCTCAGATGGTAGAGAGCCATGGTCCAACAGCGAGATCTACTTGTGCACTTGAGTATCCTTCTGTTCCTCGGTGACTCAGAGTTACGCTGTGGGCTAGGAGCTGATCAAGGACCTGAATGAAGGGTTAGAAGACACTCATCAGAGGACAGAGGCAGGAAGAGTGGAGGAGAGAGGCTCTGTCCTAACAAAGCCAAACAGTGACTGTGGGTCCGTTGGCCAAGGCGGTCACCAAAGCCTCTGTATATAAGAGTCACAGGCAGCTTATCTATATCACTCTATACAGGGACCAGAGGGACATCTTCCAGACTCAAGGGCTCCTGCTTTAGCCACCAGATCATGCGAAGTCTTTGTGTCTCCAGATATAAACATGCAGAAGATAAAGAATGAGAGAAGACAAGAGATTACATAATCCTCATAAAAACATCAAGCCTTTTAATTAAGATACACATTTCATCTAAAAGAATGGTTTAAGCTGGGCAGGAGTGGCACACACCTTTAATCCCAGCACTCAGGAGGCAGAGGCAGGCGGATCTTTGAGTTCAATGCCAGCCTAAGTCCAGGACAGCCAGGGCTACACAGAGAAACACTGTCTTAAATAATCAAGAAGATCTATCTCTATCTCTGTCTCTATCTCTATATCTATCTCTGTCTCTATCTCTATCTCTGTCTCTATCTCTATCTGTCTGTATGCACACACACACACACACACACACACACACACATTAGATTAGACTAAGTTTTAAAAGACTTAGCACAATAGCAGTTATTTTCCTAATTTCCTATCAAGAAGGGAACAGTGACAAAATGCCCATTAACTATATAATTAAGACGTTAATCTTCTTTGCATGGGAACATGGGTTATAGCATCAGTTAATCTGTGACTTCTCTACTAAGTAAAAGCTTAAGTGGAGCTTTCTTAGATTCTGGTCTTGTTTTTTCTTAGCTTTGAAATTTTAATCCAGAATTGTCCAGTTCTGCTTTAGTCTCCTGGGAATTGCTGTTCCTACCCATCAAGGGGTTTCTTCTAGCTTTTTCCAAGATGCGACACACACACACACACACACACACACACACACACACACACACACACACACACACACACACTGTTCTACTAAAAGACCCCAACAGCACTGGAGTATGAACTAGTGTTTTTGTAAGTGTGAGGTTCCAGCTCAAAGCAATGTCATTAAATATACTTAAAATTATATAATTTTATGTGTATGGGTGTTTTGCTTGCATGCATGTCCTTGGAGGCAGGAAGAGGGAGTTGGATCCCCTGGAAGTTGAGTTATAGATGGTTGAGAGCCATCATGTGGGTGTTGAAAATTGAATCTGGGTCCTCTGGAAGAGCAGCCAGTGCTCTAAACTGCTGAGCCATCTCTTCAGATATCTTATTCTTTAAAATATCATTTCTTATCAATAACATTGTTTGCTGTCTTTTCCCTCACTTTTACCTTCCCATGGATGCGAAAGAATTTGCCTTAGCAGACTCAAAATTTACATATAAAGTCGGTCTGTCTTAATCTTTAAGCTAAAACATGGCAGGCAACTATGAAAAAGCATCTCCTTGTGGATCCACAGGGTGTTTTTCCTTGTGCACATCCTGAGGAAGGCATGTAAGAATGAATCTCGTACGCACTGCGAATTAGACACAGGTCCATCACCACGTAACGTTCTCTCATGGCCTAACCCAATCTACGGTTTATTCCTAAAGCGGTGGCAACTATTCTGACACCACCTCCCAAGGTAACTTCTTTTGTGTTGTTGAGTTTATCTAACTTGACTCATACACAATGGTATTTTGTATCTGGAGTTTTTATGGCACATGATGTTTCTGAGATTTAAATATACTGAGGTCTACACTCTTAGCTCATCTTCAGCCATTGCTATACAGTAGCCTTTGGGCTAATATGCCCCAAAGTATCTAGATTACTTCACTTTCCTAAGAGTTAACTCCTTAGTCTTTCATCTCTATTGGGTCCAAATGACAAGATCAAATGGTGTCTGTATTAAGGCATACAGTTTAACGTTTTGATATTCATATGCACTGTGAGGTAGTCATTACAATTAGGTCTGTTAACATATCCACAATCTCAGAGTTTCTGGTCTTTTTCTTATGATGAGAATTTCTAAGATCTATGTTCTGTGCAAACCAGCTGTATAACATTGTCATATCAAATGCCATCCTGATATAACTAGGTCACTAGAATGTATTCATTGCTTACATCTCTGTAACCGTTGCACCTTTCCTGTTGCCTTCATCCCCTGAGCTCTGGTTGGTTCCCTTGGCATGCAGACCTTTAGTTTGACATGGTCCCTGCTGTCTGGTTGGTTCCCTGGTTGGTACCCTTGGCATGCAGACCTTCAGTTTGACATGGTCCCTGCTGTCTGGTTGGTTCCCTGGTTGGTTCCCTTGGCATGCAGACCTTCAGTTTGACATGGTCCCTGCTGTCTGGTTGGTTCCCTGGTTGGTTCCCTTGGCATGCAGACCTTCAGTTTGACATGGTCCCTGCTGTCTGGTTG
>CM052700.1:5889561-5906334 GCA_028551405.1 Uromys caudimaculatus | reverse complement strand
GTTTTTTTCTTTGAGTTTGTTTATGTAGTGAATTACATTGATGGATTTCCGGGTATTGAACCATCCCTGCATCCCTGGGATGAAGCCTACTTGATCATGATGAATGATCGTTTTGATGTGTTCTTGGATTCGGTTTGCGAGAATTTTATTGAGTATTTTTGCATCGATATTCATAAGGGAAATTGGTCTGAAGTTTTCTCTCTTTGTTGGGTCTTTGTGAGGTTTTGGTATCAGTGTGATTGTGGCCTCATAGAAGGAATTGGGTAGTGTTCCTTCTGTTTCTATTTTGTCTCGCAGGTTCGGGGCGGTTCCTGGTGAGCCGTCGAGCTTGTCTTGGCCCTACTCCCGTCTTTTCCAAGCTCCTGGGAGGGTAGCTTTCTCCCGGGGCTAATTGGCTATGGAGCCCTGTGGCCCAAGCTGAGGTCCCCAGCCGCCGATGGAGCGTGTTTTACCCTTCTAAGTAGCTCTTCAGATATGACACGTGACTGAGGATCTGCAGCGGCAGGAAGGTTAGCAGGAGTCAGCTGACAGAGGCTCCGAGCGACCGGCAATTGAATGTGATAGGAAGGCAACTTGAGAAGAAAATGGAGACAGGTTTTAAAAGTTAATACTTGCTGAGAAGTTGGTGAAGACGAAGAGATAACAGAGTCAAATATGACTCGATTATTTCTTGGCAAGGGTCTCAGTACGACCAGTAGCCTCATGTGGCCTTTATTGCTGATCCAGTGTGGCAAAAGCAAATTGTCCTGAGCATTGTCCTGTTTGTGAATATATTTACTTTAAGACATAGAAATGATCAGACTATGGCTTGAGAGACAAGAGTGTGGAATTATGGGTGAATTATGGGTGGGATGGTTCAGGGTTGGTGAAAGACACCAATGAGACTGTGGGTGGGAAAGACTGACTTCACGCCATGGCGTGGCAGGGAAATGCCTCCCAGGAGCTCTGTGCTTGAACACTTGGGCTATGGCTTTTGCTGCTGCATGGCGAAGTTGTGGGACTTTTAGCAGGCGTGATCTGGCTGGAGGAAGGGACTTACTAGGGGCTGGCTTTGAGGGTATAGCCTGGGTCTACTTCTTGTGTGCTCTCCTTCTAACTGCTAATGTCTTGGTAATGGACCCACCTGCTTCAAGACCCTGCCAGCTGGTGAGGGTGATGGTGGTGGCTCGGGGGTGGGAGTGGGAGACTGTATCCTCTCACCCCATAAGCAAAAGGAAATCCTTCATTTAAGTGGCTTCCAGGCAGGCATCTCAGAACAGCAATGCCAAAAGCAGGAACTGAGGCTTTTTTTTTCTATCTAATAATATTGTTTAGAATTTTTGATATCAAGTGGCAAGAATCAGCCTATGATGATCGAGATCTGAATCCTTCACCTGGTCTCAAGCAGAGACACATCCCGGGGGAAGATCTGTATGTGGGCTCTGCAGTCTGAGATATACTTATGTCCTGCTAACAAGACAGACCACCATTTGGGGCCATGAGCATCTCTAAGCATGGTGCCTGCTATGCCTAGATTCACTAATGCCTTCGGTGTCAGAGGGAAAAGAAGGAAGGAAATGTTCCTTTGCTAACCGTCCCAGAAAAAATACTGGGAGACAATGTGCTCTGTGACTGTCCTGCTGGCTCACTTCATTCACACCAAAACAAGGGCTACCTTGGAAGAGGCTCAAGGTTTTCATCTGTGGAATGGGTTTTCACAGAGCACTCAGCGTTGGGATGTGAAAGGCAGAACAATCTTCCTCAATTTGAAAAACCTGGCTGTCTATATTAATACTTAAATATGGCTTTCTAGGATCCTTTTCTAATCCTAAAAAAAAAAAAAAAAAAAAAAAAGACTTTCTAGGCTGGCATAACTGTGCCTCCTTTTCAAACCTTTTGCATATTTCAGGGGCCATTTGTATTTGTTGGTGAAGTGAAGCAGCTGAACTCTGTAGTGAAGAAATGAAATGTTTATTTCTGGCAGAACATGTTGCCAACATCTGTGTTGAGATCGGATGTGATCATCTTAATAAACAATCTCAGAGCCACTGAATAAGCCAAGATAATAGAATCTTCTTGTCTGTAGTCAGTGTGTTGACAAGGAAACAAAGGGGGGAATTGTGGGTAAACACAGGGCAAGATTACACAAAGAGAGTCTTTAAAAATAATAAAAACACCCAGCACCGAGGGGCCGCCTCCGGGCAGCAGACAATGGGGAGCGCTTTTCCAATTAAATCCCTGGCTATCCATATGGAGCCGCTAAACTTGGTTCTCATTGTTTAGAATCAGTTCTGAAGAGGTGTCCTTAAGTCACCTTAGTGTGCTTCTTGAGGTTGCTGGTTCAAGATGCTGTAGCAGTTTCCTCTGAGTTCTGGCACACACCTGGCTTCTAACGAGCGTGCCCAAAACTTCCTCTGAAGCAATTCTTTGGTCACTAACATCTCCCGGTCACAGTGGTCTGTCTTGTGTTTCAGGAATCTTTAAGGGAAGGTACATCTCCAAAGTTATCAACGATGCATCTCGGTGACTTTTCCAGCAACCTTAAAAATTGGTGTAAGAAGACACAGGGACTTCTGTGAGTCAGCCGAGGTTCACAGTCTGTACCAAGGGGGCTGCTGTTTATCACTGCCATTCTGCTGAGGTGGACAGTGTACACAAATACAGGAGACAGTCTGTGTTCTTATGGTTACTATACTGCTTCTACAGTGACACCTCTGTGGCCTAAGCCTTATTGCTGCTGTGAGCATGGCTCCACTTTAAGGTAATCACACAGTGGAGGACCCAAGGGGAACGAAGGCACTGTTCTTTTAAAGTGAAGATATTTTGAATGGCCTTTCTTGTTTTTGTTCTTTATTGCTGCAAACCTTTATAAACTTGAAGACACTTGACATAAAATCAGTGTTAATTCTGCACACTAATTCCATAAAGTTAGGGAGCCAGGAAGGATAAGAAGCTGTTGTCTTAAGTGACATCATTTAACGGTGAATTTACCGCCTTGTGCACACATCTCTACCTCTGTCAATAAACTGTAATATGTTTGAGGCATGTCTTCTCCTCTGTACCTCCTGATTTCTTTGGCTACTTGATCCATGGTTTCTCCTACATGTGTCTTGCTGGTTCCTCGAGTTATAGTTTGGTTTGGAGGCTAGAGACAGTGCGCAGAGCAACGACTTGCAGGGAGAACCACCTGTTAGTAGTTCCTGGTGGTGCGTCTACTGGTGGTTGGCTGAGTTCAGTTAAGTGACTTATTTAAAATGGTTGAACTTTAGCTTCTTAATCTAGAGGGCATGGATCATGCATTTCTCTGCCCTCATGGCGGAATGCATGTCCCACAGGAAAGAGAGTAGGAGACAACCACAAACCACTTGTTAAATGTCGGAAGTCTGCAGTCACGATAGCACAAGGAAACACCAGACTGACTGGCCGACTCGAGAGTAAACACATTGCAAGGATACAGAGTTGTCTGGGAGCATTCTCATCGTTCCAAATCCAGGTCAAATTTGAATCCTGTCTCAAGGCAAAAGCTGAGCCTGCTATCTCTTCTCTGTAGACCACCCAGTCTCCACTGCTCCCATCACCTGATTGTTTAGATGCTCTCTGTACTGAGAAAGTCTAAACAACTAGAGGATGACTTGTGATCTCCTGACCCGCATTCCCGCTCAGCCTGTGTGTGTTCCTGCTGTCCATGTCCCCATCCACCTTCTATCAGAGACAGCAGGGACACCTGTTTACCTGTGGATTAAGATTGTCCTCATCCTCACCCTCCTAAGGACTCTGCCTCTTCAATTCCACCCTCCTGCCTCTACCAGCATCTTCTCCCATGCATCCTGTGGGTCTGCTCCATCATTAGGAGCACACACTGCTGTATCCTGCACCACACACACCAAATAAAACCCTCCACCAACTCCAGATACTTTTAAAAACACCTATGCTGACTCTTTTTTTTTCCTGATTGACAGCAAAACAGTCTTTTGATCATCTCCGTTCTGTTTTTAGTCCTTTTTGAACCAAGAGTAGTTTAGATGTATGTTTTTAAAGATCTGCCAATTAGATCAAAGTTATTAATTTTATGATTCAAATCTCATATAAAAGTACTGAATGTTTTTCTTTGATCTTTCAGTTCTTGAGAAAGATGTGTTGAAATGTCCTACTAGGAACATAGATTTTCCTACTTTTCCTTGTAGCTCTGTCAATTTTTGCTTTATATTTTGAGAACAAATTTAAAAATCTTGGGTTTGCCCAACATTTTATTTTTTATAGAACACAACTTTTAGTCCTAATAATTTCTTCCTAAAGACTATTATTGCTTATTTTTGTCCACTATTCCATTATAGCCATTCAAATATTATTCACATATTTTTCCTGTACTTGAATTTAAACCTTTTTGTGTCTATGTGTGTGTGTGTATATACATATACATATATATATATATATATATGTATATACACTCAGATCACCAGGCTTTTGCAGCAAGCTCTTCACCTGCTGAGCCATTCCACTGACACCTAGATACTTTTATCATCATAGTTTAAGCTTCACTGGTATTTATTCTTTGACAGTTATGTTTGTATATTACACGTTTTGGTTGTTTTCGCCGCCCAGGAACCCCCTCAGCTCTCCTTCCCTCTTCCTGGCAAGTTCCTCTCCTACTTTTGGGTCTTCATCTTGTGTGGGACCCACTAAGATCAGAGTTGTCTGCGTGAGCAGGTATGGGGGAGGGTGGGAAGTTATTTATGGAAGCACAGCAACTTACCGGCGGCTACAGCCCTGAAGGGAATGATAGCCCTTTTTAGCCTCAGAAAGCAGTAACGGCAGATGCTCAGAGAAAGATGGGGTCTCACAAGCTCTTACCAACCCGTGATGGCTTCGTGTGGGATCCATTCTCACGTGGATAACCACAGCTGCAGCGAAGTCACGAATGGCTCACGCCGTGGATGCTGTAAGCAGACTGGAGTCTTGGACAAGAGTGCAGACGGGATGTGGGCAGTAATGATGGCGCTCATGTGGTTTTAGACAGATATAAAGATCCCTGGAATTGGGCTAGGAGACATTTGTATCACTTCTGAGGAAGGCTTTGTCATCCTTTAGTCCCTGTCCCAAGGCCTCATGGGAGACGGTTTACCAGTGATAGATTTCGGCTATGCTAGCTGCTTTTGGCTAGATTTGCAGTGGGAATGGAGAGCAGAAAGAAGAGAATGATTGGGAAGCTGGGTGGTCAAAAGGGGTAGAGGTGTGTTGTTGGCAAAACTAGCCTCATTCAAAAGACACCCGGGGGCTGGGGGCTGGGAAGTGGCTCAGTAATTAAGAGAGCTTGATGTTCCTGCAGAAGACTCTGGATCCCAGTCACAACGTTGTCAGGGGCTCATGACTTCCTGTAACTCCAACTCCGGGGGGTCCCATGCTTTCTTTTGGTCTGTGTGCATTCTACGCATATGCAGAAATAAAAATAAATATAAAATCACAAGATAGAATTACCTTACTTTTTTTTTTTTTTAATTGAAACTTATCACCTTGTCTTAAATTTTTTTCCCAAGAATGTATTGAGTTAAAGTAAATTTTCTCTTTGGCTAGAGAAAATGGAGAACTCTGGGCTGCTGATTGAGGTGGGAAAAGTAACCTCCGCGGGAGAAGGTTTCCATTGGTCAGTGCCAGCATTGCCTTGTTAGAAATGCAGCACAGAGTACACTCTAGATAAAACATGATGCAACTTTCTCTGCACCAGGGAGCAGTCCCATCTCTCCCCCTTTGAAAGCAGAGCCACCCTGTGGAACACGAATCTCCTTTTGTAATAAAGTCAATGCTGTACAGTAGGCCCAAAGTTTACCGGAGATAAGCCCTGGATGTCTGTCTGTCCCTGGATGTCTGTCTGTGCTTCCATCCCGTCTCTTCCTTCTCTTTCCTCCCCTTCTCCCCTTCTCTTCCTCCCTAATGTGAGAAAAAAAAAATTAAAGCGAAGGCAGTTGCTTTAAAAATGTCACCACTGTCTTACCATCTTGGTCATTGCCACCCGTGTCACAGGCCAAGACAAACATCATCTTGGTACTTGACAAACTCTTTCTGCAAAAAATAATTTCTGTTTGCTGAGGTGCTTCAGTTTTGTTCTTTCTGAGATTATTTTTTGTTTGTTTCTAACCTCCCTCCCCACCGTGTGTGTGTGTGTGTGTGTGTGTGTGTGTGTGTGCATGTGTGCATGTGTGTATGTGTGCACGTGGAGACCAGAGGAAAACTTTGGGTATCATCCTGCTCAGTCCTCTTTTCTGAGACTTACTAAGAACACAAGCCTGGTGCTCACTGGGTGGATGAGTCTGGCTGGCCAGGAGCCCCTGGGATCTGCCTGACTCTGCCTCCCTGGAGCTGAGATAGCAAACCTAGTTCACTACATGTGGCTTTTATTTCCTGGGCCTTGCACTCAGGTCCCTGAGTTCCCCAGCTAGCTCTTTGCCTATCCTTCCAGCCCTGCTCTGTGGTCTCCTTTTATTTCTGTTCTTTGTATTCCTCCTCCTTTCCTAATGGATCCTGTGCAGGAAGACTAGGCATCTACCCTCTTATTGGGGCTGGATGAGGCAACCTAGTAGGACAAAAGGGTCCCCAAAGCAGACAAAAGAGTCACACCACCCCTGCTCCCTTGTGTTCTCAGTATCTCCTAGTGTTGGCATGAGAGAGACTATTTCCATAAATAAAACTCCCTGGAAGGAGGCAAGCACATTTATAAAACTCAGGTCACCTGTGGCTTGAGTGGGCGACATGGTCACAGCATATGACACTTGTTATCACTTACATTTTCTAAGAGCAGAGGTGCTGGGATCCCATGGGCAACCATCTTTTCATGAGTACTGAGTCTCTCCATATAACACACATATGGATACTTTTAAAGATTTCTTTTCATTTTATATATTTGTGTGTGTGCACGTGTGTGCGCATGCTCGCGTCCACGTACACGCATGTGCACATGTGTAGGTGTCTGAGGAGGTCGGATACTCTGGGGCTGGAGCTACATGCCGTTGGAGTCGCTCTATGTTGGTGTGGGTTCTGGGAACTGAACTGAGGTCCTCCGGAAGAACAAGGGCTCTTAACTACTGAGCCATTACTTTAGCCCACATTTTAACCTCACTACCTTCCTGTTCTTTCTAGGTTAACGCTCAGTGCGTAGGTGACAAAAACCTAAGCCAGGCCACCAAAGGCCAAGCCAAACATTCTCCTGTAAGAAACAAAAATCTATGTTTCTAATGCTTTCATTTTTAACACCCCAGCAGGCTTTCTTTGTTTTGTAAGAGTGGGCAGTTCACTTTTTCTGATGCTAGGAAACTATGCCAGCCATTTATGTGTTCTCAAAGCAGGTTTTGAAATGGGTAAGAAAAGATAAGCTATGGCTATTTGGGCAGAAAATTGAGAGTACTCCAGGGGTGGAAAATAAAGTGAACAAGGCTGGGAGGGACTTGGATGTCTCCCTCCCTCCCGGATTCGAGCCCCTGGTGCTATTTGTCTTTAAAGAGAAGTTTTATTCAGCAGAGGTGACAAAGCCAGTGTGCCGCTGGCTGCATTGTGATGCTCGGGTTTTGTGTGTGTGCCCCCGAAATGGGACACTGAGCAAAGGAATGATAAAAATTAATCTTCAGAGAGCCTGTGAAAGAAGGAGAAAGGTAAATGCAAGCCACAGACTCCATGGAAGTTTTACGTCCCAAGCTCCTGTTTTACACCTGTCTCTTTATACAAAGGCACAAGAGCTGGTCCTTACTGTCCTGAATATTTCTGGACACAGATATATTATATGAAGCCAAATGTTAGCTGCTCTGAGCAGAAACTTTAGAGTTTCTTTCTTTCTGACGGAGTCCCGAGGGCAGACTCTGCTGCCATTGTAATCCCCATCCGTTCTCATGGGAGTCTGAACTCCAGGCTTCCGTGGGCCAAGATGATAAGCTCCCAGGAGGAAAGGTAATAGCAGCGACCTGCCGGTTCTAACAACTTGTAAAAGTTGAGATGGAAGCCCTCAGAGAGATCTGAGTAGGGGACACAGAAAGAGTTAAAAATGCATAATGTCTAGAATCTTGCTACGATCTTTATCAAAGCAAGGAGCAACACACTGGAGTTTAATTCCCTGTTAGTAGGGTAAAAATAAATGGTTTAACCTTTTAAGCGCTGGTAATTTGAGAGAGGCTTGCCGTTTTTAGTTCAAGCACATGAGCCTCTGAAAAACTAGGAGGATAGAAATGGCTAACTAAATTTGGAACCTCAAAAAGGTCAGAGTAAATCTGGTGTTATCCCGTTCCCCCCTTTCTGCAGAACGCATGCTACATGTTTCAAAATTGTGAAAAGGATTGTAAAAAGGACAAGCGATGGCAAAACTCGAACTGTGAAACATTGTTACAGGAAAAGATAAAAAAAGAACAGACTGTCTCGGGCTGGTGATTTTCACAGACCTTCAAATCGGAGCTCTAATCTATTGTTTCTGGCTTGCCATGGCTGATGGAATAGGTGATGGGCCCATCAGCGTGCTTGATGCTGTTTTCTACTTCCTAGTAAGCCGGGAGTCATGAATGTTATAACTTTCAATTTCTTCTTCTGCTCGGCAAGACCTAGGCTCTTTCCCCTGCTTCTGACTTAGTAACTGATAATGTCCTCCTGAGCTGTGGTCTTCTTTACTGAACTTCTAACTTAAAAGGAACATCGCCTGAAAATGATGGTCTGGAGTGACAGAGGTTTCCCCAAGCCTGCTTCCTGTGGGTAGGTAACCCTTGCTTTTGTGTGGCACATACAAAGAAAACAGGGGATACAGTTTCTTTCCTTAAGTTTTGTAATCTGACTAGGCTGATCAAACTTGGAGAGGTGAACAGACTTGGGGAGTCTCTGGTCATGTGTATAAATACTCATGAGTTTAAAAACTGCAGGCTAAGGGTACAACTGGCCACCAGAGATTCTGAAGGACATAGGGATGCATTATGCTGGCTCTCCAGCCTCACCTATGGTTAGGTCTACCCTGCCATGAGCAAGGGAAACCAAGAGCAGATCCCCGTGTCTCCTGAGATACGCTCCCTTTGCCAATGCCAGCTATACCTCTGTTCTTGCTGCTGCACTGCTTTGGGTGTTTCCCAAGCATTCGGATCTACCCCTCCATTCCCGCCCTCCACGTGTCTGCACCAGAGCCCATGCTGGCCCAGCGCATGCTGTAGTCATTTGCTTCTGCACCTCTTTCCCACACCTCATTCTGAGTCGCTTGGAGCTAAGTTTGCTCTTTTATACAGTGTTCTATGTCACGTTCTCAGTAGGATTTAGCGCACATGTCCTGATGTAAATCAGTTTATCCACAAAGGCGAACAGCATCTCCCAAAGCAGGGGGACCCAGTTTATTGCTGTTGTAGTTATGACCCGTCTGGTTGCTTTTAGAGACATCTCTGCTCTGCCCCTCCCTAGACTCAACATGGCTGCTTTCAGGAAGTTATCACCAGCCCAATGATGGAGCCCAAAGTGCCACAAAAATGTGGCCACAAATAACCTTCCTCCGTGGTGCTGACTTCCATATCTCTTCATTTTTTTTAACTAAAATGGATGGAACCCAGCAAATGATAGTGTGAGTTCTGTGGGCCTGGTGAACGGCAAGAATGAGGTTCCTTGTTTCTGTTGCAGGTTGTCACCTCAAGTCAAGGTGGCTCTCAGAAGGGCTTCCTTGGCTACATAAAAGTAGAGCTAAGGAGACAGACGCTTCCTGTGGAACAGACATCCTGGGCACCTGACTGATGTTTCCCTGTGGGCAGCTCCCTGCACCCCAAGGGACTAAGCTGCCTCTAGCTGCCTCTCTGTACTTTACCTAATGAGTTGGCAAACTGGTTTTATCTTAGTGGGTTTTCCTTGGAATCAGTAAAAGGGATGATTTAATTATCTTTATTATTTTTCAAATGAGAGGTCCACATGCTGATTCTTCCGCAGGAGTGCGGTTTGATTTTCTTCATAGGTCATTCAAATTGCTTTAGTTTCTTATGCACTTGGGGCTTTAAAAAAAAAAAAAAAAAAAAAACAAACCAGAAAACCAAAAAAACCTTCTTAGATTCCTTTTAAAAAAAAAAAAAAAAAAAAAATGCAGTCTTTGATAACAGATTTTTTTTTTTTTACATTTGAAATCAAAGTCAGCGAATGCTGTTGAGACTCCTTGCTTCTCAGAAGGACTTGGGTACACTTCAGACCAATAGCCACCTTTCTGTAGTGGCAATGGTTTGCACTGACTAGAAATTATTGTCACGACAGTCAATATAATTCACACGCTATTCCAAGGCTCGTTCCTATTATCAATTTGGAAGGATTATTCTAGAATGAAATAAAAAGAAATTTATTTTGTGATGAAATTGTGTAAGAGATGCCACCAGGGTGATCGAAAGACTCCAGGATTCTGAAGCCCACGCAGGTCAGTCCCTCACAGTCCTGACAAGGCACACCTCTGGAGACATTGTTGGATGTGGCTTGAACTCCAGTCCTGCCACTCCCGAGTGTTCTAGATACATGTGTGTAGTCTATAACCAACGCACCCGCGGAGCTGCACAAAGGACTTCATACCCTGTCCATTTCAGGAGAACAGCTGGAAGAGAACGTGCATGGGAGGTGCTGCCCAGGACAAGCACAGAAAGGCCGGAGCCCATCTAGAAAGTTTAACCCTTTCCAGCAGGGAGCCCCAGATTGAGCTTTCTTTAGAAGCTGCAGTACTTTATGAAAGCAACAATCAGATGTGGGAAGGGGGTAAGGAAGAGAGGCAGCTTGGTGTTGAATCACTGGTTATGCCTGATGGGGCATTAATAGTGATGTTTGAGGGTTCCTGAGATCAGCTGGGTCACTGGTAGCAGGCGTCGGGCCCAGGGAACTGGAAGAGTTTCTGCTTTGTCCCTATCCATTTCCTGCCGATCTGTATTCAGACGGACGACATTTGTGGAACTTCATGCACCGTCCGGAGAAATGGAAACCATCGTAAATTCTTTCAGACAATTCTAGTTTTAACTTTGCGTTCCAGGTCATAGGCCAGCCTTCACGAAGATGGATCTTGAGGCTCCTTGTGTAGAGTACCTCACGTGTTTTCGTCCTGTTTAGTCATCATGCGGGTGGCTTTGACAGCATATTGCTAATTCGGGTTTACTGCTGGCAGAAGTGTCAGCCTCATGGTGTAGGCTGGTCAATGTGAGATTTGAAAGCCCGTGTTCTTTCACCACTGTGCCTGTCTCCATTGTGTCTTAGGCTCTTAGCGTACGAGCTGTCTTTCTCCTGCACTCTGAGGGCCACCGTCCTCTGGCTTCGGGGTTTCCTAATCTCCCTGCCTAAGACACCTCCCCCAGTCCGTACTGTGACAGTATCTTTCATATATTCCAACTTCAGCTCAGATGCCTCTTTTCACTAGGATGCTTTTCCCAAGACCCTTCATCACCGACCAACACACTGCATTAGGTGCTCATCTCCTTGCTGTGTCTGAAGGAGCCACCTAACAGATGAAGGGTCCTTTGACTCCCAGTATGAAGGCACTAGGGTGGGGGAGCCATGGTGGTGGAAACAGCTCACAACAGCATGACGGCAGGAGTGTGAGGCTGCCCGCTCACCTCTGGGTAGGTCGAGAAGAAGAGAACAGACAGGAAGCAGGGCCAGTATGAATGCTAAGGCCCACTACCCTCTTCCTTCAGTAAGGCTCCACCTCTCAAGGGTTCCACAACCTCTCAGAACAGTGCCACCAGCAGGGGGATCCAATATTCAAGTGCAAATGCCACTTTTCAAATCTTATGGTTTAAAATCCTTTACTATACTATATAGTATATAATATAGTATATAATATATAGTATACGATAATATATAGTAAAATACTTTACTATACAATCGGAGCCTGCTTTACTTGGATGGATATTTTCTGTCTTTCTCAGAAGATAAGTTCTCTGAAGGCATGTATTTATTTTTATTTTATTTTTGGCTTAGGCTGGGCATTCCAAGCCTCCCCCCACCCCCGCCCTAGGCAAGTGAAGCCTGCTTTCTTAGTGGCACTAAATAATTACACATATAATAATAAAATGTCGTTCTAGCTCCTAGGAGGTAGGATGACATTCAGCCCAGTAGAAGTCTGTTAATGAAAGTGTTACCTTCTCATTAGACACAGGATGGAACTGAGTCTCAACTCTGAAAAGTCAAACAGATTCATATGAGAGTGAGGACGCAGTGGGAGATGACACAGTGACGAGATTTGAACTGAGGTAGGGACAATCGTAATATAAAAAATGGTTATAGTCAACAATAGTCTCTGGAGTGTCTGCTAGGGCAGGACAGGAGCTCACACATCTGACTCAGAGGTTTTGTTCCACAGCCCAATTGTTGGAAATTCCCTTTGTGTACTTAAATAGGGTGTTCCTGCTTAGAAGATGGAGTGTGTGGTTGCCTTGTCTGAAGGCTCCACCCTGTTCTAAGAGATGAGGAGGGTGCCATGCAGAAGGGGCAGATTCCACCAAGCCAAGGAGGTATCCTCTGCTAAGCCAGTAATGCTGAGGTGGAGTCTGATGGGCAGGGCCTGCCTGGTAGTTCTCAGCTTATCTTCGTGTGTGAGTCCCAGTGATCATTCACTCAAACCCAGGGAGGGAGAACATGTTTCTCCTTCAAGGAAGGGGAAAGCGTTGCTAAGAAGTGACTTGGTCAAGGCTAATTAGCAACCGAGCCAAGGCAAGAATTCAATTAGGAAAGTGTTTGCATTCTAGAGAGACTAAACTTGGTTCTAAGGAATATAGGAATTGAAGAAAAGGCCATTTTTATCTTACTTAATGAGGCTTAATGTCTTCGCAGACATTTTTGGAGTTTCTGTCAGCAGAATCTTTGCCTTGGATCTCAGGATGTAGACTTAGCCCCGCCTCGGTTGGTCTCTGCTGTAGAGAGGGAGCTGTTTTAGGAAGGATTTCCTGTGAGTGTATTTTCAGCAGCCTTGGTCAGACTACACACAGAACTCCAGCCATCCAGTTGGCGTTCTTAGCTGCGGCATAGAAAGGCTAAGGTGTTGGCGTTCTTGCCCAAACACTGGCTTCTGATGTCATAAGCGTGGGTCTAAGCGTGGAGAATGTCTGCTGTGGTGTCTCAGGGTCCTTGTGTTTCATGCATGGCAAAGAGAAGGATGGGGGACATGTGGTTAGAGACAGGAATACAGACAATTTGTTATGAAAGGAAAACCATTTTGAGAGGCGGAGTAGGCTCTGCTGAGGCCCATGGCCCCTTTTATTTATTTATTTTTAATTTTATTTTTCTGTAGCTTCCTCTTTATTTATTGGACACTTGGTGGATGACACATACATCTACATTGTTAAATAATTATTGAAATACCGACCAGGACTAGGCCTTGGCCTAGAGCTCCAAACCAGAAGCAATAAGGAATGGGTGATGGGCAGGCGGTATTTCTCCAACATCACCGAAACCCATATAATGAGGCCCTTGAATCCTCCCAGGGCCAGACCAGGGCTTGTGCCCTCAGGTTAACCCAGGTACTCCTGGCTGCATTTTTCAGGGCAAGGTAACCAGCAAGGGTCTGGAGAGTCCAGACAGACAGACCCAAATGGAAGGAGGGTGGGCCATGGACAGGTGCTGTCCAGCTGGAGATAGGATGCAGGCAAGACAGGCTGAGGGCAGAGGCTAAGGCAGTACTGCAGCAGGGCAGGAGTGCAGCCTCAGGGTCCGGTCTTGAGTGCTGGTCAGGTGTCAGCTGACAATATCCAGATGGCATTCCTGACCCAAGCCCTGCTGAGGGCTCACACGTTATGGGTCCTCTTGGTAAGCTGGGGTTCCTCGTCTACCAGCTTGGACCACGGCCCTTTTTAAATGGGCCAATTATACAGCCCCAATCTCACATTTCTATTTCCTTGGGCTTTTGGAATGTTCTCTGTGCGTTGTACGAAGTGGAAGGCTTCCAGTCTTTCTCTGCCGACTAGCCTCTTTGCTGTAGCCTTCTCTAGTGTCCCGACTCCCACCACACTAGCGACCCAAGTTCCTCAATCTTTTTATTCTTCCTGGTCTCCCTCCCTGCCTTGTGTCTCTCCACCTTGGTGCCATGACTTGTTTTGACCAGTAGAATGTAGTAAGGCCAGTACTCCAAAAACATGTAGGCTAGGCAGAGAGGAGCACCACAGAGAGCATCAAAGCTGCTGCTTGCGTTGTCTCTTGAATCCTCACACAGCAGTAAACAGGTAGGGTGGTGTTCATCTGTGATCTTAGTACTCAGAAGACAGAAGCCGGAAGGTCAGAAGTTCAAGGCTAGACTGGGATACATGAGATCTTGAGACTGTGATGGTGATGATGGTGGTGGTGGTGGTGGTGGTGGTGGTGGTGGTGGTGGTGGTGGTGATGATGTTGATAAAGAACTAGCATCTGGTGCCACCATATTATAAGACATCCCTAGTGTTCTCTCGTCACAGTGGCTATAAAAAGATAGAGATAGATAGATAGAATGTGCATTATCCCCTAGCTATCTTTAAGAGTGATGAATTGGAGAGAAAAGTCAGTTTAGATAACCCGCCTGAATCATCCTGTTTAACTCTTGCTCTAGCTGCCAACCGATTATAGCTGCTCATGACGCCCCAAGTAGCACTTGCTGAGCCCGGTTACCCCATGAGGCTGCGAAAAGTATCAATATGTTATTAGTTTTAATATAAACCAGGGATGACAGTAACCAATGCCAGGAAGGCAAAGACTCGAGGGCTCAACACCTTGGGTTGACTTGCCTCAGCTCTGGCTAGCGTGGGGTCTCCTCCCAGGAAGACATAACAAACACCTTCTGACTTAGTGTTCTTATCTGCAAACGAGTGGCATAGCAAGATGTCCCTTATGGCTTCGTGACAGGGTCAGTTAAACTCATATGAGAAGCGGAGCTTGGCATTGACAAATGGTCAGTGGATGCTAGCCGTGTTCTCTGTTAGCCGCGTTTCCTCTGTATCTTGTTTAATTCTGCTTTTTGTTTGTTTGTTTGTTTGTTTTTGCTAAATGCCTCATACATATTGAAAGAAGGAGTCAGATTTGAATACTGTGTTAGGTGAGAGCAGGTAAGTATATTCTAAAGGGAAAAAATCATATCAGGACAAGAATTCCTCATCTAGAAACTAGGAGCCGCTTCCTTGGTAGATATACACAGTAATGTTAGCAGAGGTTACCGCGCAGAGGAATGAGTTAATGGCTGTCCAGAGCTCCCACAGCACGCTCCCAGTCTGTGTGTCTACCAGTACTATTTTCTTTATTTTGCTTCTTTTCCCTCCTACATCCCGGGAGAATTCCCACATCCTTCAGGAGAACGAATCTGGATCTTGCAAGCGCAAGGCCCCCTGGCTTCCATTGTAGGGGGCTGGAAAAGGCTCCCCACACTGTGGCAGTTCCTTGACCTTCTTAAGCTCTTTCCAGTCATGCCCACCCCACAAGCGGGAGGGTTTGAGTTTCAGATATAGATTGGAGCCCTTCCTTACTAACTCCAGTGAAATAACTCAGAGTTTGGCTGGCACTTTTAAATACTATGCAGATGGCGCTGAACCCCAGCCAAACTGGCGGCATCTCGATTTCCTCTGGTGAGTGCTTGTGGGGTGTCCTCAGGAAGGCATTGATTCTCCTCTCTAGTCCCTGCTTCCTTTCTCTCCCCTCTCTTTTTGTTTCTCCTTCTCGCATCAAAAAAAATCTTCCACATACGTTCTGCATTTTTCCTATCAGCTCTAGTTCTTTTTGAAAATAATAATCCATCCAGCAATAATGAATAGAATCTTAGGTTTCCTACCTGAACATGCACTTGTGTTAGTTAGTGATCTTGTGTGGAAATTTCCACACCATCGGCAGATCCATTGCTTTGCCCTTTGTGGTTCCCCGCTGCCAGGAGAGAAAATGTTCTCAAAAGGAGATCTGAGGGGGCTTCCCACCGATTTAGAAGAGGCAGAGTAAAGGACGCCCAGGGCCAGCTGTGAAGGCGGCTCTCCTCTCGTATGCTGATGGGGACACTCAGAAATATCTGTGAATCTAGAGCTCATCTTCAGGAGCTATAAAACCTAATTGCACGGAGTGGGTTTCTGAACACTCTTAAAATAAACACAAACCACGCTTTGATAAAGGGACTGCCTCAGCTTTTGTTGTTGTCGTTGTTTGCTTGATTTTCTGCTACCCTATAGCAGTGTGGTGTTATCTTTGCATACAGGGATAATTTAGGGCCAAGCAAAAACATTTCACCGAGTAAACTGCATCCAAATGTATTACACATATAAGCGTAGTGGGTCTGTGTGGGGTGTTTCACAGCCCTCTCCGCTAGCTAAGATTCTGCTGGCCCTTGCTCGTAACCGCTGCAGAGGAGAGCATAGTGCTGGCTCGCCCACATTGCTTCTGGCGGCTGGCTAGTGGGTTGATGCTTCAGCTGCTGAGATAAATCAGAGCACATCTGAGTCAAAACATACCTAGAGAGACTGTTGGCATAACATCTCTCATCCTGTTCATAATAGCTTTAGGTCAGTCTGAATTAAGCTTTCTTTTTTACTGCCTATCTTTATGTCTCTGGGTGGTTTACAAACATTTACTTGTCTCTGCATATATTGAGACAATGGCTCTGTTCATTGACCATCCCTTGAGAGCTGTGTTTGGCTTTCTGTATTTGATTCCTAGTGCCAATAATCTGATAGTTCTATTTTCAGCCTATATTATTATGCACCTATATCTTATCATTGCTTATATTTACTATTTAAAAATGTTAATGGTTTTACTTCTTATCTTATGACCTCTTGATTATATATTTTTTCACTCCCCAAACTAAAAGATGAGAATATTTTTGCCCCTATCTACTATATCTTA
>CM052700.1:5862036-5884536 GCA_028551405.1 Uromys caudimaculatus | reverse complement strand
CTTTGTCAGGCTGACAGGCTTAAAAGGAAAATGTGACTAACACTATTGGAAATGTGACTGTCTCCCCTCAGCCTTCACCAGCTTGGTGACTTGGTTTTATACATCCTTCTAAAGTTAGTTTTTTTGGCAGGGGGACCTTTGTCTACCAAGATCTTCTTGATGCTTCTGAGTTTGCAATCAGCCAAAGTCACTGAAAGCTGTCCTCATGTGCACACTAACTGAGCTAGACTGGACATCTGTTATATAGGAAATAATTTTAGCTTGCCTCAGAGGTTACATGGCAAAAATGGCTCTTTCTGAATCCCTGCAGTTCACTCTGTGCTTTTATGCATGTCTGCATGTATACGTTAAATCGCCACAGCTTAGCACAGCTTATTTATCTTTCAGAAGGCCTCTTTCTTTCTTTCTTTCTTTCTTTCTTTCTTTCTTTCTTTCTTTCTTTCTTTCTTTCTTTCTTTCTTTCTTTCTCTTTTTTTATGATCTCTGATTTCTTTTTTCCTCCTGCTGTCTCCATGGAAGCTTCTCCTCTCTCTGCTGAAGACATAGCAAACATTTCTGGATGTCTCAATGGCAAACGAAAAGGAAAATCCAAGGTTGACAATCTGCTTTTATTTTACATTGTAAAAAGCTTCTCGAGTTGGCTCTTTCGAAGTGACAAAGTTCTCCAGGAATGTCACATATCACTGTTAGTTCATGGGGCCTCACATGACACTGCTCAGCTCGAGTTTACATCAAAACACATGTCCGTATTACCACTCGGAATCTTGAAAAATATATAGGTCTTAAATAGTTGATTTATGTAAAACACTTGACAAGCAGCTCCAATATCTGCAGCTCGATTTCAGTATTATATAGATTTCAAATGTCTTCAAAAGGTAACACAGAAGCGCCGTGGTTAGCCGTGTATGTCAGGCGTCCCACTTGCAACAGCTCTTGCTACATAATATTTTGTTATCTGGAAAATTATACTTTGCTTCCAGATAACCTGATAGGCAGAAATGTTTTTAGAGATAAAGAATATTTATTTCTTTTTATCTTGTAACATAGAAAGATTTTTTTCAGTCTTTTAATCTGCTTTATTTTTGGCAGCTTACTTTTACCACAGCCAGGTTATTTTTCTTAAATTTAGGGTGGGTCATAAAACCTGTTGGCTTTACGGCAAGAATAATATTTTTGGAATTAAAGGTAAAAGAACATTAAAGCATTTATTTTCTTTTTCACATGCTAATGTATTTTAGAAACAGAATCTTTAAAAAGGTGTCATTTAAGTGCACAGCCCCATGCAATGTTTGCTTGCTTGTTTACTTATTTAAGCCCACTTTGGGGGCTTTTTATATTATTGTAATAATAAAGAATACATACTTTTTAGTGTTTTTAGTGCTGGCCTACTGGGGTCTAGAAAGATTATAAAATGCTAATATAAAAATAAAATGAGAAGATATGCATGTAGTTCATTTTTATTTATATATGTACATGTGTGTCTGTGTGAGTTGATACCAGGGTTGTGTGTGTGTGTGTGTGTGTGTGTGTAAGTGGCAGTGGAGGCTAGGAGAGGGTGTTGGACCCTCTTGAGCTGACAGGCAACTGTGAGCCACCCAGTGTGGGTACTGGGAACCGAGTGTGACCCCTTTGGGAGAGCACTATGTGCTGCTAACCACTGAGCCATATCTCTAGCTCCACCATTTTTTGTAGTTTCATGTTTTAAACTTGACAGGACACAAATGTCCCTGGAAAAGTCCCCACAGTTGGATGCCTGGTTCCGTATGGATCTAATCCTGTGATTTCTCCATGTTTGTTCCATACTCAAATATCCCCATACTTCAAAATCTCTGAACATTTCAGATACAGCTTATTTTTCTAAAAAGTAGAGAGAACATTTGTAGCAAAAAAAGGTATTAAAATAAAGCAGCAAATAAATAAATAAAAAATAAAATGAAATACCCAAGAACCAACAAACTAAAAGTTCGTGTTAACAGGCTCATGTGTATCAAATGAGAAAATACTTCAGAAATAACTTGTGTAAGCCTGGGTGGGTAGCACACACTTTTAATCCCAGCACGCTGGGAGGCAGAGGCAGATGGAATACTGTGTATTTGAGGTCACCGTGGTCTTCAAAGGGAGTTTTAGGCTAGTTAAGGACTACATAGTGAGACTTAAAAACAAAAACAAAGAAATGACTTGCTGTAATAACAATAAAGAACAAAATACATGCAAAATAACAGCAGAGAAACATCATTAATTATAACAATGCCGGGTCAAGAAGGAAAAGAGAAAGATGACATATGGGATTAAAGAAGATAAAACAAATTTAATTTTAAAGCCGTGTTAGTTTGTAGCCAAACAGGTTATATTTCATTATTTTAGAAACGGCATGATGATGATGTTTCCATGAGAGATTTCCACATAGAACTCACTCAGTAAATGCCCTGGAGCAAAACGAATTCTGTTTTTTTTTTTTTTTTTTTTTTTTTTCCTGCACTAAAAATCTATCTAACAATACTTCCATACTTTCCTACAAGGCATCTTCAGCCTGTGACCATCAAGGCAGGCAGGCGCGATTGCCCCCGCACTGGGTTGGAGTTTTTACTCAATGTTTCTCACTTGAGAATTTCTAAATCAAAGACTCATTTGCTGTGCCGCGGTCATCTAACCATTTCTGTCACCGGCTGGGGGTTATTGTGGCTTTCCTTGCTTGTATATACGAAAATCTGACAAATTTGGTGACGTGAAATGATTTCGGACCTCATACCTAAATCTGAAGTCTGAGTTACTATGGTGTGTCCCCTAGACTGCCCAGAGGTCTGGTTCAGTCTGGAAAAAGCATCCTTTCCCATGGGTTACAAGGTAGGCATGGCTAGTTAAACAGAGAGATTGATACTAAATCAAAGAATTTGAAATCTCCTTTTCTGAGGCAGCACCGGGCTGCCGGACTGGCCCAGTCCACACCTGGAACTGCGAAGGAGGGCGCTGAGGAAGAAGAGGCTGGGAAGGGCGTCTGCATGAAGAACGGACCGGCTCTTCCAGCCTCCTTACTTCGTGGACCAGTCCCATCCCACTGCTCTGTGCCATGTGGACTGCATTTGTTGCGGTGGGCAGCCAGATGTCCGCTATGGCAAGCCCACCCAGCCATGTGGCCCGTTTTCACCCACCGCCTTGCTTTTGTTGCTCTTACAGCCAGATTTCCTGGCTAATGATATAAACACCAATGACATGGGAGATGGCGGCGGACTACTGTGCTTTTCCTGTGTGCGGGACAGGAAAGGCAAACAGCTTCTTCGAAGTTCTCTACCTGTCTTGAAGAATTGTATATTCAGAACAGGCATGGGAGAGGAAGGCAGACATACAGAAGGCTCCGAGTTGGGAAAGGATGGCTAGAGACGTGAAGCATAGGCCTGGCGTTGGTAGTGCTGAGTCCACAGCTCTTCTGCAGCGGGTTCATGCGCCTTTCATCCACCCTGCCCTCAGCTGCGCTCCCATAGTTACATACACGGACTCAGTGCGTCTCCTGTTTCCCGCATGCACTCCGATGTTGTACGTCTTCCCTTTGCAGATTAGAGCTTCCTGTTAAGAAAATCAATGGTTTCCTATGTATCCTAACTCTGTAGTGCATGTATTGGTTAGTGCATATTCACACACACACACACACACACACACACACACACACACACACGCACGCACGCACGCACGCACGCACATGCTAGGCCAGAGGATATGTCCCTTGCCTGAGTGAACGTTTTCGCTGACCTTTGCTACTTCATCAAAGGCTGAGTAGAGTAATGTTTGGTAGATGTCTGTTGAGTGGATTATAGCTCAGAGAGCAAGGGCAGACACAATGGAGGATGGCCCAACCAACCTGAGGAGCAGAGGAGACAGACAGGCAAAGTCCTATCATTTCACAGGAGCGGAGAGGAAGGGCCTAGTACTTGTGCTATGTGCATTATTTTTTCTAGATATGGATGCATGATAACTATAAAGGTACCTGTAACTAGGTGGATTGGTAGCTTCATCTGGGTTTAGCCAGTCAGGTCCTCTGCAGCTCTTACCGGCTTATCCAAGGGACTGGAATCATCTGGCAGCTTCTGGCGCTGGGTGTTCTACATGGTCTCAGTGGCTTATTTAGTGGACTGCTCACTGTTGGCCCACCCCTGCAGCTTTAGCAAGATAGTTCTAGGCTTTTCACGGGATGTCTTAAATTTCAAGAGGGCAGGTTCCAGGTGCATGAGACTTGAGTTCTTTGGCTGCGTTGTTGGAGACCCAGGCTAGCCCCAAGGCAAGCTCAGGATCAACACTGGCAGGAAAGATGCAGGTCTTGATAAAGGAGGCACGACTCACACATCAGCATTAGAATTGCCTCCAGTAGCTGCCGGGCTGCTTGAGGAAGCTCGGGTGGTTGGTTTGTTGCTTTTACTTCTCCTGTGAAGAATTAAGATTAGTAAATGTGATGGTTTGTATATGCTCGGCCCAGGGAGTGGCACTATTAGAGGGTATGGCTTGTTGGAGTAGGTGTGGCTTTGTTGGAGTGGGTGTGTCACTGTGGGCCTGGGCTTTAAGACCCTCATCCTAGCTGCCTGGAAGCCAGTATTCTGCTAGCAGCCTTCAGATGAAGATGTAGAACTCTCAGCTCCTCCAGCACCACACCTGCCTGGATGCTGCCATGCTCCTGCCTTGATGATAATGGACTGAACCTCTGAACCTGTAAGCCAGCCCCAATTAAATGCTGTCCTTTATAAGAGTTGTCTTGGTCATGGTGTCTGTTCACAGTAGTAAAACCCTAACCTAGACAGTAAGGATTGAAAATTTGGTTCAAAAAATTATCCCTTCTTTATGTAGACTCTTCAAACTATCTTCCAGATATGCTTCTGAATGTTTCTTGTTACCAACCATGAGTTGTGTGTGGAATCCCTGCAAACCCTATGGCCAGGCAAGAAATGAGGCACAAGAGGCGAGCATGAAACCCTGTTCAGTGTGACTTGGCCTGGCTGGTTCAAACTTCTAGATTTGAGTCAGCTGCTCACACTCCAAGCATATACTAAGATGATAAATAGAAATAAAATAGTGAGTTCTTGGCCTTTAAATATTCTTGGCCTTCTAATGGCCTATTGTTAAATTATGGTACTTTATCATCTAATCAGTCCAAATACCAACAATGTATTTTGGCGTTGTTTACATTTTTGCTTAACAACCTGTCAAGAGTGGGTTGAGATCCAAACAAGGCCTATGCAACAACAGACCACAAGCAGCACAAGGAAAGGAGCAAGCAGGTTTGCAGAGACAGCGTCTATTGACTTCCATTTCACACCTCTGGGTGGCCCGAGGCTTGGGTTCAGAATGAACTCTTACAAATTCTGTACTCTTTCACGTCTCAAATTGAAACCTGGTCTTTCAACTGCTGTAAAATCATTTCCTTGTTTGCCAAGTCTTTGAGCGACACACACACACACACACACACACACACACACACACACACGAGAGGACAGAGAACAAGGTTTTTTTCAGAGTTTTTGCCCTAGGAGCTCCCAAGGTGTTGCCTGCTGATTCCGTCAGGAAACGCACAAATGCAAACGTATATGTAGGTAAAGTACGGATCCCTCCAGAGCTTCCGCGATTTTGTAAACAAAGATGTGACTCCATCAGCCGTGGCTGTATCTGATTTCCATCCTCCTCCTTCCCCCTTTTCCCTTGGCAAGTATCAGGCACTGACAGCTCAGTCTTAGAAGCTCTGAGTGTTCAGCTCCATATGCACCCAGGATTGTTCCTAAACCGACTGATTAGCTGGGCCAGATGTTGTTATGCTTTAAACACAATCTCAGAGAACAATCTTAGGGCTGGGGAAGTGGCTCATCCTTTAAGTGTTCGCTGCACAGACACAAGGACCTGAGAAGACCTGAGTTTAACCCCCAGAGGTCATGTCAGAGGCTGGGTGTGGTAGAGTGTGCTGGGAGTCCTGATTCTGGGGAGGTAGAAACAGGCAGGTCTCTGGAGCTCACTGACCAGCCAGCCTAGCTTGCTAGGCAATTTGGACGCCATGTGTCATGTTAGAGACCGTCTCCTAAAAATCCAGGGTGGATAGAGCCTAAGGAGTGACACTTAAATTTGGTGTTTGACTTCCATATACACATGCTCCTTGCCCTGTATTAGCAGGCACGCACACACACAGACACACACACAGTGATCTTAGTGTAAGTTAATAAACAATTCAATGAACAGGTGTTTACTCATAGGAAGAATGTATTTAATGTAGGCAGTGAAAGGGGATTACTGTGGAAAGATCAGAAGATCCCAGGCCCCTCATTCTCCCCTGGCACGACTCCTTGTCACACATTTATAGGTGTTGCCTTCTTCACCTGTAAATCTTGCCTCATGTCTTGCTACAGCAGAACGTGGTGGATCTGTCTCTGTGCGGGCATTGAGATTCAGCTTTACAAGGCCCCCCTGCACCCTCTTCCGCATCCACACAAGCCTACAATACTCTACTGAATGGTGAAGGATCCCAGAGGGCAGAAATGAATCTTCCTGGACAGTATATTGGGCTAGCCTGGACTACCAACTTCTTAGCTGATTCATCGTCTCAGACTGTGTGCAAACTCACAAAAGCTTATCCAGGTCTAGCCTGGATGCTTGACAGTTATTGATTCTTTGTAAATTTCTCATCATGCACCCCAGTCCCACCCGTCACCCCATCCTTTCATATTTACCCTCTGCCCTTGCAACCTGCCCTCCCCCCAGAAAGCAAAAACCAAAAACCAACAAACCAATAAACCCTCTTGCCATGGAAGCTGCAGGGTGTCACACAGTGGGTGTCACACAGTATGCCCTTTTGCCCAAGCAGCTTTACTTGCAAATGTTCATTGCAGTGCGTCATCAGTCTGGCTCTGGACCTCTGGCTTCTGTTGCACTATCAATACTAGATCCTCACTGGGACTCCTCTCAGATATCCTGCTGTCGCCCTGCGTCATGGAGATCCTGCAGCTTTGGATCTGCAGGACTGGTCCCTTCAGATGCTCCACCAGGGTACAGATGGGCGAGATGTTGGGGTGGGCCAACTCTGAGCGCTAGATATGGGCCTGGTCGAAGCTGAGTGGGTCAGCTCACCAGTTCTCCCGAGCCTTCACCACCTGAGCAGCACAGTGCCACCAACCTTGGCTGCAGCTGAGGCCCTGACATCATCGTGGCCCGGGGTCATTGCACAGGTTCTTCATATCTGCCGGCTCCTCACTTCTGTTGAATCTCCAGTTCAACCTGTTTCCATGAACCTCTGGGCTTCAGTTTTTCCCCCATCTCTCCACCACCATCTCTCCACCACCATCTCTCCACCACCATCTCTCCACCACCGACTCCCTCTTTCTCATCTCTCCATTACATCCTCATAGTGGCGTCTGCTGCAGGGTCCAGGGCAGATGCTTGAGTGTCTCTCTTCCCTCAGGCGAGTGTTTGATGAGGAGGGGTCACATGATTTACAATGAAGCTGGTTTAATAACACGTTTATTTTGAATGATGTTGCCTTCCACCTTAATTGTAATATCAAATGCACAAACAAAAGATTAGGTCTGTGTGTGATTGCTATATTTCATGATCAAGGGGAACAGAAAGGTACATGTAAGTTATTTGCCTAGAAGAGGAAACCTGAACGCTGTTTGTATTTTTTAAAGGAGAAATTCACATCAGAGAAATGAGTTCTTTTCTTGCGGTCGTTCAGAGAGTATGTTAGGGTTCTCTAGAGGAAAAGGATAGATAAAAGGAATTCATTAGATTGGGTAACACAATATGGCCCGTGTAGCCCAACAATGGTTATCTTACAGTGGAGAGTCCCGGAGTTTCCGGTAGTTTCTCAGTCCATGAGGCTGAATGTCTCCGTAGTCTTAACCTGGCATCAAAGGGAGATTCTTAAGTAGCTTCTGGTTTTCAGTTTACTCTTGACATCTGAAGATGTTGGTTCTAACTCCAGCAGAGAAATGTAGCAGCCACACCAGCAAGAGTAAAGGCAGGCAGGCAAGTAGCAAGGCTTCCTTCCGCCCCTTCTCCCTTTTATCTGGGTCGCCATTGGAAGATGATGCCTGGATTGAGGGCTGGTCTTCTGCTTCTAGTAATCTAAGTCAGAGAGCCTCTCACAGTAGTGGCTGGTGGCTGGCCTTTTAGTTGGTTGATTCCACATGTAGTCAAGATGACCACCATAATTAAACACCATAGTGAATAAGAAGTGGCCCTGGGATTTGAACTAGGTTTGTGTTATCATAGCTCATGGCCCTATGCCTCTCTTCCATCCCTAATTTTATAGTTTTCTGAGATAATGCTTCAAGCGCTCGATGCTTGGGGTGCCCTAAGTCCTGTCTGGACTTTCTCTCGCTATCCCTGGACCACACTCACAAGCCTGAGGCTTCTAAGGTATTCAGTGCTGGAACCTTCCATGCTGACCTCCCTCACCCTGCCTCTTGTCCACCATGTGAGCTTTCCTTGGTTCATGTCTCAATCAAGTCTGTGTTAGGGTTTCTATTGCTGTGGTAAAAGAACACGACCAAAAGGTTCTCCAGGAGGAAAGGGTTTATTTCTGCTTGCAGCTTTCAGGTTACAGTCCATCACTGAAGGAAGTCAGGATAGGAACCTTGATGCAGGAACTGAAACAGCCCATGGAGGAACATTGCCTGCTGGCTTGATCTTCATAGCTTGCTCAGTCTGCACTCTGATGTACAACAGGACTACCTGCCCAGGAATGGGACCACCCATAGTGGGCTAAATCTTTTCACATCAATCATTAATCAAAAAAATATCTTACAGTTTTGCTTAAAGGCCAATCTTATGGAGACATTTTCTCAATGTGGTTCCCTCTTCTCAGATGACTTTAGCTTGTTGGGATGGATTGTATGTTCTTGGCCCAGGGAGTAGCACTATTAGAAGGTGTGGCCCTGTTGGAGTAGGCGTGGACCTGTTGGAGTAGGTGTGTCACTGTGGGCGTGGGCTTTAAGACCCTCATCCTAGCTGCCTGGAAGTCAGTCTTCTCCTAGCAGCCTTCAGATGAAGATGTAGAACTCTCAGCTCCTCCCGCACCATGCCTGCCTGAACACTGCCATGTTTCCTCCTTGATGATAAACGACGGAACCTCTGAACCTGTAAGCCAGCCCCCAATTACATGCTGTTCTTATAAGAGTTGCTTTGGTCATGGTGTCTGTTCACAACAGTGAAACCCTAACTAAGACAGTTATGTCAACAAAAACCTAAGCAACACAAAGTTTTGATTCAGATAATGTGGAGTGTAAGGTTTGATTTTTCTGTTGTCTTGAAAAGGACTCCATTAAATGCTCCCAAGCCCCTAACCCTAACCCTAACCCTGATCAAGAAGCCGCCATAGACCCCTGTGCTGCCTAACAACAAGGGCACAGCTTCCTCCCACAAGGGCGAACCTCCTAATAGTTCCACTCTGTATGGTCCAAGTATTCAAACACACAGGAATCTATGGGAGCCATTCCTATTCAAGGCCACTGGTCACACTGCATCCAGGGTCAAGGAGCAGAGAGGAGAGGACATGGAACTAGGAAATCAAGTTCAAGACCTGCTCCTAGAGTTTCACTTCCTGCAGCAAGGTGCCATCTCCAAAGGGTTCTTTAATCTCCCACAAAGTGCCACCTTCTGGGGACCAAGGGCTCAAACACATGAACCTAGGAAAGTTTTGCCCACAAACCATAGCAATTATGCAGAGCATTCTCTGGCTAAGGTCTCATTTGTATTTCTTTTATTTACTTATTTGTTGTTGTTGTTGTTGTTATCAATCAAACCTAGTAACCTATGCACACCAGGTCAGGGCTCTTTCACTGAATTACATCCACAGCCCCAACAAAGTCTCTTGGTTTTGGTCTTTTGAGACAAAGTTTAGAGCCCAGGTTAGCTTCAATGTTTCTATGTAGCCAGTGGTGACTTTGAACTTCTGATCCTCTTGCCTCTAATTCCAGATGGGTAGAAGAAGTATAGCCATGCACCCTGGCACCTGGATGCCTGGTGCATCTCTTGACTCCATCACGAGGCTATCCCCAGGGCTGGGGCTATGAAGGTAGATATGAGAGCAAAGTTGTTCACTAAATATTCATTTCGTTAGGAAGTAGAAGGGCTAGTGTGTGTGTGTGTGTGTGTGTGTCTACCTCCCATTGCTTCTGCTGGGGAAAAATTTAACTTGAGATCAGACCATCAGAAGATAAGAGGACCCCCACTCTAACTTTTTCATCTTTTATTCACAGAACTGAAATAAAATTAGTGTTGCCAACGAAAGCTTTATTTTAGGATGTCTTCCTTACCACCTATGTGAAGTAGATTAAACAGAATGATCAGAAAGCTCTCCTTTGAGGTCAGTACTAGGTTTGCCTGGTGGTCAGCTTCGCAAGCTATCTCACTCCTGTTTTAATGGGCACATAAAGATCATTACATTAAAATTAATTCTCGCCGGGGTGTCCAATATTCGACCCCCAGTTGAGATTTTAGGAAAGCTCCGCCATTCAGAGGTTGAGAGGAAACGCAAAGAAATCATTATATCTGGTTAGAGTTAAGAGATTTTTCACACAGCAAAAGTAATTGAAAAGTATATATTTTGCATAATGAAACAGATGACAAACTGCGCAAGCCTGACTATTAATGAGCCTCCTGTAAAGCCGAGAAGCCATCGAAGCGGGGAGTGAGGAGTGAACGCAGGAAGAGAAAGCTCTGATCTCAACTTTTAACAACCAACTTTAATCAAACCATCCAGCGCTCTGAGTTCTTAGGCCCCGGGACAGTGAGGGCAGTCTGGAAGAATCAAAGAAGACGCCGTCAGACGAACGGCAAAGTAACCAACTCGGGTGAAGATCAGGAAAACTTAGCTGTACTTTGGGTTCTAGGAAAACCCTACATTTATTGAGGCTGCAACCGTGTGGTCTGCTGTACTTCCCTTAATCCTAACTTTAAGAGGTATTACGATACTGTTTTAGGCACGGATCAGAGTCCAGAGAGCACCCACTGGCATTTCTAGGTTGTGTCCCCCTCAAAGCAAGGACACAAAGCAGGGACACGTGGGTAGTGGTAGAAATCGAGACGTTGATAAGAACGGGGAAGCAGGGTGATGATTGTTCGAAGTCCTAACGGTGTCTGCACGACCCGTGGCCTCTCGTGGGCCGTTTTCTCGGGAACCACCGTCTTTCACCCCTTCAGATCATGAGCTCTTCTCCAGCGTGTTCTGCTTTGTTCCCTGTAGCCCGTGGTGGTGGTGTCCAAGGCTAGGAGGATTGCCAGGAGTTTGAGGATAGCTTGGGTTACACAGTAAGTTTTAGGACAGCCTGAGATATAGCGCTGAGACCCAAGAAAATAAGTCCCAACAACCCCCTCACCCCAAATTCACCAAACCATCATCAGTAATGAAAAAAGAAAAACAAAATAAACAAAAACAAACAAATCTGGAAAGGGTTATTCTTTCTGGAAAGGTCTGTCCTATATCAGGATGAAGCTAAAGGAAATTGAAGGCCAGATGCGGTGGTGTATACCTTTAATCCCAGCGCTCAGGATGTAGAGGCAGGAGAGTTTCTGTGAGTTGGAGGGTGACATAGGAAACTCTGTCCCACACCCTTCTCAAAAAGAGAGAGAGAGAGAGAGAGAGAGAGAGAGAGAGAGAGAGAGAGAGAGAGAGAGAGAGGAAAAGGTGTTAGGGAATATTAGAAGATAAGGAGGCTTTTAACATATGTAGCACAAAAAATAGACTAGTATTAATCGTCCATCAAGTTTGCGTGAGAGATTGCCTTTTACAACAGATATCACAAAAACGATTTCTTGTATTTAGGGGTAAAAAAGCTCCATGCGGCACTTACATATTCCCTACTTTCATCGGGATTTTTCTAGGTATGCCACCCAGTTTTCTCCACTTCCTGGAGAGATGCCAGCTGCCCACTTCAGTCCCACTGCGCATGTGCGTGGGCTACCTTCTAGAAAGGCACAGTCTCCTGATGTAAACCAGATTGCTGACTTTGCCCCCTGGAACTCGGGCCTGGGGAATGGGAACATTGCTATGGAACAGGCAGAGTGGACTTACACCTTCTTCTCTGCGAAGCTAAGACTCTAGAGTGGGGGGTTCTCAGCCCTGTCCATACTGTTAGCATCTCCTGGGGTGGGTGGGTGGGTACATGCAAAAGCAGGCTCAGCCTGGGTCATGAAACGAGGCTCCAGCTAGGTCCACAAAGGACGGCAGCCCTTGAAGGATGAAGTCACACGACCCTGAATTTATAGCTTTAATAATTTATAGTTTAAATATTACCAAGTGTGTCTGATTTCCCTTCCTGGGAAGAATGAGGAGTTAAACCTCATACGGAAGATGGCTCTCCTCTTGGGGAGATTTTTGAAAGGATTCAGAAGCCCAAGCGAGGGTTAGAGAGATGGCTCTTGCAGAGGACCTGGGTTGCATTCCCCCGACCCTGAATATTGGAGCCAATGATAGCAGAGAGCTTTGTCTTCTTGTCCTCTGTTTGCCCAGCACTAGCACTGGCACCTTCTGTCCCTCAGATGCTTAATAAATATTTACTGAATAAATGAATTTTTTTTCGTTGCTTTGAATGCATAATATGAAGTTCTACCTATAAAGGACGAGTTGGTGACAAGAGCAGTGGTGCATTCGGGTACAAAATTCAACCAACTTGCCTTTCTCCGTGATCTGGCAGAATTGGACTGTTCAATACCTTCTTTCTAGCTTTGGGGAAAACTCACTGTTTTGAACAATGATTCTTCCACCGTGATAGCTTGTAATTCATATCTTCTGCCCCTCAAGTTGTACATAGAAAAATAATTCTCCCATACACTTATGGATGAAATGATTGACAGCCAAGAGTCATGGTACTGTTTACAAGAAGAGCCACCTGAACTGAGGATTGTCAAAGACGGACACAAAAGTGTACCATAAGGTATGTTGGGAGTGGGTTTTCAAGAATACAACTTAAGTCTATATTTACAATTCCCGTTCACAGTATAATTGTCAAGACAGCACCAGGAGGTTCTTCTATTTAGCTTTGGGAGACTGTAACTTGACTGGTCATATCATTTTATTTTTAGGTCAAACAGCCCCCATCACTCATACGAAGCTGGACCAAGCTTAGCCCTGCATATCAGCTCCATACTGAGCATGGGACCCTATGGGGTACATATGCATTGCACCCAGGCAGCCTGCTTCTCTTAGTCATGAGCTCAGCAGAGCATTGCTATGTCTATTTAAGGTAAAATGCAGGAGTCAGCACCAATCAGTTGGCTCAGCCATATTCTTCTGTTGGCACCCACATCTCACCAGAAATCCTGAGCTGATCCACTGGGCCAGGGATACCATCTCCATCACAGGAAGGTGATTGAACTCCATAAAATTTAAACTTGTGATACGTTCTCTTCTAAATGAACATGTGTCTTATCTGAATGAACACAGTAAACAGATTTATTATCATTTGTCTATATAGGCTATTCCTAGGAAGGAAGGAAGGAGGGAAGGAGGGAGGGAAGGAGAAAGAGAGAGAACCTATTGCATCTATTAAAAATTAAAATTCTACTCTTTTTGATTTTTGCCAAGCTCCCTGTAGGATTAATTAGTTAATGATAGACATTTTAGAATCTTTTCTGAATTTTACTCTGTCAGTGTGTACGTAAATCTATCGCCCGCCTTCCTGAATTAGTATTTTGAAACAGCTCCTGAAGGTTTGACAGTTTTGGAGTCTCATGCTATCAAATCACTATTAACTCGAGACAAAAGTGCACTAATTTTCCATTGTGCAGATTATAAATATGCCTCATGAATAGGGCTTTATTTTTGAACCTTCAAAGACATCAAACTTTTTCCCTGGCGTGACACCACCTTGGTCAATGGTCAACGAGGTTCCATTTTTAGAGTGCTCATCTCACAGTGTATAATTATCACACAAGCAAACCTGGGCGGCGTGAGGACCCGGGGCATGCGAGCATAGGTAGATGAAGAAAGCTGAGGTGAGACATTTTGTTGGTTACAATATTCAAATGTAGTCTTCATTAAATGTCCATTTCAATTAATTTTTATTTCATGCCCAGAGGATCCTCATGAAATTCCAGGATCCTCCTCAGGTACCAGGTACGGAGAGAAGATAGAGAGACGCCAGCTCCGTGAGCGTGGAAAAAGAATGAAATCAATATATTGCGTCATAATACAGTAGAGATCATTTGATAAGCACCATTTATTTTTAATTGTGTGTGTGTGTGTGCGCACGTGCACACACGCCCCTGCACGTGTGGGCATATGCACTTGAGTGCCGGTGCTTACAGAAGGCATTGCGTCGCCCTGTAGCTTCAGTTACAGGTGTTCACAGGCCACCTCACGTGGGCACTGGGAGTGGAACTTAGGGTCTCAGTGAGAGGAGCCTGCGCTCTTAACCACCAAGCCATCCCTCCAGCCCAAGGTTGCATCTTCAGGAGGAAGAACTGCACCGTTTCTGCTGGCCAGGTGAGCTCTGCCAGGAGAGATGAGCAACTCTAATCAACTTAGTAGGCAGAAAGTGAGAGGTGGGCTAAGGACTGGGTTAGTAAACGACCCAGGAATATGTAAGAGTCTGAAATCACCTTCATCCCCCATCACTCTGTAACTTATGTTCTCATACCTGTTTCTCAATTGGAAAAAAATCAGTACAAACCAGTGTTGTCTTGCTCTGTCCTTACATGACACGTTTTCTAGTCTTGACTCCACTGTTGAAATCCTCCACAACATACATGTTCATGCTGCACGAGTCTCTAACTCTGAGCCTCAAGCCTGCTCATCATCTGAGGTCACAGGAATAGCTGGTGATTTCCCAGAGCCAAGACCTAGTTATTCCTCATATTCAACGTGCTTGCTTGCATGTCCTAGTATTTATGTACAGGACTATTTGAGCTTAGGAACAAAAAACATGTTTTGTTTTGTTTTTTTCCCCTGATCCTATAAGATAATTGAAAATTATTTTTGATTTGGCCAGGGAAGATGACCATTTTTCAGCATCCCACATTGTCTGTGGAAAGGCTAAGTTGAATAAATAGCTTAGGAACGGTTAATGGATCCCTCACTAGTCACCAACTGAGGGAGCCTGTACTCCATAGATAGTCTCTCCTGGACCACGGAGCTTGTGGAGACGTGAACGGACTGTACTAAATCATATGGCCACCTCTGCGCCTGTTCAGCAGCACACCTAAAAAGGGTCACCGGATCTTTACAGGGACCTGTAATTTGTTGGAGCCAGAAAGAGATGAATTAGAAAAGTCCAGTCTCCCTGCTGTCAAGATCAAATCCATTGTCCAAATGCTGTTTTGTTAACTTTGTACATAGGTTCTTCTTCACAACCAGGGGACACAGCCGTCCTTTATACCTGGGAGTGAAAGAGTCTGAAAGGGAAATGTGGGTACTGCTGAAAATGAAACATATGCTTTACTGAAGGAGTCAGGGCTCAGCCCTGCATGTGGAACTTCCATCGGAGCATAAAGGGGGTGGGGAGAAATCAGAAAGCTGCTACACACGCACATTACACACACATACACACACACACACACACACACACACACACGTGCACTGGCCAGCATGCAGAAACATGAATTTATCTTTCTACATTATTGACTCATTCAAACAAAAGAGAAACGCGTCCATTCTTTCACCCCGATTTCTGTAACCCTTCGGAGGATGGAGTTGCTTCTGGGTTCCGGTCAAGGAAGGATTAAAAGTGCTGGACGCTGGCTCCGCAGGCACAGCTTCTTGGTGCAAAGGGAATCTGCTTTCTAATAGATTGAGAATCTATATTTGATAGTTCTAAATCCCATGAGGGAACCTAAACAAAGGGTAGGAGCCACCAAGCGCTGCTGCCTGGGGAAAAATTCCCTTTGTGTCCTGCGAAGTGACTCTTAACTCGGTCTCCCCAAGTCTGCATCCTCTGCTAGGAGGGCATGGATTTTGTTCCCACAGTGACTGCAGGAAGGAGAGGGGAAAAGTAAGCGCAATTTCAGAAAAACTCTTCAGCCAAACTTCTCATTTTGGACAGCAGATTGGCTGGAATACCAGCCCTGCCCCACCCCTACGCCACCTCCACCCTCCCCCTCCCTCCTCCCCCACCCCCGTTTACTTCACTCTAGAGCAAACCATCCTGACTGTGGCTACAGTCGAAGGCTAGTTTGGGGATGTGTTTTTATATAAAGTTACTGATATTTTACCATCAAAGGTAAAACGTATTAAAATTCCACATAAATAAATATGAGGCCGCTTCGATGAGATGTGGGTTTTTTTAGATATGATTTTAGACCCCGCCTGTATACTTGGGGTGCTTTGTGAGGGTACAGGAAGAAGTGAAAATTTCCAGACAAAGACTAGCTTAATGCGTTCCCCTCTCATTCTATTATTAGTGAAAACCAGTACTGAGAAATATTTAGAAATCATGTTTCTTTTACAAAAATCTTGTATTTTCTCCTTAACCCAATTTTTCTTGGTATCACACTCCAAGTCTCTCTTCTTCCTCTAATGCCTTGTTTTGTTTTTTTAATTTTTGTTTTCTAATACCCCTTTCTCTCCAAACATTTGTTTTTATGGCAGGAATCTTTTTTTTTTTTTTCCCTGTTTCTTTCATGACTTATTTTAAATGTAGTCAGGGGTACGAACATAATTCGAGGATACAGATTTGGTGGCGACGCCTGGACTTCCGAGTAAGCCTTCAGGACCGACTGCTGTAAACATAAGCTCTAATCCTGTATAGCGTGTGTAGAAGAACAGGCACAGGTCCCTGTATTTCTCAGACCTGCTCAGGCCTTTCACATTTTTATCCTCAATAATGTATGCATTTTTCCAGCTGGCTAGGGCCACAGTTGCTCTGCGCTTTGGACATTTGTCACTCCATTCAGCCAAGCAGGAGAAGCCCCCGCGTCGCGGGCTCCACGCACTGCGGGCATAGCATCTGTGAAGGAGAGTGCCTGACATCTGATGATTCAAATCGCAGAAATGATCCGGGACAAATTATGAATGTCTGGGCAGTGCCCAAAGATCTGAGCTGAAATGACTTTGTCCTTGGAGCCTTGTGACTTTGGTGAGCTCCTAGGGGCCACGAGCTCTCCCCTTACACAAGGCTGCGCAGGGCAATGCCCCACAGCTTCAGCCGGCCTACCCTTCTGGCCAGCCGGGTGCCCATTTAGCTTTCCTTGGCCAAAAATGAAAAGGATACAGTTCAAGTCTTAGCTTACAAACCCCGGAGGCAACCGGAGCCTTCTTTGAAATGTAAAGCAGTCTTCTATCAGGGACTGCTTAGGGCATCATCCAGCTATCAAAGTGAAAGATGATTTTGATAGACCCTTACAAATCCCCGGTAATCTACAGAAAGTAGAAGCTAGGACTCGCTCTCCACGTTTGCACGGAGCTGGAGAAGCAAGAGGATAATTTATCCAACTTTAGGGTAATGAAGTGTTAACAAAAACCACACGGAGCTATTAGGACAACCACAGGCCGCAGACTGCTAAGAGGGTAAACTCTCCAAAGACCTACCTAGTTTCAAGGAATCGTTCACAGTGCAGCTGACCCGAAGGCATTTGCTAAACGCAAGGTGGTACGTTCCGGCTGAAGGGGCTTCATTAGGCCTAATGAACAGCGCTGAACGTATTGTCTCTACCATGTAACCCGCTGACATTGATGTAGATGGCACTTTAACTCATTCGTCCCAGCTTTATTAGGTACATATGTCTACAGCAGACACGAATGAAACCTTCTACAACTAGGCTCCAAGCCAAAAGCTAATTTATTCTTTAATGTAGTAGTGATTACTTGGTGCTTCCTTGAGCAGAGATGACAGGTCTGAGCTAATAGAGTTGTACTGTAAGTTAATATAAATCATGACAGAGCAATTAATTACAGAGACCGCAGCAAATCCCCGTGTTAGTTTCCCCCGTCACCAGAAGGATTTAATAATATTCATTTTGCTAAGTTCCAGTGACATTTACAAGTCTTCAACCATTTTTAATCAAATCAATATCACTGGCTGCTAAATTTAGTTGTGCTTTGCTTGCAAGTCCGGGAATACATGGATGCTGTTCCCCACCTTCTGTTCAAATGAATCCCATAGAATGCCCACACTTCTCCTGCCTTTGTTTATGTCGAGTAATTGGGATCTGGAAAAAGTTCATACCCAGAGAACCAAGGCTTGCCAGCAGGCATGCTAACAGGTGGAGGAGGCCATGTTTGACTTAGTGATCCCGTGGGTGTCATTGTATCTAATGCCCTTCATCTGTTTCCCTTAATTAGCCTTAAACCAACAACAACAAACAAGACTTCTTCACTTCCCATTCTTGTAGACCTCTGGAGGAGCCGTAGGCTGGCCGGGTGGGAGGGGGTATTTCAGACCTATTCCATCCCTTCCCAATCAGGTTCTTATCTGAGTAGTCTTTGGATATTTTGTACAACCCCCCCCCCCCCGAAAAAAAACAAAACAAAACAAACGAAACGAGAGGAAATTAGTTGCTTAGTATATTGTGGCAGCCTAGAAACTTCTCAATCAAGAATTGATCTAGCTATAGATTTTTAGACTGAGATGGCTCGCTGTGCCTGGGTGCTGTGAGGCTAGATCAATAGCCAACTCTTTTTGTGTCCGCTGTAGGGTTTGTTTCTTCTTCTGTGAAGTCTCCCTGTTTGAAAAAGAGTTCAGCCCAGGCCTCACACCTCAGTGGCTTTCTGTGTCTCGCCCTACCTCGCTTGCACATGAAGGCTAATTTTTATTTGGTCGCTTTCGACAGGGTCTGTGATAACCCCAAACATGTGCAGGAATGCTTCTCTCTGGAGAGGGCTCCTTTCCCCTGCTTTTCTATGGCATGCTCCTTCGATGCTCAGCACTTCATGTTTTCTGCCGAGATCATTTCTGTTCTTCGTCTCTTTCTTACCAGATTGTAAATGCCTTTCCGGCAGGGACCTTGCTTCATCTGCCTCTTTCTCTATCCTGTCGATACCTAGCAAGGGTGTTTTCACATGATATTGTTCTGTAACTGTTCAGTGACTGAACGAACATATGCTACCCAGATGGGAGGGTGAGGAGAGTGGAAAACTCAAATTAGTTCATCAAAAATAGCTTGCAAGAGAATCGGCTGGCCAACCTGCAAGAGACGCAGGCCTAATGGTTTGGGTGGAGCGAGTCTGATGGGGTGGGGGTAGGGGTGGGGGGAAGACTACAAGGTGGCTCCCCAGGGTATCCAACCTCTTGACACTGAAACATGATGTTGTCATCTGCAAAGTTCATGCTGAAGAACTGTGTAATTGAGCTAGAAAAGCCCCAAAACATTAAAAAACAAAAACAAAAAAACAACAGCAAACCCAAACCAAAATCAAAACAAAAACAAAAAAACAAAAACAAAAACAAAAACAAAAAACAAAAACCAAGCAAAACAAAACCCCCAAGCCTCATAATATGTTAAATAAATTGATGACTTTTGTATTGAGCCGAATGTATTGTCATCCAGGCGCAGGTGTGGTCTACAGACCATAGCTTGGCTATCCTAGCATACATTTACAGAATCTCTGGGCTAATGTAAACTCCCAGACCCGGATACCTGGATGCATTCCGGGTGGGATGGGGACTTGGGGCTTGACTCCTTTAGCTTGCTTGCATTTGTGACTGTGCACAGCGAAAGGCTTTGGGGAAGGAACTAATGTTCTCTGAGCCTGTTTCCTCAGGCCATAGTGGAACAAGCAACGCTGTGCTTTGGTGTTGTGACGATACAAAGATACAGTGGAAAGAATGGGGTTACACAGGACAGTGTCTGAGTCCTGCCGACCCGAGGGCCCGTGAAGGGCAAGACGGACAGAATGCAAACCTTCTTCAGCTCTAGGAGGCTTTCTGGAAGATACCAGGAGTCAGTCATGTTCACAGCTTCTCCCTTTCTCTCTCTTACTGACAAATACAAGAGCAAATACAGTGTGAAGCTTGCATTGGCTGTGGGGCCTGCCTTCAACAAGACCATTCATTCCCTTTCGCCTTCCTAGGGAAAAGCATGGCGCCTTTCTGCACAACCAGTGAATCTGTCATTCAGAAAAAAGCAGACCGAGGGTTCTTATAAAACCAAGCCACAGAGCTCCCTGCTCCCTCCCCAGAGGAATTTAAAAAAGAACCAATTCCCCCATTCACTTGAGTCTGTGTTTTGATAGGTAAGAATGTTTCCTGGAGCTATAATTTTTGGAAAGGAAATAGACGGTCCTTAAAAATCTCTATCTATAGTGATCCCGGTTGCATGTTCTGTTTCTCTTTCTTTCATTCACATCTTATTGCATGTGTGCGCTCACTTACACAGTGCACCATCGTATATGGTTTGGGGATTTGAACTCAAGGTATCAAGCTTGTCAGCAAGTCCCTTCCCCCACCGAGCCACCTAAGAGCCTAGCATTTATTATTCCTACGGATAAGAACTCACAGTGAAATTTGCACATTTGCACGTGTGAAATACAGGCACAGTGGCTGGACAGGGCTCTCTGGGGGTGCTGATGGCAAGGTCACTCCAAGGTCACTGCTGGTTACCATGATGGCGGCTCCTGCAGGAACTCAGTGCTCTGACTTCCCTAAACGTTCTCATGTACTAATCTGTTCCATCCTCAGAAGCATCCTGCGTAGCACAAGCCCGCATAGCACAAGCTGTCGCTGGGGAAGGCGGGGCTCTGTGCCCTCTATCCAAGCAGCTGGGTAACCCCTATCTCTTTGTGCCTTTGGTATTTGAATGGACAAATAAGAATAACCTTTGGGCCTCATGTGGCATGCTTAAAACAAAACCAAAACAAGGCGTGAAGGAATAGGAAGGTGGTTCCTAGCATTACTGAGTCTCTTGAAAAAGATAAGATCCAGAGCTGTAGTTGTGTGTGTGTAAGTGAATATGTATGCGTGTGTGAGTGTATATGTATATGAATATGAGTGTGTGTATGTACGTAAGTGGATGTGTATGTGTGAGTGTGTGAGTGTGCATGTGTGTGTATGTGTGTGACTGTATGTGTATGTGTGAGTGTGTAATGTATATGTGTCTGAGTGTGCATGTGTATATGTGTGAGTGTGTATGGATGTGTATGTATGGGTGTGCATGTGTGTGTATGTGTGAGTGTGTGTGTGAATGTGTGAGTGTGTAATGTATATGTGTCTGAGTGTGCATGTGTATATGTGTGAGTGTGTATGGATGTGTATGTATGGGTGTGCATGTGTGTGTATGTGTGAGTGTGTGTGTGAATGTGTGAGTGTGCATGTGTGTGTATGTGTGTGACTGCATATGCATGTGTGTACATGTGTGTGTATGTGTGAGTGTGTGTGTGTGTGAGTGTGCATGTGTGTGTATGTGTGAGTGTGTGTGTGAGTGTGTGAGTGTGCATGTGTGTGTATGTGTGTGACTGCATATGCATGTGTGTGTGTGCCTGTGTGTGTATGTGTGATGAGTGTGTGTGAATGTGAGTGTGCATGTGTGTATAACTGTGTATGTCTGTGTGAATGTGTATGTATGACTGTGCATGTGTGTGTATGTGTGAGTGTGTGTGTGAATGTGTGAGTGTGCATGTGCATTGTATGTGTGTGTGCATGTGTGCATGTGAATGTGTGAGTGTGCATGTGTGTGACTGTTTATGTGTGTGTATGAATGTGTATGTGTGAGTGTGTATACATACATATGTGTATGTACGTACGTGTGTGACTGTATGTTTGTGTGAGTGTGTGAATGCGTATGCGTGTAAATATGAGTGTGTGTATGTGTGAGAGTGTGAGTGTGTGAGTGTATGTGTGTATTTGTGAGTGAGTGCGTGTGTGACTGTGTGTGTGTGAGTGTAAGTGTAGATGAGTGTTTGTATATACGTGTGTGCTTGTGGTGCGTGCATGTGTATGCAGACAACAGAACAGAATACCTGGAGTCTTCTTTGACACCCTTTGCCTTACTGACTTGAGGTAGAGGCTGCTAGTGATGCAGGAGCTTGTCACGTTAGCTGGGCTGGTCAGCTAGGGAGCTCTGGATCTGCCGACCTCTGGATCTATGTGGGCTGAGTCTGACTTTGTGCTTGTGTACTGGGGTTTGAACTTGGGTCCTCACGCTTACAGAGCTAGTGCTCTGGCCAGTCTCACAGCACCACACTGATTTGCTCTGGGGTCTGCCCTGCAAGGTCCTTTGACTCTGGTATGATCTTTCTCTCCTTCTGTGCTCCCCCCACCGTCTGTTCTTGTTTTCCATGTGCCCCTCTTTTTACATTCTTGAAGAAGGGTTCACATTCATCTTTTAAAACAAACATCTGCTTTATGGATTCAGTCATGCAACACACAGTATCTTCACTTTTCAAGAGCAGAATCCAGAGTTTTTTAGCATCTTCACTGACAGGAAACCCTTATCAGTCTTTAGTTAATTTAGACTATGTCTCGTTAGAGGGCTAATATCCAATATATACAAAGAACTCAAGAAGTTAGACTCTAAAAAACCAAATAACCCTATCAAAAAATGGGGAACAGAGCTAAGCAGAGAATTCTCAACTGAGGAAATTCGCAGGGCTGAGAAACACCTAAA
>CM052700.1:5854639-5861536 GCA_028551405.1 Uromys caudimaculatus | reverse complement strand
GGGTCTGAGTGAGAGGTGTTGCTCCCCTTAACCCCACTCACGGCTTTTCCAAGCTCCTAGGAGGGTAGCTTTCTCCGGTGCTCGTTGGCTATGGACTCCTGGTGGCCCAGGCAGAGGTCTCCACCCACAGGTGGAAACCGGAAGGTCGTTTTCTTTATTTTAAGAAAACATTGCCCTAAGGATGTGATGTCATTGGTCATTGTGATAAAAGATCATTGATCAAAGGCAAACATGGCAGCCACACGGGCGCCTTACAGAGTTGCAGCCAGGCCTCCTACTCTATCACCTCTGGTGGGTGGGTTTCTTTGAGATTTTTCTTGTTGGGTCTTTGGTGAATATTTTTAGGGCTGGAAGCTGTAGTCATTGGTCATTATCTTGGACACTCTACAGCACACAATCCTTCACAGACCTCTGACTGGCCCCTGACTGCAACCACGCCCCACTCTGCCCCGCCCTCCCTGCCCTAGGGAATCCCCTTCTCCTTTTAGGGCTCCAGTCTCCATTCCCAACACCCGGAACTTTGGGAAGGAGAAGAAGTATTGTCTTTCTCTGGCATTAGAAGCAGGCAACAGTCAAACTGTTGTCCTCTGACCACCACACCGGTCTGCTAGGGAGAAGAGCCCGAGGGCGCAGACTCCGGCCCACCCTTGCTACGTTAGCACCTTGTTGGTGTGAACCAGCATGCACAGACTTCCGAGGGCATGGGGTCAATGCATACGGGGGCACAGGACTTGCTGAAGGCGTGGTTGGGGTTTCTCTCTGTGGCACCATCACAGTTCTTGTTAGAGCTCCACTGGAAATAGAAATATGCAAGGTTCCCAGCTCTGTGTTCACAGGTACTTTGACCACTCGTGGCATGCCTGTCCCTGGTGCCCTTCATGTAAGGCACATGCTGCACCTCCAGCTTCAGAGCTTAATGCTATCAATGGCTGTCCTTGGATGAACAGAGTTAAGGAATATTATCACAGAATAACCCAGACCCTGATAAACGGCCCAGTAGAAACCGGACTTACGTAAATGAAAGATACTGGAGCTAGTATGAATTCTATAACTCTGTGTTGAGCTGGGATGTCCCAAACCTCCAGATTGCTAGATCAGTGTTTCTGGATATAGGGAATAAACACACAACACGCCCGGTTAACTCCAAAGGCAAGCAAGCAATAGAGTTTGAAAAAATATAAGTTTTTCCCAAACATTACTTATACCAACCAAACATTTTCTGTTAATCTGAAATTAAAATGTAAGGAGATGTCCCATGATTTATCTGATGACTCCAGATTCATCTGGAATAACTCCCAGATCAGAAGACAGATGACTGACTGGTGTCAGTGAGAGATTTGATAGCAGAAGACAGACTATTTGACAACGACTATGCTTATAAGAAGCTGTTCCCTCCGTAAGAAGAGAGGGAACAATTTTAACGCAATGCAGGAGGCTGGGATGCCCATCTCGTCCTTCCCGCCCTTCCTCTTTCTTCCTGTAACTAGTGAGTGCTTCCTGGTTTCCTTCCCAGCTCCCTATTTCCTCCCCCCTTTGTTAACTCTCTTAGATATGTTGAAATAAGTGGTCTCAACTAGTGGGCTCCTGAACAAGAAGAGCAACAATTTGTTCAACATCCTTTGATATTAAGGAGCTAGCCGCTGCAGCTCAAGTTGAAAGAAGTTCAGAACAGAAAGACAGAAGGTGAGATCCTGGCAAGAAACGAAAATTCTTTACCTTCCAACCTTAAGAACCCGTCAGCGACTCAAAAATCTATAAGCTGTACTGACACAGGCTCCCTAATTTGTTAGAACCTGGGAGAGGCACTGCCCTCCTATTGTTGGGCAACTCCATTTAAATTCCTTTAATATGTGTTTATGCATGTATCTAGGAAGCCCCTACAGGAGGAGGTCTCTATAAGGCTTTTCCAAGGTCTCAGTGTTCGTTATCCCTCCCCGTGTCCCCTCCTCACTCTGCTGTCCCAGACCCCACCCAGCTCAACCCTGCGTTCCATCCTTTCCTCCTGCAGACCTCGTCATTTGATTTTTTTACTCCTTGCCTCCTACCCATGCTCTCTTACTAGTTTCCTGTCTTCCGTGGGTACTTCCGTGATTTACACACACATATCCAAGGATTGGAGCTAGCACCCACATATGAGTGAGAAATGGGGTGTTTGTCTTTTGGGGTCTGGACTGCCTTATTCAGAACCATTTTTTCTAGCACTATCCGTTTACCTAAACATTTATAATGTGGCCTCTTCTTACAGCTGAGTGGTGTTCCACTTTGTCATGTACCACATTTCCGTTATCCATTCATCAATTGGTGGGCACCCGGGCTGCCCCCATTTTCTTGCTGTCGTGAATAGAGCAGAGTGAGGTTGGGTGAGCCAGTGTCTCTGTAGTAGGAAGAGAGTCCTACGTATATAGCTCAGGAGCGCGCTAGCTGGATCATATGGCAGGTCTATTTCCGGCATCTGAAGGTCCTCCACACTGATAACATGGCGGCTACACCAGTTCTCACTCCCACCAACAGTGAGTAAGTGTTCCTCCTTCTGCACATTCACAGCAGCTTTTGCTGTCATTTTCTTTTTTTTTTTTTTTTAAATCTTAGTCATCCTGACTTGGGGAGGATGAAATCTCAAAGAAGTTTTAATTTGCATTTCCCTGATGGATAAGGATGCTAGACGTTAAAAAAAAATGTCAAAACTTTGAATTGGGTTGTTTTCTTGGTGTTTAGTTTGGTGGGAGGCTAATTTATTAGTTATTTAGTGTGTTTTCATTTTGTATCTTCTAGACCTTTTGAGTGGTCGAACGACCCTTTCACAAGGGTCTCCTAAGATCATCCCAAAACAGATATTTACATTACGATTCACAACATTTATGAAGTATCAGTGAAAATAATTTTGTGGTTGGGGTCACCACAACATGAGCAGCTGTATTAAAGGGTCACAGCAGTAGGAAGGTTGAGAAGCACTGCTCTAGACAATAACTATTTGCCAGAGACATAGCTAGGGACAGAGAGGAGGTGCGGGGTGCAGCTTAAGGTCAGCAAGAGCTCTATGGGCCCAGTTCTAAGCTCCTAGACCAGTAGGTGGACATAAAGCTGTTTGCTTAGAAGCAAGTCATGTAGAGGAGAGAAAGAACGCCTGGCCAGAACTCATTTAAACATCTCAGGCTAAGCTAGAGAGCTGGTTGAGGATGGAAGCCTTCATTTTCACATCGATCACCTCAGAGCTGTAGAGAGAGAGGTTGCCAGGAGCATCTCCATGCAGGCCTGGGTATAAGCTATAACTTCTGAAAAATAAAAATAAAAAAGAACACAGGATGACGCTGACATAAAAGCCTGGGGTAATTAGAACCCAGCCCAGCAGTGTAGAGGTCACGTGGACACAGTCACACAGCCATTTGAAATAGGCCATGCTGGGCTTGAGGTCACATGAACACAGTCACAGAGCCATCTGAAATAAGCCAAGCTAGGTTTGAATTTTATCCACTGATAATTCAATATAAATCAAGACAGAAGATGGTGGAATTAAATAAAACAGAGGATTGGTGACATTTCTGAGATAAAGGACTTATGGTATAGCATTTATATTTAGACCAGAGTTGTGATGACAGTCTTTAGAAAGACAGGGATTTTAAACAAGTCCTCGTTGGAAAGGTTGGCAGCAAGCCCAAGTGAAGAAAGCAAGGCAGAAAGGATGTCATGGGAAGATTGTTCTAGAATGCAGAGACAATGGGGGAAAACTGAAAGACTTGAACATGGTTGATTTCACCTCAAGGTTTTTGAAACTGACTGAAAGGTGGAAAAAGGGTGAAAAATGTTGCAAGATACAGTTAGATCTGTTCACCTTTGACCTTTAGTGTCAAATCTGTTCACCTTTGACCTTTGAACTTTGTCCTCCAGTTTAATGAGCACAGAATTAGAGGGCAAGGTCAGAGTGGGGGCAGAGTGAGAGCAAGCAGAGAGCAGGGGATTTTACCTAAAGCTATTGTTAAGAGGCGGTGACCAGCGTTTATAGTTTGTTACCTTTCTTTTAACAGTTCCGATTTGTTGTTTCTTTTCTTCCCCCTCCTTCTCTCTTCTTTTTGATTCTTACTCTGCTTCATGTACTTTCCCCAACCTCTCCTGCCGCAAACCACAGCAGTTTTCCTGGCCTGGGTTGTCTGGTTCTATTGTTCCCGTCAAGGGGAGACAGTAAAGAAGGGACAGCTGAATACATTCATGACCGCTTCATCAGGTTTCCTGGGCTTGCTTAAGCCTTGGATGCAACTCATAAGCAACCCTCTTCATTCCAATAAAGCAGTGGCACTATCAAGTCTCAGAAAGAAAAGTTACATTTTATGGCCGTCAATCAGAATTAGAACTTCCTGGAGGCTCACCACAACGCCGCAAGGGCTGATAATTTAGATGTATTAATTACTTACATTTCCAACTGATATGACTGCAAAATTGGAAAAGCACAAGGTAACTGACTGGATGATTTGAATCGGCTGATTGACTATAAACTGCTGAAGTGGTACCTGGCTGTGTTAATGACTGAGCAATAATTCGTGAAGTTTTTCCTCTGCTTTGCTAAATTATAACAGAAAAATATCCTATGCAAATTATAGATGGGCCTGCAAACACATTTTGATCATTGTTTGGAAGGGAGTCGGTGAGATTTCTAGAAGCCAGGCTGTTCCTCATGTGCCCGTGAAACAAAAGGCCCAAGTCCAAACCACGGGGCCGATGGCTTACCTCACCTAGAGATAAGCTAAATACATAGAGCACAAACCCCACACACGTCTCCGTATACCAACACTCAGCTACTGCAAAGGGGAAAGACGTTAACTTTCCATCCATCTTGGTCATTCCTGGCAGGAGACAATGATATTATTTGAAAACAAATGAAGAAATAAAAACAAATAAAACTGGATTCAGTAAGGTTTTTTTTTTTTTTCCTGGTGAGAAGAACAACCCCCCCCCCCCCCAAGGAGCTGTGTGATGCAAAGGCACACTGCTAACAGCTGCTAACAGACAAACTGCGCTGTGTCTGGTCTCTTGATGACTCTGCTATTCACACCCCCAGGTTCCTCTGCTGAGCACCTAGCAAGTCAGCTTAATCTGCCTCCTCAGTTTTTGGGGAGAGTGAGGCTGATATCTCTCAGAAATGTATGCATATCATGTTCCCTCCAACCAGAGTGATTTATTTGGGCTTTGAAATATTGAGAGGTGTGCTTTGTCTGCACTGGACAGGGGAGCCACACGTCTCTCCTGACTGACTTAGCTAGGCATGTCTCTTCCTTTCTAACTCACCAGGCTCCATATGCATAGGCCCTCTCTTGACTCCTGTGGACCATAACCCCCAACCCTGTCATAGTCTAGTCACGCCCTATTTTGATGCTTCATGGCTACATTGATTCTTAAACTGTGGGTCATGACCCCATTTGGGGTCCTATAGCTCAGTGTGAAGTTATTTTATAAACAGATAACAACAACTGTTCGTAAAGGTGTGGACAGAGGGAGCCCTCGTGCTCTGCAGGTGGGAATGTGAAGCAGGCCAGTCCTGAGAGGAGTCGGAATGGAGGCTCACTGAAATCCTAAAGCTAGTTCTACCGTGTGATCAGCCATATCACACCTGGGCATTTACCCAGAATCCTCCAAGTGAACGTATCACAGGAACACCTGTACATCAATATTTACTACAACACTGGTCACAATATCTGAGCTATGGAACTAACCTAGGCAGCCATTCCCACAGGAATGGATAAAGAAAATGCGCTGTATACACACTGTGGACTATTTTCAGCCATAAAGAAAAATTAAATTGTGAGTTGCTGGAAACCTCATGCATCCAGAGTTAAAGGATTAAGCAAATTAAGTCAATCTCAGAAGGATGACTAGCATGTTTTCTCTTACAAGTCCCAGACTTTATGTAAATATCTAAAATAATACGCAGAGATGACATGAACCTAGTAAAACATCTAATATAACAAAGGGGGAAAATGGAAAGGGGGTAGAGGGGAGGAGGGGAGGGGAGGTGTATGTGCTGGAGAGAGAAGCAGGCTGTGGGGGGACGAGAGGGGTGGAGGAGGTTGGGAGAGACTTGGGTGTGGGGTGTGGACATGCTCAAAGTATTGTAGACATTTACAGAAAATGGCCCCATGTTGCTCAGCATCGTCAGAGAAGTAAGAAGTATTGGAAACAGTAGAAGGTTCTATGGTCAGTGAATAGAAAGTAGGTGAAAGCATACTGAATCTGCGGAGCTTCTGGCGAGGCTCACCTTTGGTGCGCTATGCAGATTCTCTGCCTCGGTTCTGCTAACCCCTCTGTTACTTACTCTGTAGTGTGTATCCTGCTTCCTTGTGCACCTTGTGCAAACTCAGTGGATGTTGTCTGAAGCAACTGGTCTCAGGGATGATGTACACGGGAAGTCTCCTGACCATGTAGAAACAGTGCTTTGATTACAGAAAACTCAATATTTTCTTCTTGTCATCCCTCAGCATGTAAGCTGTCAAATAAGTTTATCTTTAAAAGACTTCAAGCACACCTGTCTCACCAACATGGAAAATTTTCATCTTTAATACATGGTAAAATGAAATACATACAAAGATATTTTTTTAAAGATTGACTTTAATTTATTTACTTATTTTTATATACATGGATGTTTTGCCTGCATGCATGTCTGTTCACCATGTATGTGCCTGCTATCCATAGAGAACCAAAGAGAGCTTTAGATCCCCTAGAACTGGAGTTATAGATTGTTGTGAGCTGTCATGTGGGTACAGGGAATTGAATTTGTGTCCTGTGTTCTTAACTGCTGAGCCATCTCTCCAGTCCCAAGATTTATGTTTAGTTTTTCATTTACCTATATGTCTATGTATGTGTATGTACACATGAGTGCAATGCTCAGGGAGGCCAGAAGAGGGCACCCAA
>CM052700.1:5842139-5849639 GCA_028551405.1 Uromys caudimaculatus | reverse complement strand
TTCCTGGTGGCCAGCCCCTTAGAGAGAAGTGAGTCCTTGCCTACCCACGCCCCTGCCAGAAGCCATCGATTGTGGAGAGCCACACTTCAGTAGCTTTGTCACAGTTTTTAAGAGTTCTCCTCCATGGCTTCCAGTCTAGGCTGTTACTTTCTTTGGAGGGTGGGGTAGGGGTGGAGATTGTTCTCAGCTTAAATTGTGATGTGTTAAAACTAAAAGCCTTGGTGAGGCCGGGCAGTGGTGGCGCACACCTTTAATCCCAGCACTTGGGAGGCAGAGGCAGGTGAATTTCTGAGTTCGAGGCCAGCCTGGTTTACAGAGTGAGTTCCAGGAAAGCCAGGGCTACACAGAGAAACCTTGTCTCGAAAAAAAAAAAAGCCTTGGTGAGGTCTCCACTAGCAAAAGGATTTTTCTTTGGAACTAGCATGTCAATTGCAATGTAAACACTACGGGAGGCAGTCACATGCATAAAGCCAGAATACTCACGGCTGTTGTCTGTGCCTCTTGATGTCATTTCCCGATCTGCAGAAATGCCTTCCCACTGCTTCCTTTGCTGAACAGGTGGGGGGCACAGGGTCGCATTTGCTGGAATGAGGCTTTCTTACCTGTGCTTCCCTTGGACAAGGGGTGCTGAGTGCGCAGATTGCCAGATGGGGATGGAGGGCGTGGGGGTGGAGGGCGGGGCGGGGATGGATGGAGGATGGAGGGCTTGGGGGATGGAGGGCGGGGATACGGAGAAGTGTGGAGATTGTAATTTCCATTCTGTGGTCTTCAGTATGCCTTGAGATTCAGTGGCTGCTCAGACATGGAGTTCTAAGAGTGACATAGATAAGCTATCTGATCTTCAAGAGGTTCACACAATGAGAGAGCACGAGAGATCACAAAAGAGCACGAGAGCGAGAGTGAGAGCGAGAGCGAGGGCGAGGATCCCATGTCCACCGGCTCTACCTTGGGGGAATGTAATGTATTTGAGGAAGGTTTCCTGGTTCCACACTCCGGTTCCCGATGACAATGGGCAAGTTGGCCAACTTCTTTGGCTCCAGTGTGCTACTCAGTGTTTTAGGGGTGACAGTCACTGCTCCATGGCAGAGCTTCCTAGCCTTAAATGAAATGATATGTGCATATGTGAGAGGGCCTCGGAAGGCGAGGACATAGTGCTAAAAGCTTGGCTCACTGGATTTTTATCAGAGAAATAAGTGCCCTACCATAATGGACAATTTACAGAAATAGACACATAGCATCCTTTGAGCACCGGGAGCAGGCTATGTCAATTACAATGTACAGAGATGCTGACTGAGTGGAAGGAAATGTTATTCAACAAATGGCATCTAAACCACTATTTACAGATGGTGACTGTGCTAGAAGAATGTACTGGTGACCTCAGCAATGCCATCATTTAAGCCCTGGGATAGTGCACCTTCAAATATCTTTCTTTATATAGAAGACATTGAAGCCTCCATCTCACAGCAAGGAGGGGCCAGAGCTGGGAGCAGGTGGAGCTTCCTTGGACTCACAGGTAGGCTTCAACACTCTGAAGCCCATGCTTCTACTATAGACACCCCGTTTCCTGCGTTCAGTGTGGGAATGTCTGGGGCCTTGCTGCTTGAAGAGAATTCCAAGTAGAGTACAAATACATGCAGAAGAACCGAACTGGGAACATGTCTGGAAATGGATTTGGGACCACATGATAAAAGGCCGTTTGGACCATGAGAACCAGTTTGTATTTGGGCTTGTAAAAAATACCACATCTCTGAGTGGTTTTGGAACTACTGAGAGAAATCACTTAGGCAAATTCACTTTTTAGAGAGAGAAGAAATAACAACCTTCCAAGTTTAAGATGGATTTGTGAATTGTGGGTCATGACCCCATGTGGTGTTTCCTGACATGAAATGTGACAATCATAAAAAGGCCTCTGATTGGGCAATGGTCAAGAGTCAGTTCTGAAGCATACATGTAGCAAGTCCCAGGTGTTGCTGGCAGAGGGCATCATGGGGCTCCCTATGGTCATGGTTTTCAGTACACAGCTCTGGGCTCGGCATCACACCGCACACTGCCAGGAAACCATCCCTGAACACCCAAGCTCCAACACAACACTATGTTATGAACTCCAGTGTCCTGACTGACACAAAGTTCTCCGCTCTTACAGAAATATCTGGTCTAAACAGGAGAGACAAAGGCTGTCAATAGTTTTCTACCATGGTTTCTTACCATGTCGCTCTCCAATGACCACCCCTTTAGTAACTCTTAAGAGATTTTTTATTTTGTGTTCATGAGTGTCTTGACTGCCAGCATACATGTCAACCCCATGCATTCAGGGCCCATGGAGGCAGGTCTGGGATGCCATGTGGGTGTGGGGAAGTAGAGCGAGGCCCCCTTGAGGAGCATCCAGTGCTCCTCATCACTGAGCCACATGCCCAGCCCCAATTATGATACATTTGTATAGTTCGTGCATTCTACTGCCACATTTCATGACCTCCATATTGAGTCAGGATTTGTACACCATATTGGATTTAGACAAACAAGAACATCCATCCCATTAGCAGGCAGATTCATCTACACTTTTAATAAACAGTAAATTATATATATATTATATATAACAATTAATTATCTTAAAATAATTTCATTTATGCTCTCTTATGAGCAAAAGTTGCTTTCTATACCTATATTGAATACCAGTGTATATGTGGTCACATAAAAGTTTCTCAGGAGTAAAGAGACCGTGGGTGGATAAAGTTTAAGAAGACAACTTTAGAGGCAGGAAATGCTGAGAGGTGGTTCCTTGCATCAGTGTGGACCAGCGGAGGTGAGGGCTGGCGGTTTGGGTGTGGTAGGAAAGCCAAGCAAGAGCAGATGTGTGGATGGAGTTCTTCGGTGTTTGGTTGAAGAGGGCACTCGAGAAGCTGAGCAGGTCTGTAGCTCTGTGGTTAGTGTTTGAATGGATAAAGACGAGGACTAGAAGGCACCTGCTCCATTTCTCTTGAAGGATTTGTTCGCAAAGTTTGTCAGGAAAGGAAAAGACTTTGAATATGGATGTCAAAGACAAGAGGGGCGTTTGCAGAGATGGTTTGAACTTGGCAATGTAAACGTCTATTGTGTGTAGGAAGAGCAGAGGAGAAACGAAAGGTACCCTAGCTTGGCAAGGTTCCACGTGTCACCTCAGGCTCGCAGAGGGCCAGAGAAAAGGGCAAGTATGCAGAACTCCCAATTACCGTAAAAGCCCACTGATTTGGATTAATTGGGGTAGAGGGCAACTTGACTAAATAAAAGTCTGACTTATAGAAAAAAAAATTAAACAAACTCGGTTTGATTACTTTACAGTAGTTTAAGTTAACCGTTTCCTATTAAGAGAGATAAATCAGCGAGCATGATTTGCAAATACCACGACACAGGGCACGGATCTGAGGGCAATGGAAATTACTAATCTTGCATTTACTTAGCGAGTACTCATGGCGGACTTAGCGTTAGGTAATACTGCGTGCCATGGGGCCGCTAAGTGGCCTAGCAGCTGAGGGACTGAAAACAACCATTTGCCTCTCTGACAGGCCCTAAACTTTACAGTGTGTGTTGGCTTTCTTAAATTTGGTTTTAATAGGAGTTGCTTTGTAATGTCTCCCCACTTTACGGAAAGCAAGTGGTTTTCTGCCTTAGTGGTCATTGCACTGATATGGGTCTGAGACATGTTCCCGGGCAGGAGGCTCCTACCAGTTTCTGTAAGTCTGGATTCACACATTTTCTACCCAGACTTCCCTTGCGCTCACTTCCAGAATGTTAATCTGACCCCATTGGCTTCAGGATCAATATCTTTGTTTTGTTTTTATTAAAATAAGTGTTTTTGTTTTTGCATGTGTGTTTAAGTGTATGAGTGTGCACGCATATGTGTGTGTGTGTGTGTGTGTGTGCACGCATGTGCACATGTGTGTAAAGGTGAGGTCTGCTGGCTAGTGAGCCCCAAGGATTCTTTAATGTTCACTTTCCCAGCACAGGGATGAAAATTCACACTACCCTGCCTGGCGTCTTTATTTAGCAGTCTCTAAGGATTGAACTCAGGTTCTCTGTTTGAAGGCAAGCACTCTTCTTAGTCACACACACACACACACACACACACACACACACACACACACACACACTCTTGGGCACAGAGTTTAAGACTGGTTGCATCTCAATATTTATGTATCCATGACTCAAAACGAATCCCCTGCTTGTGTCCTGTGTCCTGCTGTTTCTGTCCACGTATTTTCTCACGATACTCCATTTATGTGTAAGCACCTCCTTCACGTTTCATCTTTGAACTCTTATGAACCCTTCAAAGCCTTGCTTGAGACCCTTCCTCCTTTTACGGCCTGCTGCTTATCTGTTTACCACAGATTCCGATATTGCCTGTATTCTGTTATGTGAACAGTTCTGTCCCTCAAGAATACAAATTCCATGGTCAAGGATTTGATGTTTTTTATTTTTATTTATTTATTTTTTTGACTTTGGGATACTGAGCACAGCATTAGATGCAAGAAAGACACTAATAAGTACTTGTTGAACTAAGCAGTGTCTAGCCAGGATGGATGCAATCAAAGCTTCTTGCTGTGACTGTTCATCCCACCCTCTGCATGTCCAAAGTGTCATCGTCCTTAGAGGAGGCAAGCACCTGCTTGGTATGGTTCATTCATGTGTCTGCTTGGCTGTGTTAAAGGGTGTCTAGATAGGTAGACGAATGCTATTTCTGGGAGAGTAATTCTGGAACCAATAGACTCAACAAAAATATACTGTTTCTGATAAGGCCTGTACCCTCTAATCTATCGTGTAGAACAAAAGGACTGAGGTATATTTGCTTTCTGCCACTGGAGTGAGGTATTCTTCTCCTGGCCCCAGACATCAGCATGCCAGGTTCTCAGGCCTTAGACTCTGAAGGTTACAGGGTAGGATTACAGGCTGAGGTAGATACCCCATTAGCTCTCCTCACTCAGAGGCCTTTAGACTCAGATTGAATTGTACTCTGGATGCCTCAATTCTCCAGCTTAGAGAGAGTGTATTATGGGTCCCCTGTACCTCAATAATCACATGAATGAGTTATTATAATAAGTGCTTTCTTACATAGTTGTTGTTCTTATATATCTATATCTATACCTATACCTGTATCTATATCTAATCTATATCTACATCTAATCTATCTATCTCTATTGTCTGCCTATCTCTATCTATTTATGTCTGTATTTGTTATTTCCATTTTTTCTGGAGGATTCTTAACTAATATAAGTATTAAAAAAGGAAACCAGACACTGTTATTTCTGCTATTAATTTGGAGTAAATGTTTGGTGGTTCAACTTGTGATTTCTTACATTTGTTATTTATTAATTCACTTACTATTTATTTATTTTTATTGAGACAGTCTCATACTATAATTCAGCCTGGTCTGAAACTCATTAGAGAGTCAACCTGGCCTTGAACTTATGGCCCTTCTCCTGCGGTCAGCTTCCCAAGTGCTAGGACCACAGGAGTGGACCGCCATCCTGGGCTATTTCTCATGTGTAGATCTAATGTGCCCATATGTTTCTCTCACACTCCCTCACACACTCTCTTGTCGTTCTGTCACCATCTCTGTCACTGTCTGGTTAGGTTCAAAGTCAGCTCTATAATTAGACCAGTGTTCGTTCATGTGTCTTGGCAGCTCAGAATATTTCACATGTGTGGGGGGTTAGGTGCGGTTAAGCATGACGGTTCATCTCTATAAATTCACACCACATTTGATTGTCTGACTATTAGCTTTCTCCACTGTCCACCCCTCCCAGCAGTCTGCTCTTAGGGCACCCAATGGTCATTGATCACCACGCCAAGAAGAGAAGTCATTAATTAGATTGATGCTCGAACAGTCTCCCTCAAGTTGTCAATACCCATATTTATATCATAATGCTGTGATTTTGGCAGAATTATTTGCTTTTTATGAAAATATGATGAAGCAATTTTCAGATTTCCTAACATGAATCAAAAGTTTGAAAAGCACCCACTTAGATATATAACTATAGCCTGTTAACTTTTCACCATTTAGTGCGATTCTTATGCCTTGAGATGTGAGCTGGGAACAGTTAACCAAATAGTGTAAGAATGAGAATTCCAACAGATTTTCAGTCCAGTTTTGAAAAGGCAAGATGTCCCAATAGAAACCCACTCATGAAAACATGTTAGCAACCGGGTCTGCCCAAGTATTTGATCTCTGCTGCATATGAGCAAAGTACAAAGAGAATGGACAAAAGACTTTTTTCTTTTGCAATATCTACAAGAATGTGGTTTAGCGACATGAGGTTGTTGTAGAGAGCTACGTAACGTCTTGTGTGTGAGACTGCAAGAGTTATAACCACACGGCTCTCACACACTAAAGCTACAAGAAAGGATGCACACCACTGATTCCCCCAACGGATGACAAGTGATTACTTATACTCACAGTCACTGATTATTTGAGACTAGCCCATGACTATAAAGCCCATACTATGTGTGTACATGTCAAACCCCCAGAGACTTGTTTAAGAGGCTACATGGTGTCCTAGATGGAGAATTATCTCTAACAGGCAGCCGTACTTTGAACGTCAAACAAGCTTACTAAATACGTACCAGGCAACGGTAAAAAAACAAATGACAAACAACAAATTGATAGTAGGACAGCATCACATGTACTGTGACACCCTTGAGAAACGGCCAGAAGATCCGGCTGGAGTTTCCTGCTGAGAGTCCCCATGGAGCAGATCAACCCGTTGGGGGAGGGGGGCTCCCACTGCAGACACATGATGAACAACAGTGGCCTCCATTAGGAGAGGCTTACCTTCTAGTGATCCTCAAGACGGGGACATTTCTACTACTCTAGGGTGTTAGCTGGCCCGTCTTCTTCTCCTCATAATGACGGGGACTTAGCTGCTCCAAAAACAAATTATGATTCTGGAGGGAGACAAAGTACAGGGGTTTGGATCAGCAACAGGGTCATCTGTTTAGAAATACTGCCATTGTATTTGAAACACATATTTTTAAAAACCTAGACTCTATTTTAAAATATTTGTTTAATTTTAGGTGTATTGATTTTTGCCTGCATGTCTATATATACCATATGTGTGCACTGCCTGCAGAAGCCAGAAGATGGCATCAATTCCCTAGAACTGGAGTTACGCACAGTTATGGGCTGCCATGTGGGTGCTGTGAACCGAGTCCAGGTTCTTTGCAAGAGCCAGTGCCCTTACCTCACCCTAACCACTGAGCACCTCTCCGGTCCCTTGATTCTGTCATTTGTCTCTGAAAAAAAAAAAAAAAAAAAACAACCAAAAAAACAAAAACCAGAGTACTCACTGATAAGCGGATATTAGCCCAAAAGTTCAGAACGCCCAAGTTTCACATAACAGTAACCGCTGGACTGAGAGTGAGGTCCCAGATGGAGGAGTTGGAGGAAGGTCTGAAGGAGAGAGAATTTGCAGCCCCATGGAGGGAGCAAGAGAGTCAATGGACCTGAACCCCGCCCCCCCTGCCCCCCCC
>CM052700.1:5821773-5842039 GCA_028551405.1 Uromys caudimaculatus | reverse complement strand
TGGAATTCCCTCCTAGAGGCGGGTTGGGGAGGGGATGGGGGGTATCCAAAGAGGAGACTCAGAAAAGGGCAAACATTGGAAATGTATATAAAGTATCAAAAATAAAAAAGGAGGAAAAACAAAAAACAAAAAACAAAAAACCAAAAACCAGAAACAAAAACAAAAAAACAAAAACAAAACAAACCCACGGAACTCCCATAACACTAGAGAAAAGCTTCAGGGTGAGGGCCTCTCTCTGACAGTTGAGTGGAAGACATTAAAGAAATCTGACAAGAGGCATCACCAACCTGCATTGGAGGACATGGACCTTCTTGTTTGCACTAGTGCTTATAAAATGTGGTGTGCTAGTCACCTGGGGAGCACAGAAGCAGCCCTCAAAGGCGCCTCCAGCAGAGGTATTCATTCTTTGTGATAGTTCGTGAAGCCCTTGATAGATGTTCAGATTTGACGGTACCTGTCACTAATGTTAATTAATGTTACTTCTGGGCCATTGGAACTGAAATCTAGTATGTAAACATTATTAAGGGACAGTTATAGGAAATCCCGGAGATTGAAGGTGAGGCTGATAAAGTCAATGATTTAAAAAACTTGAGTTTATAAAAGTTCACGACCCACATGCTCTGTGTTCTTAATTGTCTTGTAGATCTGACTTTCCCCATGACCTCTCAATGCTGGGGATGGAGAGTCCTGGGTTTCAGATGGATGTTTACTGCAGGTATTTAATCATGGAGTCAGACAGTGCATAAACTTACTGAGTACTTGGAACATCATGATAGGGCACTGTTCTGGCTCCTGAGGTGCAGACTGGCGTCCAGCACATTAAGCTGTAAAACTTCTGTACCATACAAGTTCAGGATAATACAGGAACCCACTCAGTTAGTCAATACAGACTTCTAATTCTCAGCCAGCTGTTAGTCAGTTATTCATGTATGGACAAACAAAAATCAACTTGCCTTGCTACATCTGAGGTACTTTTGTAGACTGTGGGCCTTTCTTACACTGATCTCCCTGATTGGAGGTTTTATTTCTGACATCTGTTGATTCTGACTGGTACTGGCCTCTCATCCAGTTTATCAGTTTCTTCTGCCTGGTTCCATAGTGTGGGTCCTTCCCTCAACTCCTGGCCTTAGTCCCTGACACCCGTGTTCACTTCCTATCTGAGCCCTCTCTTCATATGACCTAGTCATGGGTTCTGGGATTTATGTCTGGTCTGCACAGGACAGTTGTGGATTTATATCTGTGTGCACAGCACACTTGCTACTGGGGTTCGAGGTTAGGTTCAGTGTGGAGGACACAGGTCCATAGGGGTGATGATATGTAAGTGGATTCAGCCTAGCCTATCATCCATCACCCCTACAGGCAGCATCCAAACCTCTTTAAGAGGGAACAGAGTCTCTCCTCCAACCCCTGAAGCTACTCTGCTCTTTGTGATCTTAGAAACCTGAGGGCGATAGCACTGTTTCCCCCCAGAGCCCAGGCTTTAAGTACTGTTGTGAGTAGGCTCTTTCCCAAAAGACCATTGCTGCCGTGACATCATACCCAAGCTGGTCTTTGGAAGGTGGGATCTGTATAGAGCGTGGGTGACTCCATCTAGTTGTCTAAGCCCAGGCCCAAGGGTATGAACAAACCTAGCACCACTAGCCAGCTTCCCGACTGATTCAGGTGCTAAGTTGAGGTTCATCATTTTATGCTCCTGGGTAGAGGTGGTAGTTATTACACTAAACGCTGTGAAGGAGATAAGAGCCATGCTTATTCACTGTGAGGATTTTCTGACCAAGGACAGTTGAACACTCACTTATGCTAGTGTCAAAGTCACAGTAAGTAGGAATCTGGAAAGTCCGAAGGGCATTTTACCATCAGCCTTTCATACTGAGCTGGTTTCCAGCCATGACCTATATGTTCCCCTGCGGTCTTGATCTTAGGTTGGATAGACATGGAGAAGCAGGCCTCGAGTGTGATGAGAAGGGGGACCTGCCCTGAGTATCAATGCCCTACACACGCAGCAATGGGTGGGCAAGGCACAGGTTGAAACATACGTGGGGCAGGGGCAGTGTCTTCCGCTTATCCAGCTGAATCATCCAGATGGCTCCCGCTTTTATCTTGGCATCCAGAGGCAAGAAGAATGAAGTGGCAGGTTTTCCTTCCCAGTTCCGTGTCTTTCTCTCATCTCCACTGGATCGTCCTCGGAAACCCCTGTGATTTTGATGGAACTGCTTTGACTCCCAGCAGTGGCCAAGTCTTTTCAGGCATTGCTTGAGAAAGCAATGGCTGCCAGCAAGTTGGCAAACAGGTCTTCTCTTGCACTTTCTTGGCTCCTCCTCCTGCCTCCAACCCAGCACTGCCATCAGGTGGGGGAAGGGAGGTGAAGCCTAGGCATCATACCACCCCGTGTGACCCCACAGAACCTGACAGATTTCTGGCGGAGGTAGCTGGAGATGAAGGATGTGAAGGAATGAGATACATGACACAGGCTAAGGGGAAAGCCAGCAGTTCTCTCTGGCGGAAATACAGAATGACGAGGAAAACCAGTGGAGGGAGGAGGGCTGCGAGCTAGTCCTCCAGAATGTGGGAGCCTCGGAAGGGATCATTAGCAGAGTTTCAATATCTGATGCCACCAAGCAGGGGGCGGGGGGAGAAAGTTAAGAGAGGAGCAGTACAGATGGGGAGAATGTTTAATTGTTTATTGCAGTGAGCCAGGAACACAGGACTACGGCAGTTCGAAAGCAAGGCCTTTGTTCTGAGGCTACAGTGATATAAAGGGTCACAGAGAGCATAGACCCGGGTACTAGAGTCACAGGATAAACTGACACAAGGAAGGCAACTTGTCTGAGTAAAGGCTCACTTCACAGTGGTTAGGCACATCTGTGTGATCTTCTGAAGCGGGAGAGTGGAGCGGAGAGGGTCATGTGACCGGCAGAGCTGCTTCCTGCTTTGAGGAGAGGTTTTGGGGTGAGAACTAGGCATTGCTGGTGGATCTGTGCCTAGCATTTAGACACTGAATGAGCCAGATTGGCTATGAAGGGGGTGTGTACCCAGAAAGGAGGTGTGGGAGGATGCAAACAGGAGCTTACATGGATAAGACAGGAAGGTAGGTCAGCAAGAAGGGGAGGTGGAGGAGGAGGAGGAGGAGGAGGAGGAGGAGGAGGAGGAGGAGGAGGAAGAAGAAGAAGAAGAAGAAGAAGAAGAAGAAGAAGAAGAAGAAGAAGAAGAAGAAGAAGAAGAAGAAGAAGTCGTCAGAACAACAGGTTTTAAAGATGATTCCTGATTGTACCTGCTTCTGCAAACCCTGTCTTTGTCTTACTCCAACACTTACAGTGCTGCACCCAAGTGCTTCTTGTTTGTGTTTTCTTGCACACAGAGCAGAATGGAAGCTAAGAAAAGGAGAAAGCATGCATTCATTATTTTCCAGTTTTAAAGAGATACACGTACGCTTACTGTGTGGATCGACAATTCTGTCCATTCAATGCCCTAGTTAAACCAAGTTTCAAGACTCAAAGATATTGGTTGCACTTCCTCAGGTTCTGTCCCATTGTACATGTATTTTGGTACACAGTTGGCCACAGCCAACTCTGATAATCATGGTTTTGAAGTGTATAAGCATACTCGTTACAAGTTCAACTAGCCTAATCTTAAGCAAGTGCTCTCTTGAGAGAAATAGAAATTTCAGAGATTCAGAGGTTCACACAATACTTTAAAAATATTTTAATTTAATTTATTTTATTTTGTTTTTTTGAAACAAGGTTTCTCTGTGTAGCCCTGGCTGTCTAGGAACTCACTCTGTAGACCAGGCTGGTCTCGAACTCACAGAGATCCTCTTGCCTCTGCCTCCCAAGTGCTGGGATTAAAGGCATGTGCCCCCACTACCCCAGTAAAATATTAAATTTTCATTTGTGTGTAATTGTGTTTCTCTCTCTCTCTCTCTCTCTCTCTCTCTCTCTCTCTCTCTCTCTCTCTCCGTCTGTACCTGTGTAGGACAGAAGGTCTCTAGGTTCTCTCTTCTGGAGCTGGAGTTACAGGTGATTGCTAGCCACCTGAGGTAGATGCTGGGATTGAACTCCAGTCTTCTGCAAGAGTGCAGGTGCCCTCAACTGTGGAAACATTTTTTAATTAATACCTTAATAGGCTCGGAGCTGGGTTCTCCCCAGTGTGTGAGAACCGTATTGCACTTCTGTGAATAGAAAGCCCTCCCTCCTATGGGTGCCAATGTGTTGTGTATCACCCCGAGAGAGGCCAATGTTTCTTTGCTGAAATTTGCTGATTCCTTTATTGCTACCCACTCCATAGTTTTCTTTTACTTTTCTGGATCCATGAGAGCCCAGTCCATTGTAAATGGTGCCATTCCTTGGCTTCTGGTTCTGGGTGCTATAAGAAAGCAGGTTGAGAAAGTCAGAAGGAACAAACAGTAAATATCCCTTCTCCCCCCATGGCCTCTGCATCAGCTCCTGCCTCCAGGTTCCTGCCCTGACTTCCCTCAGTAATGGACTGTGATGGGACTAGGCCAGGCATGGTGGCACACAACTTTAATTCTAGCACTCGGAAGACAAAGGTAGGTGGATCTCCGTGAGTCTGAAGCCAACATGATCTGTTTAGTGAGTTCCAGGACAGCCAGGGCTACATAGTGAGACTCTGTCTCAAAAATTAAAAACAAAGTTCCCTTGTCACAATTCCATTGTTAGCACAGCACCTTAGCTTCTGGAAAGTGACTTGGGAAAGTAAGCAACAGACTTGTTAGGAATGCTAATTCACATCCATGACAGCCTTTCCTATTTTCTTCATGTTTACGGACGTCATTGGTTGGGGGCAGGAGAGCACATGACAGTAATGTGCGTGTGGGGTCAGCTAGTGTGGAATAATTGCTTTTATAATTGCTGATACATACTTGGCAAAAATGTGGGCTGCATTTTGTCATTGTACATGGGGACAGTTACATTCTGTTCTGTAGATCATAAACCTGTGATAAGGTTCTGGGAAGATCCGTATGGGTCTATCCAGAAAAAAAATTAAGTTTCAAAGTTAATGCTAAGTAAACTTGGGGCATCCTGGAAGAGAATAGGATGATATATGTATTTCATGTGAGTGGTTTTCTGTGCTCAGTCATTTCTGTTGGCGCTGGCAGTGACCGCCACGCTTCTTCTGAACTGTATCTTCTCAGGAGTGAGGACAGTCACTTGGAGCTCCCTCCACACTAAGAATCTTCCCCCTGCAGTTGTGAAGTTATGTGCACGAGCTGTTTAATTTGCTTGGTTATTTTGTGAGTGGTGCACTTACTTTTTCTTTTGTAAAAACTATTGCATTTTAAAAAAATGTGTGTGTGTGTATGTGTGTGCACGCGTTCATGCATGCCTGGACGTGTGCATGTGCCTGCCACTTGTGTGAGGGGTAGAGACAACTTCTTAGGGGTAATTCTCTCCTCCATGCTGTGGGTCTTCAGGATCAAACCTGACTTGGCAGGTTTGGCTGCAATCTTCTTTCCACATGCAGCCATCTTACAGGGCTGTGGTGCATTTTCTTTGCTATTCTGTGTATCTCTATTATTGAATTGATAGGTTTGTTTCTGGAGCTTAGACTTAGCTACTATCCTCTTTTGAGAAAAGGACCGACTGTGTGCTTATTTGCCTTTACACCTTTACACCCCACTGATCTCATACAGTGTCTGGTGTCCCACAGAGGCTCAGCATGGCTGCCTAAGAGCCAGGATAAATGTGTCTATAACAGATTTGCCAGCATTTTATTCCTTTAAGCTATGAACTCATTCATCCTAATTCCCTTTGTGGTTATTTTACAGATAGTTACACTGAGCCTCTCCAGTCATTCATCAAAGTGTTTGTAATTACGCCCTGCATCAAGGTTTGTAGCTACAGTGAAATATTCACACATTCAAACAGTCATTGCTACATTCAAACCGCACATATGCACGAGCTCTCATGCCATTTGCTGTGTCTACAGAGAGGCACAGGTGGAAGTCTCAGGGCTAACTTCATTTTCCCCGTTCCTTCTCCTTCATCCATATAAGTTACTCTGAGTCATTGCAGCGGCATGTTGTAAAGATTGTTAATCCACGCAGTGTAGCTTATTAAGGCTACCAGAACAAACGAGCCCCGTCTTTCCGAGTGCTTGCAATACACGTACTTTCCCAGCATAAAGCTTTCCCCAGGTGCCACCATCCCAGAGTACGTTTTATTGAACTGACTTATGGTGTGGTCTGCTCTCTACGAGACTGCAGCAACAAGGCAGGGGTGAGGAACGTGGAGAGCGAGCTCTGTGCGGTGCACAGTCCGCCAGCATTAATGAGGGTTGCGAATGTTCTGGGGAGAAGTACAGAATGTTTTTTACTGGTCCTTATTCATGGGACAGTTGGTGCCGGTGGCACTTTTAGGTAAGTTTCCTGTCCTGATAAGCTTGGAGTCTAGTTCAGAGAGATGGTAGCTCAGGCTCTGCTTTAGTGAGTCAGTCCGCTGATCTCGCACATATAGTACCCCGAGGACAGCGAAATGTGGTCCCAGCCCCCGAGGGGCCCGATTCATTGCTGGAAAGCAAGTGATATTTTAGAGTGACCCCACTACAACCACTGCGCTTACCGATGGGTGATTATGTGGGTAGCACTTCTGTCTGTGAAGGGAGAAGATAAAGAACCATGAAGTCTGGAAAATAGAAGAAAGCAAGCTAAAAACAATACAGGAAGGCAACACGGAGAGCTTCCAGGTGCTGTGCTGGCCGTATAAAACTGTCCAATCTGGGACTAATCATATCAGTCATTTATGGGTCGGCGTGTGTCTCACTTTTCATAAGCGGCTTGCCCCGCTATAAATGACATTTTGTTTTATGAAAGCATAATGTGAAAATCCACTGATAAGCCAAATAATAAAAACGTTATAGCATGTCAGGGCTCTTTTATTATTATTATTTAACCTCAATCAAGTTATAATACTGAACACATGTATCCTTGGCCTAAATCACCTTGTCAGATTTAACTGTATATTCAAGTTCATTTACATGACATATGATCTAATACAGGAGGAACAACAATACTATTGTGGTGTTAATTGAAAACTCCAAACTGGGAGCCAGGGGAAACCACCGGGCTGATTGCTGAGGGTCCCAGGGAGGGATCTATTCCCACACCTGCAGTCGGTCCATAACACGGACATTGTTCCACACATCTGGCTCTGATCAGTCCAGGGGCCTTGATACGCTGCTCCCGGGGCACATAAATTTAGCATTACATTTATTTTAAAAGCTCCCTCTTTCAGTTTTTTTAGGGACAAGATAGATTCATGGCTCCACAGAGTCTGACAAAGTAGAAACCACAGACAAAGTAAGTTACTGCCACAGGCCTCGCAGACTTAACTTACCAGTTCTTTGCCACTCCTACAATGGGATTTCACATCCAGCCCTGGCTAGCAACGGTGCATTTCTCCCAACAGTGAAGTCTGACTGAACAGTGGGATTAAAAATAAAAACAGATCTTCAGAACGGGAGCCAGTTTGTCTCGATCAGAGTTTCTGGGAGATACTGTAATATAGGACAGAGAGATACAAACTTAGGAATCTATCATTCACCCCATTCTCTTTCAAACTGGAGGGTTTTGAGAAGTGGTCCCTCCGGAGCATGCTTTGAGGAGTGGTCCAACGCAGCATGCTTTAAGAAGCTGTATACCCATAGTGGCTTTTTGGAAGAAAACCTAGAGATTTCCAGATCTCCCACTGCAGTACAGAGGGCTGGTGACTGAGGGCAAAGGGTCAGCTTGACCTGGCAATTACTTCATGCAATTGCCCCACAAGTATGGCTGAAAGCCCTGCTGCCATTCAGCACGAGGAAGTCGCTCCTGCCTTCTGTGCACAGACCCTGGGTAGCCAGCAGTCTGAGAAAGGAAAAGCCCGTGCTCTTTCCACAACCACATTAATAATTAGTGATATAAATATGAACAAAATAAAAATAAAAAACAAAACCTGTGGCAGCCTTGAAAGAGGCTTACCTCGTGTGCCTCGGACTGACTTGTTGGAGGGCAGAATTTTTAAGAGCTTTGTTTTTGTTTTTCCTCTCCTTTCATTCTTTTATGTTAACCAAAAAGGGGGAATTGGCTTATACATCTGTAAAATTATGGAAGAATTCTGTGAGTTGATGCAGTTTGTGTTCTCTAGCTGCACTGATTTTTTATTAATTGGCTAAACATGGTGCCTATTTTACAGGATATTCTATTAACCGGATAAATCACCCATTAATAAATGTTCCTAAATATTCTGCCTTGGGAATGAATGAGTTTAATGTTCTCCAAATAGAAGAGAGAAGGTAGGTAGGTGTTGTTTCATGCGCTTACATGCAGTGAGAAGCCAGAGTCCTTCTCTCCCCTCGCAGTGTGGGGGAGCACTTCCTGAGACAGAGACTACTCTGCATACACCCTGTCACATGAGTGTAATAGTTTGTTTCATAGTCAGTCATAGTGTACAGAAGTTTGCATCCAAAGGGAATTTCAGGAAAAAAATATTCACATTTGTGTAACAAAGAAGAGATTGTCAGAGTTCCTGGGGAGGCCCAGAAGAGGAAATGAATGGTCCCCTAGAAAGGCTTCACAGGCACAAACATATTTATAAGGACAGCTTACAAGGGTTTGAATGAGGCTCTGCTTTGGGGTTTAAAAAACATCCCCTCCAAAAACTCCTGATTTCAAAAGAATGCTTTGGGTTCTCTCTAGAGAGTCCAGCGATATAAGGATAAATATTTAACAAAGCTATTCACATAATGCAAACAACATGGGCGTTTGGATCTGTGACCGGAGTATTAGTGGGTTCTGGATATGATACATTCTGCCAAGTCATGTGTACTGAGGACCTGATTTTCAGTGCAGCAATATTCAGAACTGGGGGGCCTTGGGCAGGATTAGATCACGAGGGCTTTAACTTTACAAAGAGACATATGGGTACACTCATAGCTCATTAGCCTATTCACAAGGGGGCCTAGTTGGAACAAAGAGGTTGCTGGGGCCATGTTGACGTCTTGTCCCAGCCCCTTGCCTTCTTCCTTCCCAGGTGCCATGAGGGAAGCAGCCCCCTTCCTCCTGTACTCTTAATGTTATGGTGCTCTTACTTACTGTAGGACATGAAATGACAGAACCAAGGCACAGTGGATAGAAATCTCTGAGGCAACAAGCAAAAATAAATCTGACTTAAGTGGATTATTTTCAGACAGTTTGCCACAACGATTGAGAACTAATTACTGCAGGAATAACCTGGCCTGTGACAGATGGCTCCTCCTCTCTTCAACCCGACTAGACTTGAATCACCTAGGAGACACGCCTCTGGCTTCGTCTGTGAGGGCTGATACAGACAGGGTTAATCAAGACTGTGGGTAGCATAGAGGCTGCGGACCCAGCAAGAACATAGGGAAAGTGGAAGCAGGCAGTTGAGGACCAACATTAATTGCTCTCTGCTTCCTGACTGTGGCTGTCACTTGAGCGGTTGCTTCCTGTACCTCTTGCCACAGCTAGAGCCAATCTCTGCCACGTCTTTCCACTCACAGTAAACTGCAGCTTCCAACCGTGAGCCAGAACAAGCCCCTTGCCCTTGCCATCTCTTTTGCTGCAGCAAGGACTGAGTAACCAATGGGGAGATGCTACCGAGAAAAGGGCCATGCTCGTCAGACCTGTAGCAGCTTCTACATTAGTTAGTAATGGTTAGTACTCAAGGCTCATTTTTCTACATCAGCTTAGTTACTTTGGTTATCTGTTGTTAATCCCAGATCCCTTTCATTGAGATGTCTGTGCTTGAACTCTCTGGTATGGTTCCTGGAGGCTGAGCTGCCCTCACAGGCAATGAGTTATGCTGGACACGTTGCAGTCACAGTGCACTCTCTGCAATTTGAATTTGAAGAGAGCTTAAAGCTGGATCAAGGAAGCCACATCTGTTTAAATATAATGCACACTCACAGAAGTATAGAGTTCATTTCATTTGTTTAATTCAAAGGGATCTGAATTGTAGGTAATGGGAGGATTTCCCATGAGACAGACTGGAGAAGTGTTGACAATTTTCCATTTACCAAATAATTCGTGTGGGAAAGCCATACTGAGTCGGAAAAGGCCCTCCAACATTTACTTTCAATGGGTTTTTAAATACCTTGTTCCCGTAAGCTTAATTTTGTGACTTGGAACACTTTCAGGAAGTGAGTGTGTAGTAGTGTTAACAGTCCTGGTGTGCCTGGAGGTGGGGGGAGCAGAAGCTGTCACTGTTAAGGCTTACTTGGTTACCTTGATAAGCTCCGCCATCTTTAGAGCTGTCCAGAGCTCTGAGTGTGCACTCATTCCCTGGTGTCGTGCTGTGAAGGGAAGGATGGGGTACCTGCCAGGAAATCTGAGCTGTAGCTGGATACTTTAATTCTTGTGCAATCTTCATCTGCACAGACAAAACCAAGGAGGGTTCTCAGCAGCATTCCAGAAGTGGTGTACAAAAGACAGCGCCTCTAGATCAGCTAAGGCCTCGACAACTACAGGCCTCTCATTCTTCCTCAGCATTGAACAAGCCTATTACGAGGTCCAGACACACCAAGAAGTCTCTATACATTGTCACACTTAATTACTATAGCAACAACCAACCAAAGAAGGAGATTGTAATTCATAGAGATTAATTAAAATGCCCAAAGCCAAACAATGCTTACGATTGCCAGATGCTTCTTCCTATCTAAGTTTGCATTTCTGGGCTGCCACCATTATTGATTCATAGCTTTCATCTGCTTTTTTGAGGGCATGGTCAAGTTCATTTCACTTCTGGGGTCTGGCAACTGTGCCTAGCCCATACTTAGTGCTCCTACCTCCTTGTCCTCATCCTAGCCTGGCACACGTTACTAAGTGGATATGGTGGTCTCTACTTGCCTTGATGTGTTCTGTGAGTTCAATAGTAATGTTAAAGGAGCTTGTGGGGGACTGTCCTTACCCCCTCCCCGACTATCAATCACTCTTGTGCTAACTAGATTTTGCACTTGAGCTTTTTGATTTACCTAAGTCACCTCCCATGCCAGCCACACCCCACTCCTGCCCCAGACACAGTCTTCATGGGTAGCAGGACTTGACTTACCATACATTAGTTCTGCCTTCCCCTTAGTCTTTTATAAACTAACATTGAGCTCTTATATTCTGTATATTAGCAGGGAGAGTCATTACCAAGTGCCTGTTTGCTGCAAGTTAGATCGCCATCACCATACTGGACCTATAGCTCTGTCTGGGCCTTGTGTTGAGGACTAGCTATTTCTTTCAGGCACCAATTGGCCACCAGTCATAGTGGAACCAAGGCCGTGAAGCCCTTCAGAATGCTTGCTCCATCATCACGGCAGCAGGAGAAGCAGAACAAGACACTGATGGACAAGCTCATGGTACTGGTAATGGAGTTGGTGTCAGCTGTTACAGCCAGGCTCTTACCTTGGATAACAGCTGACGCACTCCCCTCTCCCCTCAGCACATCTCCACGAGGTCTTGGTGGTTGCTAGAGAGCAGAGGAAGCAAAGGTTTAGCTGAAGGCAGGACTCTATGGTGCAACATCCATGAGGCTGTCATCTACAATGGTGTGGGATTTTATTGCAATGTCACTGTTTTGAGATCATTTATGCTCCTGTTATTAACCCCATATATTGTATATAAAGGGTTATGTGGGGCAGTAATCTATGTCAGTCAGTCTAATGCCAGGTTGAGCATAGGCTGGAAGCCTTGGGAGACCCGGCGGAAAATCCACGAACAGTGGAACCTCCACGAGGGACCAGAATTCATGCTTCTGGCCAATGCTCCCGGGAGATTCCCGTAGCTCTCACGACCCCTGTATAGAGAGAGGCCTGGCGTGTGAGACTTGTGTAACATAGAAAGCAACCCTGAGTCCTGGGCAAAACAAATGAGGCACCAAATAGGGTCCCCAAGCTGGCCAATGGAAAGTATAGGCTACCAAACCCCTGTCTCCTCTCAGAACTATAAATAGAGCACCTTGACCCGAGTAGCTCTCTCTCTCTCCCCTCCTTCTCCACCTGCCTGCCCCGGGAGCGCTGCCTGCCATCCAGAACGAATAAAGATGAAAACTATTTTGGCATCGGTGAACTTTGTCTAAGGGGCTGTGACACTTGGGCTTTCGAGGATACCCACTCTACGGCGGCGTCTGAGCTCTCTTAATGGCGGCAGGTACAGTGGGAAGCGTGCTACGGTCAAGACTTGGTGCGGGGTGGGAGTACTCGAGGCTAGTCTCTATCCACGCCCCCTCCCTGCACTGTAGCCAAGCAGCTGGGTGTGGCTTTGGCGGCGGTGGATCGGGCAGTGAGGCGGCGGGCAGCTATAACATCGGGGCTGGGGCTGCTGGGGCTGGGGCTGCTCGACCTGGGCGTCTCACCTCCGCAGCGGGGTCAGGTCCCGGGAAGCTAAGCCGCTACGAGTAGGAGGGCCACTGTGGTGAGCCTTGAAGCCTAGGGCGTGCGGGCCCAGCACCGGAGCCAGGGGACCCCGCCCACACCTGCATTTCTCCCCAGCAGGGTTATATACACAGAACACAGAATCCTGCCTTGTGTTCCTGTAGCTAAGTCTAATAAGCTCAATGGTTCACCTAAGAAGTAAAATAATTTGGGTGAAATAATGTCTATAGCCATTATTTGTTGGCACCCTGTCTGTGGGGAGGTTGTTTGCTGCTCATGTCCCTCAGGAAGTGAAATACCTTTCCAGCCTGCAGGATACTCAAGGTTGTCAAACCAGGACTGCATGTATGCTTGACTTTGTATTGTTACTGCAAAGAGAAGTAAGCAAGAAAGAGACTTGGAACCAGCATCTGATTCTCAAGACATCTTGCTTTGTTGCTAGGGAAATGGCTCAGTGAGTCAGAGCATTGACTGTGTGGGCCTGAGGACCTGAGTTCAAAACCCCAGCGCCTTTGTAGAAGGTGAAGAGGGAGGGAGGCAAATGGAACAAAAAATTGAATAACTGACTGGAAATGGAACAAAAATTGGAATAACTGTCTGAAAAATGGAAGAGTAACATATTTTAAATCGCATCTCAGCCAGAACTAATGTCTGTTCCTTATGGTTCATTGGACTAACGTTATGTGAACTGAGGTCTTTCTCTCTTGTCTTTGAGGGGGTTATCTTTGAGTTCTTGCAGCCTAAGGAATTGTATTCAGGGCGTTTCATCTGCTTGATGACAACATACTATTGTATATATATACAATATGCAATGTGCAATATATAATATACAATATACAATGTATAATATGCAATATATAATAGATAATATGCAATACGCAATGTACAATATACAATAAAGCATCCCTTTTGTCTATCAAGTCTCATTAGAAAGGTGACAAGAAGCATTAGAGGACTTTTATCAGTAGCTACCTTCTCTATCAAAGCTGTTTCTCTCCCATACAGCATCTGTCATCGTCTGTACCTTTCTAGGGTCTTGCTTGCTAATCATGTGACATCTGTTGCTCTTGCTCCAGCCTGCTGAGGGCGGGGCCATCCTTGCTTAGAGGACCTTCTAGTTCCATAGTGATGCAGAATAGTGACTAGAGGCTGAAACACCAAGACTAATCCATGTAAGAAGCTCCTCTTCTCCTGGGGTTAATCTAAGGAACAGGGTGTGTTTCAAAGCCCAGGTTATGTCATTGGGAAAGGCTTAGAGAAGAACGCACATGGCATGACCCAGTGCCCTTTGGCATGTACACTGCATGACCCAGTGCCCTTTGGCTCTCCCCTCAGCTCTCTAGGCTACTCCTATTCCTAGGAGTTCTTTCTCCTTCTTCTTTTTTTAAAAAAATTATTTATTTATTTTTTACTTATTCGATTTCCATCTCACTCACTGACCCCTTCCTAGTCACCTCCTCCCATAATTCTCCCCCCCTCCCCTTCTCCTCTGAGTGGGTGGGGACCCTTTGAGTAGTCCCCTACCCTAGCACTTCAAGTCTCCATGAGGCTAGGTGCTTCCTCTCCCACTGAGGCCAGATAAGGCAGCCAGCTGGTAAAGCATATGCCATATACAGGCAACAGTTTTTGGGATAGCCCCTGCTCCAGTTGTTTGGGACCCACATGAAGACCAAGATACACATCTGCTATATGCACGGGGAGGTCTAGGTCCAGCCTGTGCATGTTCTTTGGTTCGTGGTTCAGTCTCTAAAAACCCCAAGGGTCCAGGTTAGTTGACACTGTTGGTCTTCCTGTGGAGTTCCTATCCCCTTCGGGGCCCCGCAATCCTTCCTTCTATTCTTCCATAAGAGTCCCCAAGCTGTCTCTATTTCAACTTCTAACTGTGTGTTCTTGGTGTAGTCTTTTGACCAGGAATACCAGAGCCTAGAATGGGTAACCTCTCAACTCGGAACGGCCAGGGACACCAGAGCCTGGAATGGGGACCCTCTCAACTCAGAATGGCCAGGGACACCAGAGCCTGGAATGGGGACCCTCTCAACTCAGAACGGCATGCTTTTCTGGCCCTGGGGCTTTCTCACTGTTTCTCAGGTTCCATGCCTAAATGAAGAGACGGGACTTTTTCTCCATCCCCTCTTCCTCTTGGTAGCTACTGAGATTTTCTGCTTGCCTGGCCTGTTGTTTCTCCTCTCAAACTTTATTAAAATTGTCCTAATATTTCCTTTGGGGTCCGTTTTTAGAGTCTCTTGCAACACACAAAACCAGGCAGCTACGGAAGGTGATAGTTATGTGCTGTAACCGCCGCCATGTTTATCAAAGAATGGTGTACTGCTTAATCATCTATCATAAAAGAACTGAAAGACCACTAGGTCCGTTTAACCATCATTCAAGGCGACAACTAAGGCCACTGAATGTGATGGGTGATGATTGCCAGTGATCCCATGTGCAAAGTAGAAGAGACAAAAATCCAAACCAATGACCAAACTCCTAAATGCATAAAAGATAATTTCAAACAATTGAACTTTCAGTTCACCAAGAAAACACAGTGATCTTAAGTATTTATGGTAGTAACGCTGTACCTATCAAGCAATAGGAAACCTGCTCTTAGACAATGAAAGGGACAATCAGAAACAAACTATGATCGTGATTGAACATTTTGGCCCTTTGTTTTCTGTTTGCTTCATAATTTATATTTTTATTCACATTAAATCCCAATTGCAGCCCCTCCCTCCTCTCCTTCCAGTCCGACCCTTTCAAGTCTCTCTCTCCATTCCCCCTCCCCCCCCCCAGAGAAAGCTCCCTTGAGTCACACCTTGGGTACATCAAGTCTTAGCAGGACTAAGCACATCCTCTCCCACTGAGGCCCAACCAAGCTGTCCAGCTAGGGTCAGGGGAACCGATCCCTAAGACAGAGACAGCCCCGCTCCAGTTGTTAGGGGACTCACATGAACGCTAAGCTGCACATCTGCAAATGCCAGCAACCTTTGTTTTCAATAACCGATAAGTGCTCTCTCTCTCTGTCTCTCTGTCTCTCTGTCTCTGTCTGTCTGTCTCTCTCTCTCACACACACACACATACACACACACACCAATAAGAAAAATAATAAAGTACTGTCAACCATTTTACCTTAACTTGCATTTACATAATAGTTAATTCAACAACAATAGGTTCACATTCCTTTCTATAGCACAAGGGCCAGTCAATAGTGTATATTTTATTCTGAGTTATAAAAACGATTGTCAATATATTTTAACAGACATAAATGTTGAGCTACAACAGATTAGACATCAGTGTTAAGTATTAAGAAAAGTTCTAAATAATTGGAAATTAAATATTATATAGTTAAATAAACCATAGGTTAAAGAAGACAGCACATGGAAGTTAGAAAGGTTAACAATGTAATAATTGTAAAAGTTATTACTAGTTTTTTTTTTTTTTAACAAACTATCAAATTCTGTGATACATGGCTAAAGTGATATGGGAACAGACTATTGTAGTTTTAAATGATTATCATAAAAATAATTTTAATTACATATTTCTGCTTTAGGAAATAGCAACAAAAATGACCCAAACTAAAAAAATAAATATACAATCAGAAGTCCTTGACAAACTGCACTTGTAATTGTAAAAGATTAATAAAATTGGATAACTTTTCTGTGGCATTGGAGTAGTTTACATAGAGTCTTTTGCTAAGCCCATGTCCAAAGTAGTTTCTTCTAGCAGTTTTAAGTCTGAAAGATTTACGCTACAGTCTATGGTCCCTTTTGAGTTGACTTTCGTATGGGGTGAGCGATATGGATTAAATCACATTCTTGGCCATGGAGATATCTAGGGTTTCAGTAGTATATTTGAAGATGCCGTGTCACTTTCCCATATTTGTTTCTGACACCGTTATAAATGATCAGGTGCACTTTACAGAGTGGTAGAATGTCTGGGTCTTCCATCCCACACATGCCTGTTTGTGTGGCTGGATGTGCTGTGTTTTGTTGCTATGGCTCCTCAGCACAGTTTGAGATCAGGTAACGTGATGCCCCCGACACTGCTTCTTCTGCTTAGATAACTACGCACAGAGATGGGTTTTCTAAATTAGTCGAAGCCCTCATTAATGGTAAGCTTTTCATTCTTCTCCAGTTGAACCCCAGGGTCCTTTCGGTGCCAACAAGTTTTAAAATAAAAGTTGAAATGATGATTTTCAAACTCCATATGGAAGTGTAGAGGCTCCAGGAAACTCAAAACATATTGAAGAAGGAAAAACAAATGCAAAGAAATCATATTACTTGATTCAAAGCATTACCAGGAAGCCGATCCCTCTGGGTAGGGTGCTATTGGCTCATACCTAGAGTAGACTCATGAAGTGGATCGAAGAGTCTGGAGATGGAGCAAGTTTATTTTTGACAAAGATACCAATGAACAAAGTAGAAAAAAAAAAATCATGCTAACACCAGCGCTGAACTTAAAACTGCAGGAAAAGAGAGGCATTCATTTCGGTGCCATCGTATCATGGAGGTCACTCTGGGTGCTCCTAGGAATAATGGTTAAAAACAGTAAAACAGTCAATGCTACTGGAAGAAAGCATAGGGGAATATTTTCAGAACCTGGTTGTGAGCCAAGATTTTATACATGAGACAAAAGAGCCAGTGAGGAGACTGGAAGGTAAAGGTGCCAACCAGATGACCTGAGTTTGACCCATTGAATTCACACTTCAGGGAGAGATGACAGAGAGAGGAAACGGACTCAACACACGTGCTGTTGCAGGTTTGTGCCTTGACTCAGATAAGCACATCTCACACACACACACACACACACACACACACACACACATGCATGCACACCACACCACCACAAACAACAATAAATGAATTAAAATTAAAAACTAAACAAGATTAGATGAGTCCTAAAATACTAAAAGAAAAAATAAAAGGCAGACATTTTTATTCAGAATGTATGAAAGACAATTCGCCTATAAAATAAGAAGACATGGTTTGAAAATAGTGGCAACCATAAATATTGCAGTGGTAAGGTAGCCAACTAGCACTGAGCACATGAGAAGACTCTCGGCATCTTTAATTATCAGGGACGTGCAAACTGAACACTCACCATGAGCCCATTATGTACCCTGAAAATAGTTAAAATTGAAAATACCAATGTCACTAAAAGTTGGCTAAAAATGGGAAGCCAAGAACTTTAAACTTTGTAATTTATTTCTTTTTATGTATATGTTTATGAGTTTATGTACAGCACATCCACATAAGAGCTGACAGAGGCGAAAAGAAGGAGCAGATCTCCTGGAATTGCAGTCATAGACAGGCCTGAGCTGCCAGGTAGGTGCTGGTAACCAAACTCTTATCACTGAGATATTTTTCCAGCCTTGCAAGTAGAATTCCTATATGTCACTCGAGGTCACAGTTTTTGTACAGGTAAACATAGGCTGAGTGTATGATCCAGAATTCCAATCCTGAAAGCCCCTGCTACAAGAAACAAGAAACAGGAGCAGAAACAGCAGCTACTCAGAATGATTCCTCCTGACTTTGTTTCTAACATCTTCAAAGTAGAAATAAGTCAAATGCAATTAAAATCATAATGGATAGATTGTTTCTGGTATAGCCATTTAAAAACATTGCATGAAACAACATGCTACTTATTCATAAAAGGTAAGGAACAACCGACACTTGTACCAGTTGGTGTAGCTCAAGAGCTTTAGGCTGAGATAGAAAACACAGGAAGAGGAGATGCAGTGTATCCATTAGCGTAAAGTTCTAGAATGAAGTGGGCAAGACTGTGAGGCAGAGAAGAAGGGGGGATGGAGAGAGGGATGGAGGGAAGACGAGAGGGGGCAGGGGCACAAAGGAAGAAAAGAGACAGAAGGAAACAAACAGAAGGTGACCTTCAGAGGTGGGCTTGTCTGGGTAGGGGCTTGAAGCAAACTTCTGGCTGATCGCATTTATTTTGAAAATGATATTAACTACCATGTGCAATGTGGTAAGTTCATTTTATTGAGTACTTAAAATTCATACCGTTTTGGAAGACAACTTTCCCCCAAAAGAAACAATAAAGACAAACAAACAAAACACCCTCATAACTGATACATTTACTAAATAAACATTAGCGCCCCCCCCCATTACAGTAAAAGGATATGCCCTAAAAATAAACACTGAGCTTTGAGATGTTGCTTTTAGACAGAGGGCAGACAGAGGCAGAGACCTGTGGTAGACACATGGGAAGGGATAGATGGTAGGGGACAGATGAGTGCACAATAGATGATAAGTGGGTGATCGATAGGTAGCATGGAGGTGGACAGGTAGGTAGATAGACGATAGATGATAGATGATAGATAGATGATAGGTAATAGGTGATAGGTAGATCATAGATAGGTGATAGGTGATAGATAATAGATGATATGTACATGATAGGTACATGATAAATGATAGATAGATGATAGATAATAGATGACTTATTGAACTACTGATATAATTATCAATCAGCATGGGCGTTGCATGTCTTACTGTTTTGAAATTGACTGTCTCTACATATTCATCCCTTCTCTACATCTCCCTTGCCCATCTGACACTTAAGAAACTCACACTTTTAAGATGCTTCAGCAAACTTAAAGACATGGTTTTGTGTGAAGACTGGCCATGGAAGGACCCACTAGGACGAGCTCACTTGATAGACCTACTTTCAAACCCTGGATCTGTAACTCTTTAGTTGGGCAGCCTGTTGCAGGGGCTCATTGTCCCTGGGAAGCCATTTCTGCAGTCATAAGAGGCAACAGGGTTCATTTGCTCATACATTCAAGGAGGCAAATTCAGGACTGGCTGTATACTTTGAAAAGAACATTTACATTCAGAATACAAAGCACCTCCACACTGAAACAATAAAGAGGACAAGGTGCCCTCTTAAACGAACGAATAAATAGGCACTTGGGAGTGGAGAGTGAGCACAGGAGCCAGAGGAAACACAGGCAAGCATGGGTTAGGCAGCTCTCTCAGTGGTTCGGGGCTGGGATGACAGCAGTTTTAAATGAGGAGCTGGCAGAGACTAGAAATGTATTCTGATTCCATGTGCACTTCAGAGGTAAAATAAACAAAACTTTGTGTGGATTTGATGTTAATGTTACGATAACATAGGCAGTGGAGATCTTTCTGTCCAAACAAGATCAAAGGGAAACTTTTCCAGGGAAGGGATACACTGGGATAGCCCAGCTGGGGTCATTGGTAAGTATCATGGTGACTGTCAATCATAACCTTCAAAGGAGGATGTTTATCTTACAATGGAGAAACAAAGTAGGTGTAAGACAATATTTGTTGTGTTTGGTCGTTTGGGTCAAGAAGTTATGTCTCACACTGAATCTAATAGAAGAGAAAGTGGGGAAAACTGTCGAACACCTGGGTACAGGGGAAAAGTTCCTGAACAGAATACCAATGGCTTATGCTCTAAGATCAAGAATAGACAAATGGGACCTCATGAAATTGCAAAGCTTCTGTAAGGCAAAGGACACTGTCAATAGGACAAAACGGCAACCAACAGATTGGGAAAAGATCTTAACCAATACTATGTCCGATAGAGAGCTAATATTCAATATATACAAAGAACTCAAGAAGTTAAACTCCAGAAAACCAAATAACCTCATCAAAAAATGGGGAACAGAGCTAAACAGAGAATTCTCAACTGAGGAAATTCACAGGGCTGAGAAGCACCCAAAGAAATTCTCAACACCCTTAGTCATCAGGGAAATGCAAATCAAAACAAGTCTGAGATTCCACCTCACACCAGTCAGAATGACTAAGATCAAAAACTCAGGTGACAGCAGATGCTGGCGAGGATGTGGAGAAAGAGGAACACTCCTCCACTGTTGGTGGGACTGCAAGCTGGTACAACCACTCTGGAAATCAGTTTG
>CM052700.1:5776712-5821273 GCA_028551405.1 Uromys caudimaculatus | reverse complement strand
GTCTGCAGCCCCATGGAGGGAGCAACAGTGTCAACTGGCCTGACCCCTCCCCCCCCCCCAGTCATCCTAGAGATTGGATCACCAACCAAAGAATACATATTGAGGGACCCATGGTTCAGACCACATATGTGACAGAGGATGGCCTCGTTGGCCATCAGGGACAGGAGAGGCCCTTGGACCTGAGGGTGTTAGAGGCCCCAGTAAAGGGGAATGTCAAGGTGAGAATATGGGAATGGGTTGGTGGGTGGGTGGGAGGTGGAATTCCCCCATAGAGGCAGGGAGGGGGAGAGGATAGGGGGTTTTCAAAGAGGAGACCTAGAAAGGGGGAAACATTGGAAATGTAAATAAAGTATCAAAAAATAAAAAAATAATAAAATAAGGAAAAAAAAAGAATTTATGTCTCAACTACATGTGGCAAATATGTCTCATTTGGGCACATGTCCTGTTGTGCACTTGTAACCAGGTTATATATGAACAAAACCTGTAGATCTCAGTGACAAGACCAGACTTCCGACGAGATGACTCAAGGCACCTTGCTCTTTATTTCATGCTTTGAAACCTGAAGTGAAATATTTTCCACAAGGAAATCACAACAGCATCAGGACAAGAGCTAAAACCCTGGGGAGGTTATTAACAATTTTGGTTTTACACCTCCCACACGGCTGTAGACATGTGGGCTCCACTTTCTCCCAAGACTCTTATGCCCATGTTTGGTACAGCTGCCACTGTATCAACAGAAAACACTGTTGGAGTTTCTTCATAGATCTTGCCCTAGAAAATGAAACAGTAATAGCAAAATATGTTAAAGATATGCCTATGTTGGGGGAACTTGGCTTCCTGTGGAGAAAGGGGGACATGGTATAACACATAAGTAGACAATGTTGAAACCTGGTAGACACTAATTTTATTCATAATAGGGGGATCAAAGATAAAGGTGATTAAGTAATATTTGGCCTGGGAAACACAAGGTTATATAATGCAAAGATGGCAGTAGACATTTGTTGTAAGATACATGAGTGCAGCCATAGGACTATGGAGACAAGAGATTCACCCAAGGAGGAGCAAGGGAAGGTCTAGAAATGTCTGTGTGGGTGGTGGAGAAAGGTCTCTCCTTAGTGCAGTATTGACTTATGAGGAGTCATGAACATAGATATGAATTAGGAAAATGTTATGTAGGTGCTTACATACTTTAGAACCCCGGCTCAGTTTACTGACAGGGCTTTAGAGAGTCAACTTCAGGTATGTTTGGAGTGCTGTTAGTGCCCTGGATACAGAGTTGGCTTCTGACGGTTTTGAGTTGTGAAGGAGTAGAAGAAGTGAAATGCAGGTTTCTGAATCATCCATGAAGACATTTTAGAGTCTCTTTTTTTCTTCCTCACCCCTACAGAACATAAGCAAAATATTAGAACAACGTACAAGCTTAGTGAAACGCAGCCAAGTTTGGTAGAAAGCAGATTCTAGGACAGGCTGTGGCTAAGTTCGTGCAGTTAGCGATGAGCTTCTTGTAACATATGCTCTGGCCCGAGTCAGTCCTATCTATTGGGAGATGCAGGATGGAAATCTTATTTTTGCAAGCTATTAAACTGCAAATAGGAGATTGAACTGGATACAGGGCTGTATCATTGTGAGAAGCTATTAAATCAGGGTGCGAAGATATTTCGATTGGTTTTCCAGCACCGCCGCAGTTGAGAATAGGAAGATTTTGGCGCAGACGTCTTCGTAAGTCCCTCTGGCCTCCAAAGTGATGAGCAGGATGCTGCCTGTAACTGTGGCAGCTGGTGAGTAATTTGTAGCCTGTAGCCGCTCTCTCTAAGTGTTTACAGTAAGTTCTTTTGCTCCAATGCTTGGGTCAGAGCCGTTCTCCCTGGACCCATTATCACCAGGCCACACCATATTTATGGCATGTGACCAAGGGCTGCAGATGTCTGGAGACATTTTAGCTTTAAGATATGCTAAGTTAGGAATTAAGATTCTGAGAGTGGAACAAGGAGAGGATTCCTGGGTAGATGCCACTGCTTTGGTGACCTGAGTGTCTGACAAGTACTTCTCATTCCAGCTGTACCTTTATGGAGCTGAGCCTTGGAAGGCTATCTGGTGGGGCTGCAGGAGACATTCTCATAGCAGTACTAGGAAACCCCATTGGTCCCTCATAGACTGTGAAGGGGACCAGGAAAGGTCTCACCCATTGTTTCATAGTTAGTGAGATGCCTTTTGTTTTCCAGGGATGTCCTAGCATACAGTAATAAATTGGGTTCATTAACCCTTTTTCTTATTTAATTTCCTTCATTAATAGAACAAAAGATAGGATTAGGGGTAGAGTTCAGTGAATGGAAGTTGTTTAGGAAAGATGCCCAAAGTTTGACCCTAGCATCTAAGGAAGGAAAGAAGGAGGAAAGGAAGAACTATTCTCATTTGGAATCCTAACTCAATGACTTGCAATCACGATCTCCTAACATCCACGATGCCATTTCTTCTTCCTCTATCCCCATCCTTTGAGGGGTGACTGTCCTTTTCTCACCAAAGGGATGAGTGAGTATCATTCTCCATACACTAAATGCACACTAATCTTGCGACTTACTTTGGTCAACCAAATGGAACAGAGCGAAAATGTGCCTATTCCGAGAGAGTCCTCAAAGGTCTCCATAGTTTTGCTTATTCTTTTGGATCTGTGCCACTACTCAGTGAACAACCCTGGGCTGGCCTGATGGATGATGAGAGACGTGTGGCCCGGCCACCTCTATCACTTCAGCTGGCAGCCAGAAAGACAGCAGATGTAAGGGAGGCCACGGAGGCCAGCCAGCTCCTTGTTAACCTGCCAGCTGATGGCAGGTGCATGAAAGAGCCAAGCTGAGAGCAGCTAAACCTGGCTGTGTACACAGAACAATCCATCTGACCTATAGGAGAGTGACCAATAACAAACACCCTGTTATACTTTCAAAAGAGAGGTTGACAATGATGGCCAGTAAACCAGCTGCCAGTTTCTGTAAATAAAGTTTTATTGGCACCCAGCCATGTCCATTTGTCTTTGTGCTGTCCATGGCTATTCCCATTCCACAGAGCTAGAGATGAGTACCTGGGAAGGAAACTTCATGGTTCACAAAGATTAAAATACTTGCTATATGGCTCATGAGAAAAGTTTGATGTAATATTGTTTAAATGGCCAAATTTTGGGGGTGATTTGTCACTCAGTGATGTCTAACCGGTACACCATCACTATGAGAAGTTAAGAAGTTACTTTGTTTATTCTTACAAAAGCAATTATAGAATCTCCTTGGCTTAAAGAGCAACAATTTTATTGTTGCTCACAGGTCTTTGGGTTGACTGTTCAGCTGGCCAGTGCTGCTGTACTTGATGTTGGGTGTTGCTGTGGCACGGAAGAGAGGCTCGACTGGAATTTCTATATTGGTGCATTCACTCCAAGCTAACTGTTTGCTGTTTGGGAGATCAGCTGTCAGCCCTTGACCTGGGACTCTCATGTGTTGGCTACATTCTAAGGGGAGTTCTCTAGTCAGATGTGAGTTTTAAGAGAAGCACTCCGAAGCTACAAGACGTTCTATGACCAGGCTCTATCATATATTTATTGCTGTCATTATCTATTGCTCAGAAGTGAGTCACATGGTCAGCTCAGGGTCAAGGGGAAAGATTACACAGGAGTAGGTACACTTTTATTATGGGAGCAGAGAGCATCTCAAGTATAACTTTTTCTTATTCTCCACTGTTTATCCACCACCACTACCTTTATTGTTTTGGAAGGGGGGTTCTTTATTTTATAGTAAGGGAAGTACTAGACTCAGAGAAGATTTGATAAGTATATATATGTGTGTGTAATATATGCAAATGTCTGATATTGGTACTTAATCACAGTTCTTGGACTGGTATATTGGGCCGACTTGAGTTGCAGCCAGGTGAAGTGTTTACATATGGATCTCTATCTCTGGAGCAGGTCACCACAGCTTCTCTTCAATCAACATGGTGATGACTCTTTAACATAGCTAGTTTTACAGCCTTAAGTAACATTGTATCACCTTATTCATCTTTGGCAGGCAGGTGGTATCGATTGGAAGGTATCCAAGAAGGAAGTGTATGCAACAATGTAACAGCTTTCCAGGGTTCCCCATTCTCCCTTTGGCAGCCATCGCCTTCCCTACTAACAGGTCTTCATCTGATCTGCTGGCCTGGGGTCTGTGGGAAGTCAGAGGGCAGGTGGCCTGGGTGCACCAACATTGCTCACTTAGGGGGTTCTTCTCTGAATGGTCACATGACATCCCAGCATTAGAAGTTCTTAGTGCTCTTAATTTCAGGTCCATTGTTTTTAAATCGCAATATCTCTGCTATGTGCTTTGTGCTTTTGATTTTCAGAACATTGACTTTCTCCTTAGATCCCCTTTGTCGCCCTCAGTGTGTCAATGTCTAGCACCTAGCACCTTTTTTTCCTTCAAGTTCCTTGGCTCAGTGCCTGTCTGGACACCCCTCAGCACAGACCTGCATCATGCAAATAAGGTCTGGCTTGCTTCTCTTTGGTTTGTGCTGAAAGTCACATTGAGTGAGAAGAAACACTGCCCAAATGTCTATACTTGCAATCAAGTCCTGCTGTATAGCGACACCTCAAACATTCTCTTCTTTGTGGACTTCACATACAAAAGCTCCTGCACTGTGTCTCCAAAATTAATGAGTCTCTTCTGTGACTGTGTTGAATGTTTCCACTTCTCTTTGAGCACATTACTCTGATACCTTAAACCCAGGGACTCCTGATTAACATTGTTTCTTATGCCTTCACTTCCAGATCTTCCTTAGTCTGTATTCAGTTCTATTCCCAACCTTTCTTGCTTGTTTTCTTATCCTTACTGTCCCACACAGTACCAGCAAGCTAGAGGTAAAATCTCTCTCCGTCCCATCTAGGGCATGTCTGGTAGGAATGTGTCTGAGAGGGCACTTATGCTGTAGTTATGAAGCAAATGCACATAGTATACACATAGCCAGAGGCTAACAATTAGCTGAGTGGTATACATGGCTGCAATCTCAGAATATAGGAGGTACATTAGGAGTTTAAGGCCAACTTGCACTGTAGGGTACAGGATGGGTTCAAGACCAGTATGGACTACATGAGAACCTCTTTTGAAAAAGAGGAGAGGAATCAGAGGGGGACCTGGAGGAGACTTGGAGGAAGAGGAATCAATCATTGTAATCATAAAGGTTCTACTTAGGAAAGAGAGTTTATGTTTCGGAACAAAACCTTTCTCTTCAGACACAGGAAAGAGAGGCTCTTGCTTAATCCTTCAGAGTAGATATTGCTGGGATTTGGTCTGGTGCAGTGTATATACAGTCACCAAATTCTGAACCCCAAGATCTGATTGCCCCCAGAGGAATGAATTCTCATATACATTGGCCTTTGTTGTGTAAACCTTGCTCCCCAATTTAAAGCTATTCGTTAAATAAAAGTGTCTACAGCCAATTACTGGGGAGAATAGAGGTAGGTGGGGTTTCTGTTACTGGGCTGGGAGCTGTAAGTAGGTAGGGACTACTAGGAGAAGAGGAAGAAGGAAGAGAAAGAAGGCAGGAGAACAGGAGGTCTCCGTTAGATGAATGAACCAGGAAAAATGCTTCCTGAGGATGGACCGATGGGGCAGAAATAACCCAAGTACACAAACAGCAAGCACTCGGGGAGTGCAGCTGGGAACTAGACAGTCTAGCTTATAGAAAAATAGATTAGGGGCAATTGCCCAGTAATTGTGCTAAAACTGATTAAATAAATCCATAGGACTCTGCCTTGATTATTCGGGGGCTGGCTGGGTCATCTTATGAACTAATAGAGTTAATTAATAGCATTCACAACAACAGATATACCAAGACAAAGGATGAAAAGTAAGTCAGACAGGAGGGTAGAGTGAGAAAGAGGAGAGTCAACTGTGTCCCATGGCTCACATCCCACCAATGGCATGTGGGTGTCCCGTCAGCTGCTGACCCATTGAAATGGCTAGAATCAAACCACCTGCTTCTGTAGAGGCGTGGTCCTCATCGTTCTGATTTCTTCTCACACGTTCTGCTTTGTTGCTTCTTCTCATGGACAGCCCTTAGAATTACTCATAGTACTGGGCTCCTGGTCTCTGTTCAAAGCTGTAGGGCTTTAAGAGGGCTGCTGATCAAACGCAGGAACATCACAAAACACACAAAAATGTGTCTCTTTGTGTGTCTTCATGTCTGAGAATGTGTGTATCCACGCCTATACTAGTGTGAGTTTGCGCACCTATATGAGGTTACACAAAGGTGGCCTTCATGTCCCTTTGAAGAATTGTTACATTATGAATTTATTTTATCCCCTTGACAGTTTTAAAAGAACCCCACAAATGCAGAATAGACAATTTTCTAAGTTGTGGCAAATATATAGTCATGAAAAGCATCCACCCAGTCAAGATAAGGAAGAGATCCGTCATGCTGCACCTCGTTCCCCTTCCCACACTCTGCATCGACCCCAGGTAAGCACCCACCATGCACAGTGATCTGGGATCGAGTCACCGAGCACAACTTGCACAGCCTTGCTTCTTTTGTTCCACACAATTCTTTTCTTCCTCATCTGGGATTCACTGCGTTTCAATATTTCATTCTGTATGTCACCTTTTTTGAGTAAGATTTATAATGTAGCTATCTGACCTCACATATATGCACAGATTTAATAAACACGTGATGATATTTGAACTGCTTTGCTGTGGGGTTTTTACAAACAAAGCAGCAGCAGGCATTATCATGTTGTTCTCAGGGGCGAATATCTACATGTACAGAGATGCATGCAGAGATGCATAGTGGGCATGGTGCGTGTTATTCTCGTGGGTGGATATCTACATGCACAGAGATGCATAGTGGGCATGGTGCGTGTTATTCTCGTGGGTGGATATCTACATGCACAGAGGCTCGATTACATGCTATGTTTGCATTATTTCTTTTAAATGAAACTGTCAAACTTGTAAAAGTTGTTGTGTAATCATTCCTACCAACCAGCATATGAAAGGCTCCCTTTCTGCAGGTTTCTTTGTCATCCTTTGGTAGGATTAGTATTTTTAATTTTAGCCATTTTTATAAGTGGAAGGGAGTGTTTTTTGGTTTTTACTTGCTTTTCCAATGGCTAACACTAGCAGCTTCTTTTTCCTGTGCTTGTTTTCTGTCCATAGATCTTGCTACATGAAGCATTTCTTCAAATCCTTCGTTTAGTTTTATGTTTTTTTCCTATTATTGAGTTGGAGATTCCTTATGTATTTTGGTACAAGTACTTCATCAGACATACTCTTTAAATAGTGTCTTCACATGTATGGCTTACCAACTGTTTTTTAAAAAATATTTAGTATCTTTACAGGACCACAACTTATAATTTTGATGAAACATAATTTACTGCTTTTCTCTCATACACTTTGTTTTGATGACATACCTGAGGCAGCTTCGTGCAGTCTTCAGTCAGAAAGACTTGCTTCTGTGTTCTCTTCTCAAAGTTTTACAGTTTACAGATTCAGATTTATGTCTAATGGTAGATGCCACAATCTACTTTAGATTAAATTTTAATAAACCATGAAATTCGGAACCAATTAATCTTTTTTGTATCTGAGTTGTTCTAGCACTCTTTGTTGAAAAGACCACTCTTAGGTGCTTAAAGCTTCCTCTAAAGGAGTTAGCAGTGTGACACTATTGTCTCTCAGTTCCTTTTGCCTGACGTTGGAATTTTATGTCTTAGAAATGGACTTATTGCCCTGTGTGTTCCAGTGGTCTGTCCCATCATCCCTTTCTATAGATGACTTCACTGAAAAAACATACCACCATGCATGCCTTACCCGGACTGCTTGCTGAACCTGCAGGCTGTTCCGGCTTCTTGCTCTTGGCCTTCTGGCCTTCTGAAGGTGTGTGCTCAGCCCTCAGTGAGCCACATCCTTGGGACTGGGATTTCTGAGTCATGGAGTATGAAAATGCTCAGAGCTCTTGACGGTGCCAAGAAGACCTGAGAATGGGTGCAGCTATGTCTTGTTGGCAAGTATGAGAGCTTCACTCACAGTCACTTGATTCTGTCAGCCTTTATTTCAGTCACTTTGGAGGCATGGAGTGTTGCCGAGATGCCTTCCAACATGGACCTTCCTAAGTAATAGCAAATATTGAACCCGTTGCCTATGTTTTGAGGTCATTTGCCTATCTGTTCTGATATAGCATTTCAAGATTGCTTTTATTTCAAACATGTTTGTTCATTATTTATCTATGAAAGTTTTCATGTTTTAAGGCTAGAAAGACAAATCAGAGTCTGAGCTCTCCTCGCAGAAGACCCAGGTTTGATTCCTAGAGCCCACATCAGGAAGATCTGACACTTCTGGTCTCTAAGGCCACCTGCACTCATGTACCCATACTCTCACACACAAAAGTAAATATAGAAGAACTCCTTAAAGAGTTTCCTAGTCTGTGTGAGTTCTTTGTTAAATACATCAGGTTTATTTATTCTTAGACTTATTATCATTTTAATTATGTGCATATTTGCATGTCTGTGGGTAGGTACATGTGAGAACAAGTACCTCAGAAGGCTAGACAAGAGTGTGAGACCCCCTGGGGCCAGTGGTACAGGTGGCTGTGAGACACTTGCCATGGGTGCTAGTGACCAGATTTGATCCTCTGCAGGACTGATTATCACTCTTAACCACTGAGCTGTCACTCCATCCCAGAAAACATTGTAACAGCATGAAACCTGAACCTTTCATATAATGGCCAGGGCTCCAAGGCTCCATTTAAGGGCTTCATGCGAGTTGTTGCCTATGTTCTTTTTCAGAAGTTTTGTCTTTGAAATTTAGACCTATGGTGAATCTTGAATTATGTTTTTTATGATGTGTATTAGGTTTTCTATGATATATAGAAGTTCTTTCTCCTATAGATATCTATGCTGCTTTGGATGAGAATGGCCTCCATAGGCTTATATATTTAAATTCTTGGTCTCCAGTTAGTGGAACTGTTTGAGAAGGATTAGGAGGTGTGGCCTTGTTGAAGAAGGTGAGTCATTGGGAGTGGTCTGTGGTCTCTCTCTTTCTCTCTTCTCTGTCTCTTTGTCTCTGTCTCTCTCTGTCTCTCCTTGCTGCCTATGGGTCAGGATGTAAAGCTCTCAGCTACTGTTTCCCACCATGATGAATGATCATGGACTAACCTTTGAAAACTGTAAGTAAGCCCTCACATAAATGTTTTCTTTGTAAGAGTTGCCTTGGTCATGGTGTCTCTTCACAGCAATAGATCAGTGACCAACACAATATCCAACAGGATGTAGGCTATGTTCTATATGGAATGTCCTTTGCCCACTTGTACAGTGCCCCCAATGAAGAAATATACCAGGGAAAGATTTGTTCTTCAAAAATGCCCATTACTGCCTAGATCCTTTCAATTTTCTTATAAATGTGAAAACATCCTCGCAATTTGTACAAAAAATTTATTGGGATTTTGATTGTTACTATGTCAGTTCTGTGGGTCAATTTGAGAAGAAATGCTTTAAAAATTACTATCTGACTGGCCCAACTCATGAAATGGCACAGTCTTCTACCCTCTGTTTTTACCTCATGGATCTTTTCATTGCATTTAGTCCTATATATTTGGTATATTTTGTTGCAATGTTGAATGTCATTTAAATTTGATTTTACTTTGGAGCTAGAGCAATAATATAGTGGACAAGAACATTGGCTACTCTTGCAGAGGAACTGTGTTTGGTTCTCGTAGTCATATAACTCGTAGTCATATATAACTAAGTTTCAGGAGATCTGGCACCCTCTTCTGGTCTTGGTGGGTACCAGGCATGTACATGGTGCACATGCACACATGCTGGTGAGCACTGATATATCTCTATCTCTATCTATCTGTATATATAATATCATATGTACCACATCTATATAATAAAATTTTAAAGAATTTTAATTTTTTTCTACAAGTACCTGAAGACACAGTCTTCATGGGAACCACATGGCCATGTTCTCTCAGGAAGGCTCCTGCTTCTCATCTCTGTATTTAGGTGTGTGCTGTTCTGCTCTGTGACCTAATACCTGGCAATAGTTTCCAGGAGGAAGCCTTCCTTCTGGCTTATGGTTCAAGGAGATATTGGTCACTATGATAGGCATCTCTGTTGGTAGGAGCCAGAGGCTGGCTGGTCATGTCCCATCTGCTGTCAGACAGTGCACATCAAATTGGGTATATTATAAAACTTCAGGTCCACCCACAGTGAGCCTCTCTCTCTCTCTCTGGTGAGGCTCTCCTCCCTAAAGTTCCCTAAAGTTACAATGTTCCCAAACAGCAACCCCATCTGGGCACCAAGTGTTCAACACATCAGCCTAAAGGGGGCACTTCACATTCAAAGTGTAAAGTATTTTATTGTTCAATTACAAGACACAAAACCCAAGTGGATACTTTTGTATCTTGTACACTAGAAATAATATTTGCAGGGCAGAGATTACGCTTCTTTAATCCCTTTTAGGGGGGGGTTAATCACATCGCGTGGGTTTAGAAGTGACATTTGATGAATATTTGATAAATATTTGCTGAATGGAAAAGCATGCTTCTCAAACCTTGAGCTTCCCTGAGCCTTCTACATCCAATTATTAAGTAGATGTTTTCATTTGGCTCTATGTCCAGTGGGACACTTATGCCTTGAATTCAGTGAAATAGACTTCTCTCTCCTTCTGTGTTCCTTCCCAGTGACTCAACTGTCCAATTAATTCTCTGGGACATTCATCTGGCAGTTTGTTTTTATTGCTTCCTTTTTCTTATTTGGCTGCCTGTATCAAATCAGCCCTCATAAACTATTCATTCTTGCTTGCTGGGCTTGTTGGCTTTGAGCCCCTTTCCATGATTAGTAGCCTATCCCAGTGTTGCCTCTTCATTCCTTGACTGAGTTGACTGTCTTGGGTCTTCTATTTCCCAGTCTTCTCCTCATACACCTAACAAACAACTCTGTAGGCAAGGATTTTAATTATGCATTTCCTTTAAAAAATAAACTACTGTAGGCCCCTTTACCTGCTAACACTATTCTGCCATAATTATTGCACCCTGTGTATAAGGTCCAGCCTTGTCTCTAACACATCCCCCCATTCAGCCTCATGGGATGCAGCTTCTCCCTTGCTCTGACCACTTCTTTGCCATGGTTCTTCCATTCTTTCTCAGAATGTCTTCTTCCCTCTGTGTTTATCCTTACCTTCTGTAAGACCCAGCTCCAGACTCACCTCCTTCAAGAAGATGTCAAAGAATTAGGTCATCTCAAGGGAAAAATTCCCTTTTCCTCCGTACCCTCCTGGTCTTTGTAGTTTAGAAATACTACTTTTAAGATGAAGTTCTTTTGTTGTGTTTTATTTTTAAGTGTGTATGGGGCACATTTGGGTACAGTGTCTATAGAGGGCATTGCAACCCTAGCTGTTGTGAGCCATCACATGGGGGGGGTGGGGACCAATTTCGGTCCTGCAAGAGTAGGACACTGAAGGTTGTCCTCTGACCTCTAGATATTTATCTACACACACACACACACACACACACACGAATACACTCACACATGAGAACTTGTACACACACATACACCACACACACACACACACACACACACACACACACACACACACACACCAAAAAGATACCCATGCTAAAACCAAATATTTGTCTTCACAGTTGTGGACCATCATAGAAGGCTGACGTATGTTTTAGTTACTCACAAAAGATGGATTTCCTGAGCAGGCTTATTTTCTGCTGCTCCCTAAGAGCCCCCTTTCATGATGGGAGAAGGAGCAATCCATAGGTGAAGCTCAGGCATGTCACAGCAAGCATAGCCTCCCCTCCCCCACCCCCTCATCCTTAGGTTGCAGTTGGGGATGGCTCTAAGCAGATTCTTTCTCAGGTTTAGGATGCCCTGCAGATGAGCAGACAACTAGATTATTAGGTGGGGAATCTCAGGAACAGGTTCTAGGCAGAGCAGTGCTAAGCTGCTTTACTTAAAATCAAAGGTTGATAGACTTTTTAGCAGTTTCCCTTTAAATGTAGATGTCCACCCTTGCCTACCTCCTTGGGTTAAAATCTTCCCATTTGGATAGTGCTAGTGGCGACACATTCCTTTAGATGTTTTTTTTTTAATCTTTAGATCCAAGTTCAGCCAACCAGAGGAATGGGAGACAAAGGCATCTGCTTACAAGAAGAGAAATGCTTATTGATATGGCGACAGCACAAGAAGCTTAAAAACTGAGAGGCAGTTAAAAGTATGGTCCGGTGGCTGATGCAGGCACGGAACCTGAGCAGAGTCTGACAGTGTCCATTTGAATGGGGCAGGAGTGGGTGGGCGGGGTAGGCGGGGTGGGCGGGGTAGGCGGGGGTGGGGGGAGAGAGCCGGTTTCCATGCCTTGGCACTGTGGAAATGTTATTTGCAAGCTCAGAATCTTCCTTCATCACGGGTGTTTGAACACTGCTAATTTGTTTCAAGCACTTTCTGTTACCCATGAAACCCCCCTATTACAAAACAGCTGCGCTTTGGTCATCTGTTTACTTAGTTACTTCATGAAATTACGGGGACTATAACTTTTAGGCTTTATAGACTTTCCCCGTTTCTGTTTTATGCAAGGAAAACCCAAACAAATTATTCCCATATTTTCCTTTGTAAGGAAGGTCCCGTCTGAGCCCCACTATGCCAGCCTCTGCAGTTTCCGTTTCCTCCTTAACCTGAGTATAGAAGTGGTTCTTTTTTCCCCTTGAATGTGCATATTCCTGACGGAGCTTAAAAACTTCCATAAATCAATAAAGTAATTGCTACATAATGACCTATTGTTAGAGTTCGTGCCCAGAATGATGTCACGAGGGGGTAATGGAGCTACTGAATCAAAAAAAAAATGGCAGCTGTTTCCAATTTATTTGAGAGTCAGTTGGACAGAAAATTAAATAAACACATAGACAAGAGGACAAGGGCAGGCCCTTGTATTATTCTTATGATAGTTTTAATTCAATTGCAAAAGTCAGCAGGCAGCTGATACTGTGGCCTGGAGTTTCATTAATTACTTGTCTCTTGTGTCACCCAGACTGCTCCTGTTCATTCCATCCTTCTTGGCCTCTGTTATTTGCATTTTAAAGCATGGGTCAAACTTTTCTCTCCTGAGTGAGTGTGTGTTTTCTTCATTTAATTTGTTAGTACAGCTCTTCAGGTCTCAGAAATGCATGATTGGAAAGAGCCACTTAGTCAATCTCTCTGTCTCTGTCTCTCTCCTTCTCTCTCTCTCTCCTTCTCTCTCTCTCTCTCTCTCTCTCTCTCTCTCTCTCTCTCTCTCTCTCTCTCTCTCTCTGTATTGTGTGTTTTCTCCTCCCTCAGGGATGCCAGCCTAGAATTTTTAAAACAATCTCCCCTCCTTGGGGGAAGGCCTGGAGACTTGTGTTTGTTGTTGAGCCTGAGGAGAAACTCAGCCACCAGGTTTGCAGGGCTCCCTCCACTGTGACGGGACCCTTTGATGTGATCCTTTGAAGTTCCTGCCTGGGGGCTGCTGGAGAGGATTATCAAAAGTCGCCTTAACAGCCCAGGTTGGAGTTGGGCTGCAGTGCCGTCCACACCAGGATTTTCATCCCCTTCCGCAGGTTTTGGAGGTGGGGCTGGAGCTCCACACAGAGGAGGTTGCCAAGGCATTCCAGCAGCTTCCTGTGTGGGCTCTCCCCTCCACAGTGTCCTGTTGGCGAGACTGTGTTCTCCAATAACTGAGAAGTTTGCTGTTTTGTCTGGTAACCACCACTGTTATTATTATATTTTCTTTTCTTAAGTGATGAGGTTAGATTGCCTTAAGAGAAGCATTTTAATTTCGCATTCAAAGGGGATTGTAGTTCGATCCCAAGAACCATAAAGGTCATTTTTACAAAAAATTCTCTTCAGTCAGAGGCTCTTTGAATTCTACTCAATGCCTCTTAGTGTTAGAGGTTAAAAAAGATGGCATCGGATGTCTCAAGGATTCTTAATATAAACTGATTTTGGGGGGACATTGATGAACTTGTGGGAGAAACCTACTGGATGGGCACCCCCGAGGAGGCTTTGCAACAGACTTAAGGAAATCCCAGAAGTTCCAGAGCAGAGATGAAAGAGGAGTGAGTGGGAAGAGAGGAGCTAGAAGAGATGACAGGGCAGTAGCCAAGTCCATGCAGGGGACTGAACACCACAAGGAACAACGGAATCTGCCTTATCGTTTCAGAGAAGCCCCAACAATGGCACGAACAGGCTGATGGTCGGTTCGGTGGGTCAAATGTGTCTTTGTAATAAGCTGTTTAATAGAGCAGACACGGTAGATCCAAGGATGCCCGTCATCCCTGCAAACACTAGGCAGAAAGTGGAATACGGCAGAAGGAGCAAAGGAGCTCGGGGCCAATATGTGCTTCTGAGCGAGCTTCCCATCTTAGGGAGGAGGCCAGTGGGCTGCAGAAGCCTGCGTGGGAGGCCTGCACGGGAGGCTTGCGTAGCTGTAAAGCTGCGTAGTTGGAACAGAGGTCAGAAAATTGGGCAGAGTGGGAAAGCGCAGATCATAGGGGATGCGCAGACCACTTAAGAGTGTGAGATTTCCTGTAATTGAAGTAATGGTCCTAGGAATAAGTAGACAGTGTGTCACCCATGATGAGAGCTCAAGTTGGAAGGTTGGCAGTGGTGAGCGGGGTAAGTGACCACGCCCTGAGTGAGCCCCTTGCCTCACCCACCCAAAGTGCAGATGATTTGCATTATGAGACCTCTGAGGGGTTCCTGTGAACACCCAAAACCACAGACAGGAAATCTCCACATGTAAAGATTTACATTTAAAGTTTTTCTTTTAAAACTTTAGGAGATACCCACGAGAGGCTAAGTTCGTCACAGTTGGCGGTTGCCTCTCATGCGCGATGTAACCACATTGAGGTTCCAATGTCAGATACTCAACAGCAAATTTCACGACTTGGAATGCATGTTCATAATTGTTCCTTTTTAAAGGAAATCAATAACTTTCACCGGCACCAATTATCCAGGATTCAAAAGTAGTTTTTGTGCATTTTTTAAAAAGTTTTCTTTTTTTTTTTTTGAAAACAGAAGGTAAGTATAAATTCATAGTTAAGACACCAGGTAAAAACATGTTGAATTGAAGTTCAAACGTTTAATCTCATTGTTTTATTAAAATGCCTCCAGTAGAAGCCAGGAGTACCTCTGCAACACAATGGGTAAGTGATATTCTTAAATGAGCTGGGGGGGGGCATATCCGGTCACTCCTATGGAGTAGAAGAATAATTCTGGCAAACCAATCAGAGTTAAAAGAAACCTGTAATCGGGGTGTAAGGCAAGTAGATAAAGAGCTGAAGGCCGAGGAAGGCACGGGACTTCTGTCGTTCTCATAAATAGCCCTGTGTCTAGCACAGGAAGATGGGAGAAAAATATGGCATTGTGATCGTGGGGAGAAAGCCTAGCCAGTTACAGAAAAGTCCTTCCCTTCATGGTCAGCTCAGAAGATTGCAAGCACCAGAGTTAGGGGGCTCCTGCTGTGACAAGCTGAGAACAAGATGCAGTGTGGGTGCTTGATGTCAGCAGAGGCCACAAGAGGGCATTGGGTTCCCTAACGCTGGAGACAAATGGTTGTGATAATCACGTGGATGCTGGGAATCGAACTCGGGTCTTGTGGAAGAGCAGCCAGTGTTCTCTTAACTGCAGGGCTCTCTCTCCAGCCTACCCCCTTCTTTAAAAATTTGTTTTGAGAATTTCATATATATATATGTATATATGCATATATATGTGATTATTTATACGCCTTGTATAAAATTATAAATATGATTATTAATAGTCCTCATATGTATATGATTATGTAAATTAATATAAATATGATTTATATATGATTATGTATATGATGCACTTGATAAGGTCCACCACCATTGCCCCTCCTCCAAAGCCTACCCAATCTAATTTTCCTTATTCATTCTTCCCTCCAAACTCCGGTGCTCCTTGTTGCTTAAAACCCGGAGTTCACTTACCATGCTGTTTGTGCACGGGCATGGGACGATCCAGGCTGATTCTCGTCCGCTGAAAGCTCCTCAGCTAGGGGCAGGGCCTCAAGAACCTTCCCATCCATTCTGGGTCTTTGCATGGAGCCATCTGTGAGAGTTCCTATGTGTGGTGGCATTGTCACGTTTGTCAAATACCACTTCTCTGCAGATGTCCCCTGCCTCTGGCTTTTGTAAATCTTTTCATCCCCATTATAGTCACCATATAGATAACTTGCGCTTGATTTAAGTGATTTTTTTTTTTAACTCTAATCTGGAACAGTAGTTAAATAAAAAAAATGGGAATTTCATAATAAAATATTTGTGGGTTCAAATCCAAGCTCACTCACAATAAACGTTAGGATCTTAGAAAGTGATTTCACCTCACTGTATTTTGTTCTTCATCTTCAAAATAAAGCATGTTGTGATATCCCCTAGTTTTAGGTTATTGTAGAAGCCTTAAACATTATTTTGACTTTTAAAAATGATGCGAGGTTGAGAGATTTGTCTCAGCGATTTATCATTTGCCCAACACACATAAGGTTATGGGTTCAGTCCTTACTGGCACACATATACACAAATAGGGGAAGTTGGGTAGAGTGTACATTTCAACAGCCTTGTAATATGTATACACAATTGGTGACAGCTTATTTAAACCACCCAGTCAATTACTAAGACATGAGTAACCCCTCCTGACATAGCAGAATGGAAACTTCTCATCACTCATGAGCACCGTGACAGTCAGAGGGTTCAGTGGGGCAGATGTTTCCTAGGACAGAGAATTGCCTAGGAACCCCAAGGCAGCCACTCAGCCAGGACTTGCTTACCAAGGGCGGTTCCTTGCCGAGCCCTTCCTGGCCAGGAGATGGGTGTGGACCACGCTCCAGGCGCCTCCGGAGGAGCTGAGGCTTGGAGAGCATTCATAAACCCTTACTAACCATATGTTTGTTATACAGGCCTACTATTGTGAGGTGTCTACGTTACAACCTCCGATTGATTCCCTTAGCAACGAAAACAGATCACCAGATGCCTCTCGTTTTGTGATTTCCCCATGAAAAAATGGAACTGGAAAACATGTATGAGAAAAAATATCACGTATCTCTCTTTTACTTTAAGAAATGCCCATTTAGCAGTAAAGGACTGTATTCATGAGAGCATCGAGTCCCCTTTCCTTCCTCTGGGGGCCTCTGGGGCTGATCGCACTCCAGTCATCTTTTAGTCCCTCCAGCTTGTCTCACAGTGACTCAAAGCCGGTCTCTTAGGCATAGTTTCAGCAATGCTGCCGATCATGCTTTCAATTAGGTGCCCGTGGAATCATGGGTACACTGATTACACTATATTCTTTTGAGGAGATAAAGGAAGAGGCTAGAATAACGAAGTCAGAGCCGTAAAGAGAGAATAACGAAGGGTGTAAAAGTCACCTAGAAGCAGCAAGTCTACTTGATATCGAAGTGCCTTCTGAAGTGCTCCCCACCCCCACCCCGTGCCTAAAACGCAGGCGCACAGAGGGTTTGTTTTGCTTCTGACTTTCAGATCCCTGTTTATACAGCACGAATCGCTTTGGTGATATAAAAAGTAATGTATGCTCCCCAGTAACCCTGTTGTCTTTCCATCTGAACCCGTCTCTTAAAACTGCTTCATTTGGTACGAGATCAGCCCGGAAGTCGGCTTTTATGAATCAAGCGGGCTCGGTATGGTCTTGCTACAGCAGCTTGTATAGCTAATTTCTTTCTACGCTTCTACTCTTAAAGAGACGTGCATCGCTTATGGTGCAGCTACATACCCTATTAGTTTTTTAAACCTAATAGGGCCCTTGGCATTTTTGAGTCTTAAGCTAATTTGTTTAATTCCTACCTCCCGTCTGTTGTAGTCGGAGAAGAGAGTTGCTGTAATGTTAAGAGACTTAGGATCACCCTTTGTGAAGGCTGCTCTACAAATCCATCTCTCACTGGGTCTTCTCTGGACTCCGGAGTCCTTGTCTTCTCTATGCAGAGAATTCAGAGACACACACAGCATGTCATAGAAAGCAAATGTATCTTATTAAAGAGCAGGAGAGGACGTTCCTGAGGAGGTGAGGCTGGATATGGCCCAAGAGAGCACTGAGCCAATCTGCATTTTAGGGAAGCTCTTACACACACTACCTTTAATGCCTCTAGAACTTTTCCTGAAGGAGTTTGTCCCAACCAGGTAATTGACAGACAGATCTCTCTGCATTGACTCTTATAGGAAGGCTGAGGGTATTTCCCTGTTCTTTATCAGAATGTCTCCTATTGAACACCACTTTGGTAACATACAGGGCTCTCAGAAACAGGCTTAGGTAGTCATGCATTAATGACCTTCTAGACTAGTCAGGATATTGTGTCCCCCACCCTGACACCCAGAACTGGACAAATGACTCCAGCCCCTCTCATTGTTCTTACCAGTCACAGTTGCCATTGGTGATTCTACAAGATGCTAATTATGAGGGAGGGGTCTAGCTCCAAAGACCACAAGTCTGCTAATACACAACTACTCCTTGAACTACTGTTTGACAAGTGCCTCTCCTTCCTGAATTGCCCTCCTAGCCACAGCAATTTAAAGAGGTTCAGACTTGATCTTCCATGTGTGTTTAGCTTTGATGGTGACCTTATGTTCTTCAACTCACCAAACTTCTGAATACAAATACATAAAACCAAAGAGCAAGAGACACATGCAGCAAGCAAGTTGTCAAAGTGGGCTTTTCTATGGCTTCTACTCTTGAATACACATGACCTGATACTGAGGTGTTAAGATGTATCTAAATCTGGGCAGGGCTTGTATCTCAATGGTAGAGTGCCTGTCTAGCTTCACATTGTGCAAGGTTTGGGGTTTGATACTCAGCACTGAAAAAAAGCAGATCCTAGTTAGACTAATCCTGACCTCTATATTATTATGACCATACTAAATAAAGGTCAAGACACCACATCAGCTCCTGGGGAAGCAAGGCAAGAGCGGGCTGTGTGTTCCTCAGTAACTCTCAGACTCTGCTCTTCCCCTGAATTGGGGTCATATTTTGTGTCAAGAGCTAAAAGTATTTAATAATCCTCTAACTCACTAGCTACTATCTAGAAATTCTACCTTAGTATTTTATAATACTTTGTAGTGTTTTGAAAGAACCAATTCAATGCCTGATATATTCCTAAAAGTCATGGTTTGGCCATTGAAATAAATTAGTTATAGTACAATAATAATAGTACCGAATGCCCCTTATTTTCTGTGTTAGGGTTGAGTTCATTGAATTAACACTGGTACAATCTTCAGTTTTAAAAAGTAAATAGTACTAGGTGAATATTATAGTGTGTATATTTAAGTTTTATCTTTAAGCACTTATAATTCATTGTTTAACATTTTATAACATGTCTTATTAATATAGCTCAGAGCACATGAGTATGTTTTTTAATAGCGCATAAGGCGTTCGTTACTATTGGGATTTGCCATTATTAAGATGTAACCCTTTAGTTATTTTGAGCTGTACATGATTTTATTCTTATGAAGAAATAATGTATTGGCTTAATAATAGCATACTTTCAAATCTCTGACTAAATTCTGAGCATTTTATTTACCACCAAGGTCATTGTTCTTATTTGAAGGTGACACATGCCTACACGTTGACTGTGGGCCTCCCAGACCAAAGCTAATGAATTCGTTTTTGAGAATACTTGAGTTTCAATCATTACAATAGTCTCTCTTAAAAAAACATCACCAGTGCTGCTCACAGCCCTTTGTCTGAGATGAAGTTTTCTACAACTTTTGTAGTGAATTTTTGCCTTGTCTTTCCATCTTAACTCTTTTTTCCTAGGAGTCAATAATCTCATCTGGTCAATAAGTCAAGTGCAAGATGAAATTACCTATCGAGTAAGATAACCGATCCATCCCCCCTCATCTTCTGTTTTAAGGTTTATTTTTTATTTCAGTTATCTGTATGTACATGTGATTGTGTGTGGGTATGTGCATGTGAATCCTGGTGACTACAAAGGCCAGACGATGGGGGAAGATCTCCTGGACCTGGACTTACAGGCAGTTATGAGCTGCCACATGGATGCTGAGACATTGACCTCAGGTCCTCTTCAAGAGCAGTAAGTACCCTTACGCTGAGCTGTCTCTCCAACTCCACTTTCTCAGCTTCTTGCTGCGCAAATGAGATGTTTCAATAAATATAATCCTGTTAGACATTATATTTATTTAGATGAAGGATTATTTAATTTAAAGGGCTTTATCAACAGTCCTGGGCATTAGTTATTCTGTCATCACTGTGACAACCGCCCCCCCCCCCCCAGCAGAAACAACCTAAGTGAGGTGAGGAAGGGTTATTTTGGCTCACGGTTTCAGGGAACTCAGTTCATCATGGTGGGAAAGTTTTGGCAGAGGGGTTCAAGATGTGATGGAGGGATAGGAGGGGAGGGATATGGAAGGTGTTCTGATGGTCCCCCTTTCTCTTCTTATTCTATCACGGTTCTAAGCCCATGGAATAGACCCACCCATATTTAGGGTGAAACAGCTAATCCCTTGGAAATGCTTCACAGAAACACCTACAGGCGTATCTTACCAGTCTCCTTGGTGATTCAAAGTCCAGTCAGGTTCTTCCCTATGCCCCTCTCCCCAGCTGAGGCCACAGCTCTCAAGTAACCTGCAGCTGATTTTATAGCAAGGTGGAGTCCTTGCATGCTCATGTCCCCTTTCCTCTATACTGCTGTAGAGACTCTCTGAAGGCCAAGAGGCCAGGACTGTCAATGAAGCTATGTCTGCTACCAAGTCCTTATGACAGTTCAAGGAGTGTCAAGGAGACATTCCTGCTGCTGCACAGTTAACCATTCGTGTACTGGTTCTTTTTCTTGTGAACTTAAAGACTCATAATATTCTGGCTGGTTTTCACTAATCAGGCCAGATTTATCATGGGTTATGAGCCACAGCAAGGGACAAGAGATAGAGCTAATAGATGCCGAGAAAGTTATTTGTGAGAGGCTGGCTGACAATTGAGAGTAGGCCTCCAAAAATGCTAGTTTCCAATTAGGGGTTACTAGGGGTTGAGAGTTTTGACTCAGCTTTGAAAACCCAAAGATTTACATACCCAGAGATTAAGGGATCCAAGTGGCAAAGCCATACAAGTTAAATATAATTAAATTAATACTAAATAAAATAACTGTAATCTACTTAACTTTTGAGACGATGTTGTTTGATAGTAATGTTTTTTAAAAAAGATGAGTTTAAATCTCAACATACACTCATAAAAAATAAAAATTCCTAGCTGCTCTGATCTCCATATATGCAGGTATGAGGACTTTATATATTTTTTAAAAATTGTGTTTGTGTAATACCTATTATATTAAGAGTATAGAAATGATTGTTATATACATGTATATATCATACACATATATGTATAATATAGATAATTCCAAATAATTAGCTATAAGTAAACCAATTAGAATATCTAGCAACTTTTCGCATTCAAAGTCAGATAAAGTAACTTTTTTCCTGGTGTTTATGACAAAGAAGGGGAGATAGGTGGGAAATATCAGTAAATAAACGGGCAAGATGGTGCCATGCTCTGGCATGAGTACAGAAAGCAAAACAGGGAGGTGTACGGGAGAGAATCAAGTGGGAGGAAGTGTCCGAGGAGGGGGATTAGAGATAAGATCAAAATAGCACAGAGAACATGGCATGGGGGAAGCAATGCACTTAACAGTTAGGTGTATTTAAATAGAAAAGGCTGCATCTATTGAAGCACAGGAGGAGGAATGTAAAATAAGTCTTGACTTTTCAAAGCGACTTGGATTCTGTTTCAGTGTGTAGTTGTTTGAATGAGAATTACCCCAAGCTTATTCTTTGAATGTTTGATCCCAGTTGGTGAGCTGTTTGGAAAGGTTATGGAGCCAGGAGGAGTTGGAGACTCACTAGAAGAAGTCCTCACCAGGGTGGACTTTCAGACTGTAGAACTTGGCCTCATTTCCTGTTTAATTTTTCTGCTTCCTGTGTATGGATGAAATGTGATCTCTCTACTTCCTAACAGTTGGGCTGGTTAACATTCCTGTTGTGATGGACCCTCGTCACTGGAACTGTGAGCTAAAATAAATCCTTTCTTCCATATTGTGCCTTTTATCTGGACTGGCTGTGCATTTTATCATGACAACTGGAAAGCCCTGGCTGTTTTGACTGTGGTGGAGAATGTCCAAGAAGGGAAGTTATCTGGTTTTCACTTGAGAGGTTTCAAGAAAGAACTGGGAGGGTGAGGTGGAGATGGAAGAAGCTATGGGGGTTAGTTATGGAGATGAACTCTGTAGCCCAGGTGTCTTGGAGTTGTTAGAAGGGAACAGATGAAGGACATATGCCAGATAAAAGGGACAGACTGTCTCTGTGTCATCAAGGAAGCACTATCAGGGATATGCTTGAAGTTGTGAATTGGTCATCTGAATGGATAATGATCTTGCTTACTGAAATGAGGTAGACCAGGGTGTGGGGAGTTTATCATTGACATCTTGACTTTGAACTGCATCTTGTCTTCTGGTTGGCTGATATCATATATGAGTTGTGATCTTCCATTAAAGGCTAAAAATTAGGTACCAAGTATTAGCTGGATATAGTTGCATTTAAAACTATGGTCTGACTGATCATCTAGAAGGCCCGAGTAGAATGAGACCCATGTGACACACCGTGGGGAACACTGATACTTGTGTTGTGGCTTTCTTTAACATTTAGGCCCACCATTTTCTTTTATGAGTCAACTACATATTATCTCCCACCTATCATTGATTTATATCTTATATTTTAAACTATCAATGAACAATTCAATATAAAACTTAAAATTTGCATAGAGAGAAGCATAGGCATTTGGAGGACTCAAACAGCTCTTCCACCAGAACACAGAAATTAATAAAATGAGCCACAATGCTACATTGTTTTCTTCTAGCCTAGTCACCTACTAAAATTGAATTTTATTACATGAAATTTAGTACGGTCATCCTGTTCATTGGAAAGCATGAGATTCAAACTAATTTTATACTTGAAAATTTTGTGATGTCTTTAGCATCTAAACGATTATTCTCCTGCTATCAAAGATCTACAATCACATAGTGAAATTTTATAAAACACATGTGGAATCTTTCAGAGAACAGACACATGGGCATTCAGTATTCTTAAGCTTCAGTGGGTAATAATGTAATGTCATGACAGCGTTCTTAAGGTCCCTAGAAGGTACTTACTTGGTATTGGGCACATCCTCATTGAGTTCCCAGAGACTGACCCAATATTCTGCCCCAAAGGACATTCCTGGATATATAACCTAAATACTTGTACACATGGACAATAGTTTGACTAGTTGCTAAACAACATGATTAGTTACCGAAGTGAAAAACCCTGCAAAATCTATTCTTTGTATAGATGACATAGAACAGCTCATGTTACATGAGGGCAAAGGACATGGCCATCATGTTTCTACCACTAAATTGATTGGTCACTGTCACCTGACATCCACCCTGCCTGAGGTTGGCTATGTTTTTCTGATGTGGTTACCTTGGTGAGTTAAAGAAACCCTGTGACCTTGACAGTCAGAAATCAGAGCAAGTGGGTCACTGGAGGTTGGCTTTAAGGTTTTATATCCTGGAACTGCTCCTGGTCTGTCCTCTGATTCCTGTTCCACCAAGATCTGAGCAGGTGAAGAATCTCATCTGCATATCCCTGCCACTGTGCCATGAGCTGCCATTGTCAGGTCAGTCACCAGCCACAATGTCTTCCCTCCACAATGGACTGTATCTCCTTAAACTGTGAGCCCAGGAAACAGACGGTTCCTAAAGTTGAGGCCAGCTTGATCTACACAGTGAGTTCCAGGACAGCTAGGACTATGTAGAGCCCTGTCTCAAGAAACAAGAACAAAGAAACAAGACAACAAAAAAGTCGCTTTGGTCAAGCATTTTTATCCTACGATGAGAAAATATAGCTAATACTACCCCCAACCTCCAGTGGCTTCCCTCTTTGTCACAGCAGCCTGATTATAATGAAAGTAAAGAATTCTTGGCATGGGTGGCAGTCTTATTTTAGACAGAAAAGGCTTGGCGCGCTCTTTGGAGCCCTCTCGGTCTCACCTCTATCTTGTCACCTTTCTCTCACGCTGTCTTTGTATATAAAGCACCTTCCATGAGTTACCTCCCTCTCTGAGGCCCACATGTTCCTCAAAGCTGTTCCCGGCTGCTCTGTGCTCCTTCTCTGCCAACTTTCCGGTCCCTCCCTGTGCTCCTGACATCTTCCTTTCTCCATGATGTATATATTTTTAAGACACTAGAGGACTTACCGTCACCAAGTAGTAGGAAATCTGAGCCTCTACTGAATGTAACTTCAGGTTAAATTCTTCAGAAGCAGTGAACACCTTTTTACAAAGAAAACTTCAAAGAGCTATTCATTTTTTTAACTGACCATTTTTGGTGTTCTTAACTGATGCATGTATTAAATTTGAAGCATGAGTAGCTATCAGCTTAGCAGATTTAAGTATTTTCCACATACTACATTGTCAACCTCTGTCAGTCTCTGATAAAGGGAACAGGACAAGGAAGTTTGTGGAATCACATGTTAACTAAATGCATACTTCAGAGATGTGGTATTGTAGCAACTGAGTTATTTCTCTTAGAATTTTAAAGTAATGCATAAAAATTTTACTCAAAGATCACATATATTTAAAAAGCTTACTCTGTAATATTATACAGAGGATACTGACATATATTTGAGGTAAGCAAACCGCATTTATGCTCAGAACATAAATCTTTAATGATATTCTTTATGCTATACTCAGTGATAGTAAATTTTATTAAAGATAATTTGCAGCTATCCATTGGCAAAATATAATTCAGCTATGAATATTCAAATTAATTCATAAAATTTAAATTCTTTAAATATTCATTTTAATCCAGAGACATGGGAGGTAATTGATATATAAAGGACAGCACAGTGGAAGCATCTTGAGGGCAGAACTGTGTCCTCTGAACTTTACACGTTCCTGAATATCAATGCACCCTGTTAATAGATCTTCCTGTTCTTAGAAATCCTGGGAATAGACTGAATCAATGTAAAATAAGTTGCAATATTTTTTCATAGCCTTGCAAGGAGTACTATTCTTCATTCATTTGCCTTTAACATCAGAACAGCACTGTGGGAGATTATATCTCTGTATCTCTCTACGTATCTATCTATCTATCTACCTACCTACCTACCTACCTATATATATATGTATATATATATATACACACATATATGTGTGCATCTGCATGTGTACACACATACATATCCATGTTTTATATATGCAGGGTACACACACATGTATATGTATATGTATATGTATATGTATATGTATATGTATATGTATATGTATATGTATATGTATATGTATATGTATATGTATATACCCTGCATTGGTCAGACAGCTCATGGATCACAGAATATCTGCACAGCTACCTAAATTGAAGCATTTAATTTTTCTTAGTAGTTTTCTGTTCAACCACATCACATACACAAGTTATGATTTTTTTTCCCCCAAGACAGTAGATACTCAAAACTCATCTGGCAGAATCCAGTAGTATGGCCTTTACTGAGAATATTAGTATTTTTCTTATTTCTTCATTGAATATGTGAAGGTAAGACTTATACCCATTGGTGCTTCACAGGCTGTTTTAAATATGGTAGTCATAACTATTACAAGACGAATGAACATTTTAGTGGAGCAGAGAGAGACAGGGTCTGCAGGATTGTCTCTAGTCACACTCCTAGCCAATCTCTTCATGTCCAGAAAACCTCTTTCAATGTCAGGCTCCATTTCCAGAAGGCATGGTCAACACCTGACTCAGTGTTCAGAAATTTCATTTTGCTGCTTCCTGAGTAAGTCTCTGGTTCGTGGCAGAATACAACCCCCACATCTGTTTAGAGCAAGATCTGAACAGTGGGATCTAGTGATGTTACATGCTTCGGACTGGGAGATGGCTCATGGAATAAGGGCACTTGCTGCTCTTACGGAGGACCTGCATTTTGATTCTAGCACCTACATTGGGCAATTCACTCAGAATCTCCTTCAATTCCAGGTCCAGGGGAGCAGGACCCCCCCTTTCCCAACTGCACTGCATACACCTGGTGTACATACAGACAAGCAGGCATACACGTCGTTACATACATAAATCAAGAGAAATAATTAAAAATATTAAAAAACGAAGATTGGAGTCTCTGGATCGGGCATCTCTTCTTTCCTGTAAGTTTGATCTTTGAGAGCTCTGTCCTCAAATCACTCTGGATATCATCGTTGAGGGGAGTCAGCAAACTCTCTACTGTTTATACCCAGTTCAACTAGGGTAATGCTCGTGGAGCTTTGATGCAAGAGCTGGCACATGCAGTGCATCCTCACTCACTGTCATTACTATGCTTGAATTTATCTTATATTTGCTTTGCAATGGGCTCTTTAGCGATTTTAGTTACAGCATTGAGGCAGGAAAAATAGTCCTGGTGGTGATTTGTTTTGCTCCCCTGAGGTTCTAGGAGATTAATGTTAAGGTCTGATATGGGGTGGGAGGAAATGGAATGAGTAATAACACACCCAACAATGGCACAAGGATTGCCTCACTCTTGGGGGGCGAAGCTCAGTTTATAGAGGGCCCACCTAACATGCATGCAACCCTGGCTTTCTCCTGCCCTATTTGCTTTCTATTGCCATGATGAAGGCAACTAGGTGAGGAGAGGGCTTACTTGGCTTGTGTATTCTAATCACGATCACAGTCCATCATGAAGGTCACTCAGTACAGGGACTCAAGACAGGTACCTGGAGGCAGGAGCTGAAACAAGGACCATGCTTACTGAGTGATGCTTACTGGCTTGCTCCCATGGCTTGCGCAGTCTGCTTTCTTGTGGAACCCAGGACCACCTGCCCAGTGGTGGCACTGTCTTTAGTAGGCTAGGCCCTTCTTCATCAGCCATTAATGAAGAAAATCCCACACAGACCTCCCTAGAGGAAATCTTAGGGATGAAATCCTTCCATTCAAGTTCCCTCCCTGCTTCGTAGATGACTCTAGCTTGTGCCAAGTTGACAATCTAGCCAGCACAGATCATGGACACTAGGCATTGCATGAACTGAATATGGTAGCACAGTTCTGCAGTCCCAGCACTCACTGGGGAGTAAACAAGGAGTTCAGAAACTCCGACGTATCCTTGCCTATACACTGAGTTTTAAGCCAGTGTTAGATTCATGAGTCTCTGTCTCAAAAAGCAGAGAAAGGAATCTCTTACTTCTAGTCCCTCTACAATCAACACCATTTACCACTCATTGTGTTCAGACATTGGCACCAGACTAGTTTCTACAAACTCATATCTCATCCAGGAATGAGAAAGACTTTAATATTCCTGTGCCTTCTTCAGCATTTCAGCCAATGAATTGTTTTTATTAAATAATTCCTTCTCTCCAGCCACGCCTGGAGTCTACCAGATGAGCATTTAAAAAATATTTAAGTAATATACATTTAAAAACTCTCATGTTATTCACCATGATTCTCTTTAGAAGCTCCTGATAATTTAGTGACAGGGCTTAAGTATGGATAAACATGTAAGAGAAAAGATATTCCATTAAAATAAAGAACAAAATGGAAGCTTGTATATAGTAGTTGGAGAGTCGAATGGATGATTATATTAGGAAACTATTTCTTAATATTAAATACACTAATTTTTTTTACTTAGTTATAAATCTCATCTTTTAAACTTTCATGTGTGTTTTGCATTTAATCACCCTGTGGCTTTTACAAAGAGCTCAAGTGTGTTTACATATCCTTGTATATACGCCCACACTTCACCATTTACTAAAGCAAATGTCACTGTCTTTACAGAAAGCTAGGAACAGTACATTTCACCTCTCAGTGGCATCTGACTACATAGGTTTTATTTTCATGACTGACAGAGCATTGCCTGCCAGGTGCTCAGACCAAAACGATTGATGTAAAAATGGTTGTTCACAGCCTCGGCGATGATGAAGAAGCCCGATGACGTGTCAGGAACACGTTGCCAGCTCGGGCTTCCAGGAAAAGTGATCACGTCTTGAGAACAGAAATGTCTCAATTTACAGCACACATGATTTTTTATTTCCCAGCAAACATTCAGCAATGCAGCCGTTTGCAGAGAACGCATTTTCTCGCTAAACATTTTTCTAATTCTTGAGAAAGAATTATGAACTGAGATTTGCCTGACTCTACAGCAGTAACCATAGCCCACCCAAGTGTAGTTTTTACAAGGCCAGATTTGTAAAAGAATGTTGACTGAAGTTATCAGAAGGAAAAAAATAGGGAGTTATTTATGAACTTATAATGATGAGAAATAATGTTGTCCAGTCATGCTGGTTTTCTTACAAGAGCTATACTTTGTCATGATTCATGATTCTTTTTACTAAAATACTTAGTAAAATTTGCAGTCCTGGAAATGCAGATGTAGAGGGGTTGGAAACTAAACAAAACAAGCAAACAAATCTCCTGAGTTCTGCCTTAACTCTAACTTCACATGTTGAAGGCAGAGAAGGTCAGCGTTTTTTACACAGATACACAGAAGCACAGTAAGTGTGCTGGGCATCACGTGCCTTCGAAGGTGCAAATTGTTGATTGGACATCAAAGAAATGAAGCTACTCCTTTGTGGAGGTGCAAATTGGTAGTTGGGTAACTGATATTAGCAAGGGAGGAGACAAAGGAAGAGACCCTACAATGATAAGCTATGTCGCTGCCAAGGACTAGGGAATCTCTGTTTCAAAGAGTGTGTGTTTGTGTGTGTGTGTGTGTGTGTGTGTGTGTGTGTGTGTGTGTGCGCGCAATTGTGTGTGCAACTATGTATACGTGTGCATGTGCACGTGGAGGCCAGAGCTCACTATCAGCTGTCTTCCTCAATTGCTCTCACCTCAGCTTATGAGCCAGGGTCTCTCCCTTAAACCTGTAGCTAGCCAATTGGCCTAATTGTTCTAGGGAATCCTCCTGTCCCCGCTTTCTACATAATGGAGTTACAGGATTTGTAAGTGGTTCTGGGCATCCAAACTCAGGTCCTGAAGTCTGCAGTGCAAGTAGTTTACCAACTGAGCCTTCTCTCTGGCCCTGAAGTCTCACTTTTAAAATGACCTCTCTGGATGAGCAACTTGGAAATGTTTTAACTCCTTATCTGTATTACAAGCTATCTGGTCTACCCCTTTACAGCTAGCAGGGTTGACCTAATAACCTCAATACCCACCACAAAAAATGGGTGTTTGCTTTGCAACCAAGGAAGTTTGTGAACAGCTCTTCCTCCCAGTTTATATCACAGGGATGCACACAGCAGGGAAGGCCTAGTAGATGTCTACAGATACACTGGAAGTTCCAATGGTTACTTCAAAAATATGTAGTCCTGTGTCATTATAGTAGAACTGGTTGTGTAATTAAAATATATGCACAAATGAGACATGAAGATATATAGAGAAAGGAAAAAAATGCATTAGATTCATCTAGAAGAAAAAGATGACTAAGTCCTGTACCCAATAGGAAGAGGACAAGGCCTACTAGAAAAACAACTATAAAGACATTGCAAATCAAACAGCATAGAGTTTAGAACATCAAAACCTTAGAAATTTTCATCTATTATTAATTATGATAAAAAATTCTATCTCAGAATATTTTACACAGCAACTGTTGCTAAGAAAAATCTACATCTTCCTGAACAGGGAAGTTAGAAAGAAGAACTGAAGTTCCAATGTCCAACAAAATCGGAGAGCTATTAATAAAATAGTTCAGGCGCCTTTGTAGTCTTTTCTTTCAATTAAAAAGCTGTATTTTAAAGAGAAGACAATTTATTATTTCAGCAGGATTTAAATATTTAATGGGACTACAATCAGAACGGCCACTGATCATGTGGGAAATTAACAAGTTTCTTTTAAAAAAAAATCCCTTTTTGATATTAGGCTGTTACCTTTTCACCTGTGTTATATATAAGCTTACTCCCAACAGCCTGAAAAAACATTAGAAAAAACTCAATACTATAGTTTTATTCTAAATTGCTGGTGGAAGACCTTCATGGGCCTTCTTATTAACCTTTTTATTAACCTGTTAAGTAAGCTTCTTACTAACCTGCCCAGGCAATGGCAGGGTAGACTTCTCCACACTGCCTCCAATGGTCTTTGAGGAGCTAATTAGTGGAGCGAGGCACCCCTAGACTTTCATCTGCATCCAATCCATATTCTATCCACTGAACATCTGTATCCCAATTAACACCGTAACCTCATCTATCCTCCATCCACATCTGCACCAAGACTGGGATGGCAATGGAACGGTACAGGGGCACAGATCAAGGCTAATCTCAAGAGCCCAGAAAGATGATTTAAACTTAGCTTCAGCTGCAAAGCTCTGGATGCAGTCGAGTTTTCTTATGTTACAGTTGTCTGGGTTTAGAAGGGGGCATAGTTATATATTCTTTTTCTTGTTGTAATATTGTGTTCTTACAATAGAGTTGAATGTGACAAAAATTCAGTGAGAAGAAATCTTTTGGAAGCAAAACCAGTGCTCATTGCTGGGCGATGTGGAGAGAAGCCTTCTACCCACATACCGATCATGCAAGACAACAAGCCCTTTAAATCCAGAGTGGTGAAGGTCTGATGACGGCATCCTGAGAACATGATTAAACTTTCTGACTCCCCAGCCACCTCCTCTATCCACAGTGACACTGGTAACTACTTAACTGACATTTTCAGAGTGTCACTGACTTACAAGTAAAACTGAGATAATGTTTATTGTGTTAGGTTGTTGAAAGAGGTAACATGCAGTTTTAAATATGATCCAGGAAGGGATTAGACCTAGTATTTTATTAAAGTTCTTGAGAATTAGGCCTTGGGCTGGAGATTGCACTTCTTTTTATATATTTTGCAAATGACTATATTTTAAAAACTGTTATCTAGAATTTTAAATTTATCATTTTTTTATTTATTTGTGTTTATGTGCACATGCATGAACACAGGTATGTGGGTGCTGGCAGTGGCCAGAAAAGGATCCTGTGGAGCTGGAGTCACTGGCAGTTTTGAGTCATACTTGACATCCAACCTCATGTGGGTGCGGGGAGCTGAATTTGGTGTCTGTAGATGAGCAGCGGGTGCTCCTAACCACTCACTCAGCTCTCCAACTCCCTAAGGTTTTAAGTTAGCAAAATATTGTGGGAAATAGTTGCCTCCCTGTAAGTTAGTACACTAGCATTGAAAATCAAATTTTACTAAACAAAAATTATTGAATACATATTGAAACTATTCGGCTATTTAGTACTGTCATGGAATGTTTTCATTAAATTATAGCAGATAAATCAGAATACAGGATACATTTCATATCAGAATACATTTACTGTGGAAATATTAGGTAGGTAGACAGACCTGCTCTAATTTTATGAAACAGATTATTTAAGTAGTTCAACGGTAAATATAATACTATCGGTAAAATGTAAAACAGTTATGAAAAACCCACAGTAATGAAAAGAGAAAAAACTGTAACAATAGTTCTTAAAATGTCTTCACATTGTGCCACGTTTGAAATTGAAGTTTCTACTACAAGTTGTGGTAATAGCCGCTGATGGCATGTACCTCTAATCCCAGTAGTCAGGAGGCTGAGACAGGAGGCTGTGAGATGGAAGTCAGCCTGGCTACAAAATGACTGCCTCAGTATAAGATCAAATGTCAGAAATAATAAATAAAAAGGTCAAACGTAGGGAACAAACATTGATATAAGGCCTGCGGCTCCCTTGGGCTTAGTGGAATTACAGACAAGTGGTGGCTTCCTGAATGGTTCCACTAAGCAGGATCTGTCTTACTGGATCACTCTGTGTATGGACATATGTGTGCTCAGTACACACATGGGGTGTTACCGGGAGAAAATTCAATGTTGTCTTAGTACAACTTGCAGGTGAGGAGTTAGCTAGGTTCACAGGAACCCCTGGGGCGAATGTGTTACTCTCTAGTGCACTCGTAGACAAGGGCTGCCTGGACTGAAAGCTTTGGCTTGGTCTATTGTGGTCCTCGGGGCAGTAGGATCCACTGCTGTGGTCTGGCTTTAGAGAGTAGACCCCACGATCAGTTCATTGGTCAATTTTTATATTTGGGTTGATTTCCTGAAAGATTTATTTATTGAATTTATTCATTGAATGAGTGAATGAGTGATTGAGACAGGTCTGACGCTGTAGCCTACAGACTGACTGGCCTGTATTTACATTAAGTGGCCAAGGCTGACCTCAAGTCCATGAAATCCTCCCGCCTAGGCCTCTGAGTACTGGATCCATGGGCATGAGCTGATACATCCTTAGTATTTTTCTTTTAGAATTGTCTATGTGTATTAATTTTTTTGCCTGCATCTATGTATATGTATCATGTGCATGTATGGTGCCCAGAGAGATTGGAGGAAGATGCTGTTAGAGCCCCTGGAACTAGAGTTACAGATGGTAGGGAGCCAGCATGTGGGTACTGGGATCCTGAGAATAGAACTTCCTGCAAGAGCAGGCAGTGCCCTTAACTGCGAGCCATTTTATGAGCCCTGACATATAATATGCAGTGATGCTGCCTCGTCGAATAAAACCTTGCCATGCAGGGCATGTCCTTATTACCCTGATTGCATCTTGAACCAGTCTTTTTGGGTGTGCCTAGGTTTTATTGACTCTAGTTGACAGATGATAGAATTAGCTTGCCTATTGACATTGCAATGTTGTCGAGGACGACAGAAACAGACTCTTAAGAGAGTTGAGTTTCCTCCAGGGCAACTCTGCATCCTTCCTGAGGATTTTAGATTATACTTGCTTTTATCTCGTCTATTATATTACATACACTTTCACCGATGTAAATTAGTGTAATTCAGTTTATTGAATGACAACAAATACAATGCTGAGAACTCAGTCACCAGTGTTTTATTTGTATGTATCGCAGAAATAAAAACCACCATGATATACTGATGAAAAAGTATTTCAGCACAAAATAGTTTATTTTTAATTTATTCTATAATGCTTTTACTCTTTAGCCAACACTTTTTTTTTTTTTTTTTTTTTTTTTTTTTTTTTTTGGTTTTTCGAGACAGCGTTTCTCTGTATAGTCCTGGCTGTCCTGGAACTCACTCTGTAGATCAGGCTGGCCTCGAACTCAGAAATCCACCTGCCTCTGCCTCCCAAGTGCTGGGATTAAAGGCGTGCGCCACCACTGCCCGGCTAGACAACATTTTTACTCAATGCTTTTTGTTGTTGTTGTCAGAATATCTCCCCCTACTGTAATTATTTGTTTACATATTTATCTTGTTTCTGAGGCAGCATTCTCTGAAAGGGAAGAGCTTTCTCTTACTTAGTTTGTAGATGCAATTTGTGCACATTTCATCGATGCATGTACCTTCTCTTATCTTTGTGTGGGTTCTCCCCATCTTCTCTGTCTTTAGGAGTACAAGGAAGAACAAAAACGAGCACCTGCCTTTAGTCCAGGGATATTAACTATAGCACCACATTTAACTGGAGACCCCGTCTTATGAGAGCATCAGGTAGAAGCAGGGGTCGGACCCACATTAACACCAAGTATTCCACATGGGTGGAATCAATGTCTCAAGCATGTTTTACACTACTGATCACATATACATTATGGTTTGCTAGCATCATTCCAGTATTTTAAAATTCCCGCCAATGGCTCATACCTGCATTCCCTGGCACCCAGGAGGTAGAGGCAGGAGAATCATCTTGAGTTCAAACCACTTCGGGCTACAGAGTAAGACCCTGTCTCAGTAAACAAACAAACAACAACATGTCTCTAACAGAAATTTAATGGGTATTTTTCATTGCAGACCCGAATGGAAATGACTCCTTATGTCTTTCTTCTCAGGAGATCAGCTTATCAACACCCTGTCTCCGTGTGTGTGTGGACATCAGTCAGCGTCTAACTAGTACTGTGTGCAATGAGGAGACGTGACAGGTTTTTAACAGTCATGTAACAAGTCAATGCAATCCATGAAAGAAAAGAAATCTTGTTGAAAGACACTGGAGCTCAGAGGGAAGCAAAGAGATTCTTTTTAAGTGGACACTTTAAAATGAACTTCACATTTTGAAGTTCTTTCCGCCATTACAGATGGATTTTATCCAAAGAGACGTGGCTCAGGCTGTGCCTTAAGATCATCCACCTTGGTGATTCCATCACATGCTGTGCCTCATAGACACAAGATGAAGACAAGACCAAGGCAGGCATCTTCCTAAAGGTTCCAGATAGATTTTATTCAACCTTGATTTCATATAACAATCTCATTGCCAAGGTACTATTTGGATCCATACCTGCAGTATGAAAGGCAGCCCTGTTCTACAGTATGTCTGTACTAAGATGGATGTTTTGGGATTTCTCAGTAGAGAGTTCTTAGTTTACAAAATTTCCCCCTCGCTTAGTACCTGGAATATGCATACAGTGATAGGACTGGTTAGTGACTGAATTCATACATGGTGTACCCACCGTGGCAAATAAGACTGGTATATCTCTTGTTGACACTCACCCAGTGTTTTATTAATCCAAAAAGCTTTGGGTGTCTACACTGTGATGATGCTGATTTAGGAGGTAAGGATGCCACAAACATAATTGAGTCCTGTCCACAGCAAGTTTATGTCTAGAAAAATGGCAGGAGAAAAAGAAACCAAACCTTACTGTTATCAGGGCCGTTGACCTGACAGCTCATTCCTACCGGCTCTTATTTGTCTCCTGGTTGGGTGCTCTGTTGCCAGTCTATCACACAAGGAATGTGACTTCCTTCTACTACCATCCTCTCAGGAGTCAGTGTCAAATAAGGTTTTAGCTATTTATAAAGAGTAAAATACAATATAGAAGTAGTTTCCATGATTAAGAAATATGTAGGCATATACATAGTAATATAGACCTATTTCTGTTGGGCATCAGAATCTAACACATAAGGAAAATGAAAAGCAAGTTCGGGCAGCCATCATACACAATGTCCTTATAGACCCATAATGGGTCTGAGGGTGTTACGGTTAGTTTTACCAGTTAAACCAAAAATCACGTGGAGAGAGAGACGTGGCCTCTGAACATGTCTGTGAATAATTTTCCTGATTGTCTTAACTGATTCTGAAAGACCCAGTCCACTATAGGTGGCACCATTACCTAGGCAAGGAGTCCAGAACTGTAGGAGTTATCCATCTGAGCACAACGAGTGAGCATGGATGTGTTCATTTCCTCATGCATGGGATATGACTAGCTGTTGGAAACTGTCACTTCGACTTCTTCATAATGATGTACCTGAGTTTGTAAACTGAAGGAAATCTATTCTTCCCTAAGTTGAGTTTTTAAGAGTATTTTATTACAGCAACAGAAATGAAGCTAGAACAGGGGATGTATTCATTATACATGTTTCTTGTTGCTATGATAAAATACCTGACAAGAAGTGAATATATATATATGTGTGTGTGTGTGTGTGTGTGTGTGTGTGTGTGTGTGTGTGTGTATATACATTTACACAATATATATGCATATATTTACTGTCAATGACGGAGCAATGGAGGCAGGAACAGGATGCGGACTGGTCACATTATATCTACAGTTTAGAAGCAGAGAGAGGATATGATCTGGGACCCTGCTAAAAATTCTCAAGGCCATCCCCAGTGACTTACTCACTCCTAAAATTTTGCCACTTTCTCAGATGGAACCCCCAGATGGGGACCAAGAGTGTTAAAATCTACGAGCCTGTGGGAACATTTCACATTCCAGCCACCACAGCTGTATAAGGACCTTAATGACCGACACGATATGAGACACTATACTGAGAGTGCTATAGAAAATTGAGGTTGGAAATGCTTTGGTAGGAGAATTGTCTTGGGCAGTGCGATATATTTAGCACCTCTGACTTCTGCCCAAAGATGCTAGTTGCATCTGCCAAATTATGACAACTAAAAATGTCTCCTTTGCCCAGTGTTCCGGCAGGGGGCAGGCATCCCCTTGTTGAGACTATTTTATAGAGTCCAGCAGTTTCAAGCTTGGCTGTTGTGGCCTGTGGTGTTGCTCACCACAACAGCAGTTTCTACTTGAGAGCTATGGAAACACATGAGTACTGGGAAGGCAGTTGGTGGCCAGATAGATGTTACAGCACTATCTTACGGAACAGGGGAGGGATAAGTCAATGACTTTAGTAGTTGGTGTTTGATGTTTGATGGTTGATGAGGTCTGGGGAGATGGCTAGGCAGGTTAAGTGCTTGCCAGACAAGCTTGAAACCCAGAGTTTGGATTCCCAGAACCCATGTAAAGCTGAATGTGATGGCACGCATGTACAGTTCTGTGCTCCTATTGTGGGATGAGAGACTGAGACCAGAGAATCCATGAAAACTCATAGGCCAGTTATCCTTGGCCACATGTGGTGAATACGCGATCCTTTCTCAAACAAGCTGGAAGGTGAGGACTGATCCCTGAGGTTTCCCTCTTACCATTACACACAAGCTGTGACACAAATGTGCCCATGTTCTCATACTGAAAACACACACACACACACACACACACACACACACACACGGAGAAAGAGAGAGACAGAGAGACAGAGACAGAGGGACAGAGAGAGTGAGACAGACAGAGACAGAAACAGAGACAGATATTTAAAACATCTATATCTGAGCAATGAAGGAGAAGGGATGGCCTGACACAGTGAAATCTGAAATAGGTGGGTGATGGTGCCACCATCTTGTAGATGAAGCTTGGGAGGGCCAGCAAACAAGTCTAGAAACTACAAATAAAGTTCTACTCTGAGACTTGAAACACACACTAGATATTAAAATAGTAGTAAAGGAGCAGCAATTACTTAATGACAAGGAAGGATTCCCAGAACACGAGGGCTAGAGTAGACACACAGGAGGGTGAACATGTGCCCCGTTGCTGACTAAGCCCCTTGGTGGGCAGCATAGGCAGAGGTGGAGGTGGGAGCAGAGCTAACCCAGCCCTGGAAAATATAGAAAAGAAATGTCAGGATCATCATGTTTAGCTTCCCGGGTAAAGACTGTTGGATGGTAAACTAAGAATTATAGTAGGCGTTAAGGTTTTTGCCCCTGAACCCAGTCAACCCTTTCCTCTGAGTTGGATATGGCCATGACTATCTTGAATCAGAGCATCTGTGATCACATGAGGTACTCAAGATCTGGTCTCATAGAATTCCCTCACTGAAGAAGATGAGAGGCTTGGGGCTCATCAGACCCATTGGCCCCGAGATTAGATAAGTTAATAGCAGTGAGCCCTTGAAGGGTAGGGCTGCCTGTGGGTTCCAGGTGCTAGGTTGCATTCCCATTGCTGTGGCCGCTGAATTGGGCAAAACCCTTTCTTTAGTCTGTCAGAGCTTCTCTGCCTTGTGTACGTAGACATCACCCCATGAAAAGTCACTCAGCATCCAATCATGAACTCTGCGTACATTAAATTTGTAAAAAGTCTGCCCTGGAACAATGGTTTTGAAGCTTGGCTGTGCTACAGCTCCCACTCAAGTCTCCTGGTTTTCTTAGAATTAAAAATGTAAACTACAATACAGTAGTTTGTCTGTCTGGAAAAATACCATGAAACCCTGACTCTAGTTGAATATTATCATTGTCCTTTCCAGCTTTTAGTGAAGAATGTAGATATCGAAATTACACATCTAAAGTTTTTACAATCCTGTTCTCAGTATCATAGTTGCTGAAATGTGCCTTATTTTCTTGGCTCTTCTGAGTTCCCCACATTTGGGCCAGAGGTTAGGGGCGTTTTTGTTGTTCTAGACTATCCATGGGTCTGCTGATGGGATTCTGTGTTGGACTTTTACATTATCTGCTTGACTCTCCTGAGGGTCTGTCTAGCATCTCTCATTTGAAGCTAAGGATGTGTGATAGCTAGAGTAGAAGTAATGGCATCATTGTCACAAGTATGGAGTCAGTTTCTCAATGTCCCAGGGACACTCCAAAATGCCATTTATAGAATGTAACAGGGGCTCTTCTCAGGAACCAAGCCCAATGGTTGGGTTTGGTTAGGTGGTCAAGTGTTTTTTCTTCTTCTTTCTTTCTCTGACATGAAAGTTGGAGTTTCTTAGCTATATTTTCCTTGGCCCATCTCCTACCCCCTCCCCTTTATTCTCATTAGCTTCCATTTTCCTTTCATTTTATCTTAGTAGTATTTGTTTTTTTTATGCCCATTTCAGTTTTCCTTTATATTACAAAATTCCAATTTCAGTTTTTGTCTACTCAGAATACTATACTTATACCTTCCATTTCAAGTAATGTTGTGGAGAACTTTTTCTTGTGGTCACAACAAGGCTTAATTCTTGGACTTTGCCTCATAACTAGGAGAAACAATCCAGTGGTTGCCAGATCTTGATCCTAGTGATGGAGTCACTGTCAGTCTCTATGAAAGATCAAGAAACCCTGCCTGGGTTACTCCCTCCTGTCAGTGCCAAGAGAGCTTGAGACATGCTGGGTTATATGTAGACATGAAAGGTTGGTTGAATCTGGGCCGCTATAATGTAGCTCTCATGAGGTCACTATGAGAGAGTGGAACTTAGTGGTAATGCAGCTGGTTTGGGGGTCACCCATACTCCTGTAAAGAACCCCACACCCATCCTCTGTAAGAAAGCACAATGAACTTATTGGTCTCACCAAGTTGGACTTTGATGAAATCATACTTTGTCTGTGGGATGACCATCTGTGGTGCTTGTATCTCCCCCAGAAAAGCTAACACAGCATGTGTTTAATGTATCCTGTTGATGTATTAAGTGAAAACTAGCATCAGGACTGCTGGGGCCTTATTGTCGGATTTGAATAACTGAAGACTGTGTGTGCTTTTCCTTAAGACATTGGCAGTCTTTAAGACATGTTTTGTATATTACACCTAACTAAGCATAACTTTTCTGTGCGCTTTGACTCTGGTTTCTATCCATAACAGAAGCAGGCACCCCAGATATTTGATCGAACTGACAGTACATTCATTTTCCAGATTTCTGGTTTCTGGAAGGGTGCCTTCAAAAGCCACAATGGTCTTTAATTGTGTGGAGCACCTGCTTCAAAATACCTCAGTGTTAAACTATTTGTTTTCCCCCCTTGGAAGACCATAGTATTAGCTCTGTTAACACTTTGACACCATGCCAAAATATACAACATTCATTTAAGATTGGGCACTAAAGGCTCTATTCACCAGTTTTTAAGAGAAGGAAAAAAAGGAATAAGGGTCTTTCACACGTTCTCTCTGTAATTATAAATATAAAACTATTCTTGATTCATCTATCCAACAGATGGAAATAGTGTAAGGGTTTACTGTATAGCTCTCGTATTTTCCAGTAAAAGAAAATACTGATTTTATTCATTTACTTTGGATTTCTTTTGCCTCTTTTTTCACGGTCTCCAAGGTGCAAAACTAAGAAAGAACTTGTTATATTAGTTAAATCAGTCATGCGTATAGGTAGGGGCCTCCATGCCCAGAATAAGTGCCACTGGCGTTTAACCACAGCTTTGGCCAACTGCACATAGCTGCCCTTGTTCTCAGTCTCTCCCTCCTGTGCCGCTCAATACCCCCACAGTTTCTGGGTCCTGATGTCTCTGAAAGGAAGGTGAGCTTTCTTTGTGTGATGGCTGACTGGAAATTCCTGCGCCATGTAGGCTTACAGTGCCAGCTATTGCTTCTCCTTCTGGCTTTTTTAAAATAAAAAAAATGGTGCATGGCTTTGGGAAGAGTGCTAAAGACACTTCCACTGGGCTTGGCTTGGTAGAATTAAGTATATGTGGAGTTGCATGTAAAGGAGAATAGAGGGAGAACACACACACACACTCATACACACACACACACACACACACACACACACACACACACACACACACACACACACACAGGTTTACTGCATTAGTTGCTTGCACAACTTGCTTGCGTTGATCTCAGGCAGTACTACACTCTCTGTAAAATCTATCCTGGACATACCAGGCCAGGAATGACTTAAAGACAGTCTCGAAGGGCAGGACTGGCCAATGACCTAAGCTGTGGTGGTCCTGAGGTCCCATGTCTGGATGAGAAGCAGAGTCTGTGCCCAAGATGACACGTATGTTGCCGATAGACACAGAAAGGATGTATAATCTCTAGGGTGGGGTATCCCTAGATCCTGACTTCAATCATGGCAAATTAGAATCCCACACAAGTCACCCCTCTAACCAAGAGCTTCCTACCCTGACTTTTCTTCCCCTCCATCTTTCCTACCATTCCTTGCCCAGTTCCCACTTTGTTCCGCATCAGATTCCTGCCAACATTGTCAACTCTGTGCTTCGGTTTTGCCTTTGGCTCTGGGGATTCAGATCAGGCATCGAATCAGCAAGGCACACAGCCCACCTTTACGGTGCACACTAATTAACTGTGTTCCTGAAATCCGGAACCCCTCCTTCTAGGAACCAGGATCGCTGTGTCTAGTCCTTGTCACATTGTCTATTCTGAGTCTCTCGCAGTATGGTCCCTTCTACTTGTAAGTGAGAAAATGGGGCATGGTTTCCTAGTGTGAGGGCTGTGGTCTATCTCTCATACCCAGAGGCATATGCATATATCACAAACTCAATAATAGTCAAGTTAGGATTTGTGACTTCCACTTTGTGAGATTGTGTGTGTGTATATATGTTATATATGGGTGTGTGTACATGTATATATGGTATATGTCTCTGTGTTTATGTGTGTTTGTACATTGTGAGGGCATGTGTACATGTGTGGGTATGTGTGTGGTATATATGTGTGTATGTGTATGTATATATGGTATGTATTTCTGTGTTTACATGTGAATGTACACGGGAATATTTGTGGATGTATGTGTATCTTTGTATGTGTGTATACGTGTGTGTATGTGTGTAGGCGTGTGTGTATGCATATGTGTATGTATGTATGTGTGGTGTTGGCAGTTTATGTTTGTGGTGGTGGTTTTGTGTGTGGGTTTGTGCGTCTGTGTGATGCATACATCCATGTTTGTGAGTTCGTATGCCCACGAGAAGGCCAGAATAGGATGACGAGGTGTCTTCCTCCCTTACCCTCTGTCTTATGGCCTTGAGATGGGATCTGCCACTGACACAGAAGCTCGGCTTTGACTAGAATGGCCACCAGTGAGCTCTCTGGTCTACCTGTGTCTGTTTCTCCATTTTCCCCAGAGCTGGGGTTACAGACATGTAACACCATTTCCATCTTTTTGGTTTTCTTAGACTGATTTTTTATTAAAGTTTTGGTTAGCACATAAGCCAGTCTCACTGTGGCATGCATCTTCATGAATGTATAGCATCACACTCTGTCACTTTACAGCCCACGAGCGCTTGTGCCTACTCTTTGAAAGGGTTTTAAATGAGTTTTTATTCTTTGTCAGTTTCATAATATAAATAATGAATTCTACTAATGTTCATTCCTCTATAGTTTCTCAGTCTTCCTTCTCCCTGAAACCCTTCTCCTTTCTAGCAAGTCCTTTCCCGTGTGTGTGTGTGTGTGTGTGTGTGTGTGTGTGTGTGTGTGTGTGTGTGGTGAGAGGGAGAGAGAGAGAGAGAGAGAGAGAGAGAGAGAGAGAGAGAGAGAGAAAGAGAGAGACTGTCTATCTGTCAGTTGTTCTGTCTGTCATCTGCCTAAGTTGTCTGCATGGTCAGGGGTGAGAGATTATTCCCTGGGGCAGGAACAACTTGTTGGCAGCTCCCTCACTGAAGACTGACCTCCTGACCCCAGCACCATCAGCCGACTTAATCCCTCAGACAGAGGTGCCTCCTCAAGAAGGCTTTCCTCTTCATGAAGAGATGCTGCTGGTCCCAGTCTTGTGCATGTCTTCCATGGGTAACCATGGATACCGTGAGTTAATGAGTAAGATGCCATGTCATGTCCAGAAGGCACCCTTTTCTTACAGTACACTTTCCATCCTCCAAGACTCTGTTCTTCCCACCTTCTTAAGAAAGTTTCCTGACCCTTGATATGGTGACCCAGGTAGGGTCAAATAGACCACTGTCTGTTATTCCTATTGCCTTGACCCATTGTGAGCCTCTGCACTAACCAGTGCTGCCAATTCTACAGTTAGAAACTTCTCAGACAAAGGCTCAGAGCAGCAGTGATCTGTGGTTTTCACAAGATCACTTAGAAGGCACTTAATGTGGATGCTGGGAACCCCGTCTTAGACCCTCTTGCTAACTGAACAAGCACTCTTAACTCTGAGTCATCTCCCAATCTCCACTGTATGTAATTTTCATAAGTAAGAGATTATAAATAAATGGATTTAGTAATGAAAACATTCAAAATACTTAAAAAGATTATATTATACATGCCACTTGCCTACTTCCCCAAATTAACAAACGTCCAAATCTTCTAGTTTATCTCTAAAATTTGTACATTATAGAAAAGAAGCCCAAACCCTCAAAGCCAAGCACGATCAGCTCCTTTCTCAGCCCAGTGTTCCCTGTTTACTCCTTGACTACTCCACGAATTTTAACATTTTTAGTAATATGCTCAGTGTGTGACTTTGCTCTTTCACCCAGTGCTACGTTGTGAAATCCATTCAGAATGATAGACACAGTTCCAGTACACACAGCTATCTGTCCCTCTGTCTTCTTTTCCTCAGTAGATGTCCGCCCCTGCAGTGAGTAGCCTGGGGGTGGGTTGGAATGTTAAATGCTCCCATGGCTTATGTGTTGACCCCCTGCTTCCCCAGGTGGTGGTTCTTGGTGCAGACTGTAGGAGGTGGAGACTACCTGAAGGCAGCAGGTGGCCAGGGAGTGTAGTCTTCAGTGGCTGTGTCTTGTCTCTTGATCTTCTTTTCTCTGCTTCCTGTCTTCTCTAAAGTCAGCAGCTCCCTCCATGTGCTCTGGCTGCCATGATGTTCTCAGCCTTACACTGGGCCCAAGCATGAGTCAGGTGACCATGGGTCAAAACAAATGACCTCTCTTTGAAGTTGGTTTGTTGCAAGATGAGAAAAAAATATTCATACAAGTGCTCGCTTTGACTGTTGGCTTCTTACCGGTTGCTTGCCTGATACCTTTCTCCTGATTTCTGAATTGACTTGTCAGAGTTATTGAGATGGTTTGAATGAGGACAGCTCCAATAGGTTCATATATTTGAATGTCTGGTTCTCAGTGGGTGGCCTGTTTGAGGATTCAAAACTCATGCCAGGCCCAGTCTCTCTCTGTCTCTCTTTTTTTATTTTTCTCTGTCTCTCTGTCTCTGTGTATCTCTATCTGTCTCTGTCTCTCTCCCTTTGCCAGAAGCGTGCAAATCAGACTTGAGCTCTCAGCTCCTGCTCCAGAGCCAGACCCTGTTCCGTGATGATAACAGATGAATCTTCAATGCTATAAGCAAGCCCCCAATTGAATGTTTCTTTTTATAAATTGCTATGGTCCTGGTGGTTTTTCAAGCAATGGAATAGCACCTAAGACAATCAATTTACACAAGGGCCACTCTTTCCTGACCCTTCACAATCCAAATCTCTCAGTTTGTGTTGTGATGGCATACACCCACCAAAACAGCTTTTACTCAATAAACAGGCAATGAGACGCTGAGGTACGTAGTAACTCAGTGCACTGTATATGGGTTGTACATTGCTTTTCCTTCCTAAATCACTGGATCCAACATTTGTTTAAATGGAGGCCACAGAGTGAACTCAAAGATGGTGTGGATATACCATCTATGGTACAACTCTTCTAGGTTTCCACAGTCAACTTTGAAAAAGTCTGCCATCTTGTAGGAGGGGGCAAATTAGCTATTTCTAGTTAATTGTACAAAGAGGAAACGAAGCAAGCAAGGCAATTTAGTGAACTGTCAAAACTCCATGCAAAGTTTGACACAAGAAGCACCTAGCTCCCTTCACCTATCCCCCTCCATTTGAAGAAGGAATGGTACTGAGCTGTGAGCTTAGTGAAGCTGTACAGCAGGTGTGGGAAGGCGTGTCCTCAGAGGGTGAATGGGTGGGCTCCGTGCACAGCCGAGAGTAAAGCCAGAGAAGACTGACAGCCTTCCAGAGAGGAAGACTAGAATGGAGGAACCCACTAGAGAAGGAAGCATGTAGAAAGGACATTTCAGGCAGCGCGCACACGGTGGGCAGCCAGACGTAGTTTGGAAGCCTGGAAATTAAGGAAGGCAACCTGGAAGTTGACACCTAGGACGTCAATAACTAGCTTGCAATCCCACCAACAATGGAGGAGTGTTCCTCTTTCTCCACATCCTCGCCAGCACCTGCTGTCACCTGAGTTTTTGATCTTAGCCATTCTGACTGGTGTGAGGTGGAATCTCAGACTTGTTTTGATTTGCATTTCCCTGATGACTAAGGATGTTGAGCATTTCTTTAGGTGCTTCTCAGTCCTACGAGTTTCCTCAGTTGAGAATTCTCTGTTTAGCTCTGTTCCCCATTTTTTGGTAGGGTTATTTGGTTTTCTGGAGTCTAACTTCTTGAGTTCTTTGTATATATTGGATATTAGCCCTCTATCGGATGTAGGATTGGTTGGTGGGATTGTAAGCTGGTACAACCACTCTGGAAATCAGTTTGGCAGACCCTCAGAAAAATGGACATAATACTACCTGAGGACCCAACTATACCATTCCTGGGCATATACCCAGAAGATGCTCCAACATGTAATAAAGACACAT
>CM052700.1:5634134-5776612 GCA_028551405.1 Uromys caudimaculatus | reverse complement strand
TGAAAATATCATCCTGAGTGAGGTAACTCAGTCACAAAAGAACAAACATGGTATGTAATCACTGATAAGTGGATATTAGCCCAAAAGTTCAGAATACCCAAGTTTCACTTTACAGCAACTGTTGGACTGATCGTGGGGTCCCAGATGGAGGAATTGAAGAAGGGACTGAAGGAACTGAGGGGCTTTGCAGCCCCATGGAGGGAGCAATAGTGTCAATTGACCTGATCCCCTGGTGCTCCCGGAGACTGGACCACCAACCAAAGAATGCACATCTATTGACCCATGGTTCGGACCACATATGTGGCAGAGGAGGGCCTTGTTGGCCATCAGGGGGAGGAGAGGCCCTTGGGCCTGAGGGTGTTAGAGGCCCCAGTATAGGGGAATGCTAGGGAGGGAAGACAGGAGGGTGGGCGGGTGGGTGGGAGGTCGAATTCCCTCATAGAGGCAGGGGGAGGGGGAGGGGATGGGGGTTTCCAAATAGGAGACCTGGAAATGGGGAAACATTGGAAATGTAAATAAAGTATCAAAAAAAAAAAAAGACATCAATAACTAATTGGCAATTGAATGAACACAAGAAAAGAGAAGAATGAACCCACATGTTAAGGAGTGGGTGGAGCCGAGAGGCTTCTCTCTGGTTCTGGCACAACATGGTCCTGATGCTTGCTTGAAGGAAGAGGGAGGCAAGCAGACACTTCTACGAGCCTAAAACCCATTTACAGTTGCCATGGGGGCTTTCCAAAGGTGGTTACATGGACGAGTAGACTGGCGGTGGAGACGCAGCTGATTTCTTGGTAACCTTACATGACGATAATGAGTCACGTGACCGACCATATAGTCAGGAGTGATTTCTTGGGGAATCCTGCAGAATTCTTTCCTGTTTAGTAAACGCAGAGGACCAACTATTTTGGAGTCATTTAGAAAGCTTCAAGTCAGTTATTCAACTTGTAATAATAAAAAATGGTAGCATTTTCTGTATATATACTCATAGCCTCACAGAGGGACATTAATTTAGTTGTACATCTTCTGTCTGTTTTATAAATAGAAGGGGGATATTATTTGAAATGTAAATGAATAAAATGATTAAAAATATTTTTATCATGTAGACAAAGTTTCATCCTATTTGTTCTTAAGCTTTTTGTTATAAAGTGATGTTGAATCTTATCAAAAGAATTACTGTATTTATTGAGATGATAATGTGGGCCGTTTCCATCTTGTCCTAGTATGGTGGTGATGGTGGTGGTGGTGGTGGTGATGGTGGTGGTAGTGGTGATGATGATGATGATGATGACGACGACCACATGTTGAACCAACCTGGCATTTCTGGGCTAAATCTGGTCTGCCACGGAACACAGTCCTTTCTTTATGTTCCTAGATCCAGTTTCCTAGTATTGGTTTATCAGTTTTAACTTTAAGTATAGTGTCAATTCTTATTTAAATAGGAAAAAACATTTTTCAGAAACAGTTTGATCCTGGGCTTTCTTTGAGGACAGTGTTTATCATGTCTGCCATTGGCTGACTCATTCACTGCAGCTCCGTGTAGAATTTTTATTTCTCTTTCTGAGAATTTATCCATTTCATTTTTATTATCTCATTTGTATTTGATTGCTTATGATGCTTATTTTTAATTTTCTCCCAGAGAGATTAGTTGTAACCTACACCTTTTTTTAAAAATTAATCTTAAAATCATTTTAATTTCAGTAAAAGAGTAGAGCCATTGTTTTCTGATTGTTTTTATAGTTTCATGAGATAATTTCTGTCCTGGTTTTATACAGTTCCACGTATTATTGAGAACAAAGAAATTAAGGATATTTCAGCTTATAATCTCCAATTCTGTGAATTCTCCACATTCTCTTTAGACTAAAAGTATTGAGTAGGTTGGCTGTGTATTTTATAGCTTATTAATTTCTTATCCTTCTAATATATTAATGAGAAAAATACATAAACATTGAGCATGTAACTCATTAATTCTGAATTCATTTATGATTTTGAGATCTATAAATGTATTTTATAATCATTTGACCTTTCTGTCTCCTATGCTGTTCTTTGCATCTTTATTGAATCTTTCTAGTTAACAGAATTAGTGTTTCTTTTATTTTTATTCCTCCAATATTGATTAAAATGCTAAATACCAAGTCTAATTTCTATTGCTGTTGCAATTTTTCAATTTTAATTTTCACACTTGGCTAGAAGATTTAAAACTAATCCATAGCTTTCTCTTCTTTCTAATCAATACAAGGAAACTGTAAGTGCATTGTAGTGTATTCTAGCCCTGTTTAGGTATTTAACTTACAAGTTTAAGTCAATATTACCATAAAGGTTTCAAGAAAAGATTTATATAATTTAAATGATAAGTTCACATTTAATTTTACTAAATGTATCTTTCTTCTTAATATTTATTAATTTTGATCTTTTTCATTTGTTTTAATTTCATTCTTAGATAACGGAATTAACACTTGTTTCTGTAACTGATTGTGTTTTATACACAGTACCTTTTTGTTCTTTATGAACATAGTTGTGCTTCATACTTACTCTAGTTTAGCAGGGTATGAAATTCCAGGTTGAAGATTATGCTCTCTTGACAGATATTCTTTTGCTTAGAATTTTTTTTGGAAAAAAAAAATCTGTTTTTAGTTTAATTGTTTTATGTATCTAATTCAAATTATGATAATCATTCTTTTGATTGTGTTCTCTGCTTTTAAGTTTTTGTCAGTTTGTATGTAGGAATTATCTAGACCAGTTCCCTAAAGCAGATTTGGGGTACAGATTTGCATGGTGGTAGTCTGTCATTTTTCATTTATTTTACAGAATATCCCCAGGGAAGTAGGGCAAAGAATAAGGTCCAGACTAAACAAATCTGTGACTCCCAATAAGGCTTCAGAGAAGGTAGTTTATTTATTAACGTTTAATTTGTGAATTTTATACAATGCATTTTGATGATGATACTCACCTTTCCCAAGTCTTTCCAGATCCTCCTTACCAACACAGCTTCAAATTCTGTATCTAAAAAGAAAAGAAAACAACAACAACAACACCAAAACAACAACAATAACAACAAAAACAACCTTAAAATCAAACAAACAAAAACCAAAAATACACACAAGCAAACAAAAGACAAAACAATTGCCTAAACAAAACAACAATGAAACAAAAATTCCACCAAAACCCATGCATTCTGTTTTGTGTTAGCCAACCATTCCTAGATAAGATCCTGCCTTGGTATGGTTGATAAACGTGTTGAGACTCCATTGAAGAAAATGGATTTTCCCTTTGCCAGCAGGTGTCAGTTGCAGATAGCTTCTTGGCTAGGAATGGGCGCTGGTTTCTGCTTTCTACAGAAAGGGTTTCGTGTCAAGCTCACAGGATAGCACTTGCCTTGGTTGGACTCACTGACCCATGGGCCTATCAGAGATCAGGGCAGAGATAAAACTATCCATGCGTGAGCTGCGGGTGGGTTAAGGGCTCAGCTTCCGTGGACACATGGTGAACTTCTAGATGCCGAGTTCTTTATGGACAGAGGCTAGCAGGTTTCACACTGAAGCACAGAGTAAGTTTTGCAACCAGAAGTGACGCCATACATGGAGCCGACTGTGGGGGATGAGGCTGGGAAGAAGGGAAGGAAATAGGGGCAGATGATTACAATGTCTCCTACAGAGAGTCGTTTTTACTGAGATCATGGGCCCATTATGTTTTAAAACGGCTTTACTTGTTCCTGCGCTGCCTTTTATACCATCCGGAGATTTAACGTTAATCATCATGTCTTCCTTTTGTCTTTGGTCCCGGGGACCAAACGCAGGGACTTGTACGTGTCAGACACTATGCTGTGACCGAGCAGCATCCCAAGTCTGTCGTTACATCGATTTAATTGGCTTTTTTTAATATAAAGAATTTTTTGCTTATTTATATTTTATGTATATGAGTACACTGTAGCTGTCTGCAGACACACCAGAAGAGGGCATCGGATCCCATTACAGATGGTTGTGAGCCACCATGTGGTTGTCAGGAATTGAACTCAGTACCTTTGGAAGAGCAGTCAGTGATCTTAACCACTGAGCCATCTCTCCAGCCCCTAATTTGCTTTTTAGTGTTTGATTTTTTTCCCCTGTTTTCCTTTACTTTTAGTAGAACTTTGAACATAATTATTTTGACATATCTTAATTTTTTTCTAGTAATCTCTAATTTAGATATATTTATTTACTCTTACTAATATAGGCATGTTTCCAAAATGTGTGGGTTTTTTTTTTAATCATTTTATGTGTTTGAGTGTTTTTTTCTCGCACGTAGGTTAAGTATCTGTGTGCATGCCTGGTGCCCACAGAGGCCAGAATAGGACACCAGGTTCCCTGGATCTGGCATTTCAGAAGGTTGTTGGCTGCCATGTTGGTCCTGGGAACTGAACCCATATCCTCTGAAGAACAGCCAATGCTCTTGCCACTGAGCCATCTCTGCAGAAATCCACATATATGCTTTTAAAAATGCTTGATAGTGAAGTCATCAACTGTAAGAGTGAATGCGTGGGAGCGGGGAAGAGGGAGAAGGAGAAGCACAGAGACAGAGATGGGAATCTACTCACAGATGATACCTGGGTTCAGTGTGTGTGTGTGTGTGTGTGTGTGTGTGTGTGTGTGTGTGTGTGTGTGTGTGTCTGTGTGTCTGTGTGTCTGTCTGTCTGTCTGTCTCTCTGTATGTGTATATGTCTATGTGTCTTCTCTGTGTTTTTGTCTGTCTGTCTCTCTCCCTAAGTTTTCTATGCAGATATGCTTCCTTTGCACAGATCTCTGTACAGAGATAAGGTTCTGCTTGGTTCCCAGGTGGGTGGATATTTAACTGTAGTGTCTCTTCTCAGTGGTTGGAGCTCCTGTGACTCTGCCTCCTGTATTCTCATCTCTACCTTCCCACTCCACCTGGCCCAGGGTGGTCTCTCTTCCTGTGATTATCAGTCTTCTGGCAGTTTAACGGTGATTTTCTAACACACCCCTGCTAGATTCTAATCCATTTTTACTTCTTGTATCTGAGACTCACTCTTTCTCTGAGTAGAACTATCTATTTCTCCACCAGTCCCCTGTGAGAGGATAAAGGAAATCTCAGAACAGCTTAGTGTAGCATGCAGTGAGAACAGATTATTCTGCAAGGAAGGGAGAGAGAAAATCCATGGCCATTTTGTCTAAAACACAGTAGAGCTGTGTGTGCACATGTGCATGTGTGTGTGCATGTGCATGTGTGCATGCGTGTGTATGTCTGTGTGTTTGTGCACACATGAGCATGGGAGTGTGACTTATCTTTATTATTTGAGAATTTCTTACATTTTAATCATATTAACTCTCTTTCTCAACTCTACCAGATCATCAGCTCACAGCCCCCTTCCTTATAAATAATAATTCTTCTTCTTCTTCTTCTTCTTCTTCTTCTTCTTCTTCTTCTTCTTCTTCTTCTTCTTCTTCTTCTTCTTCTTCTTCCTCTTCCTCTTCCTCCTCTTTCTCTTCTTCTTCCTTCTCCTCCCCCTCCTCATCCTCTTCTTTCCCCATCAGATAGTTTTGTGTCCATATAGTTTTGAGTGTGTAACCTTCCACTACAGTGTGGTTGACTACCAGGAGCTATACCCTTAAAGTAGCGCTCCTTCTCTTAGCAGCTGTTATTTGTCAATACCTCTTTACCTAGGGGTGGGGTTTGTAGCACCCACCTCTGTGCTGGGCTTTGTCAGCCTCAAGCTTGTGCAGAGCTTCTGTCCTAGGTGGAGTTTTTTTGCTATGCCCATAAAATCCTTGGCATTACTCACCATCTGGCTTTTTAATTTAAAAATATTATTCTTGGGGCCGAGGAAATGGCTCAGGAATTAAAATCAGTGGCTGCTCATCCAGAGAACTCAGGGTTGAATTCCCAGCACCAGCATGGTGGCTTGCAACTGTCTGTAACTCCAACCCCAGGAGATCTGATGCCCCCTTTTTGTCTCTTCAGGCACTGCATGCATGTGGTGCATAGACATATTTGCAGGTAAAACAGCCATACATATAAAATAAAAATATTTTTGGTAATTGCATGTAGACATATGACAAATATATCCCCTCATCCAATTAACCCACTTAACACAACAGCTCATTGCCCTCCCAATTTTGTGTTCTTTTTAATTTTTAAAATGATCTGCCACATCCACTTCATGTGTGCATATGTGCATAGGTGTGGGCAGCTTACCAGTGCTCACACCCCAAAGAAGAAGGAGCCTCCTTCCCACAGCAATCACCAACTCTGCTTCTCAGCTATGGGTGGGGTTTGAGCTCCTCTACCATCTGTGCTCAAGTTTTGGTTGGCTTGATCTTCTGCACGTCTTGTACATGCAAACCTAGATGCTATGAGTTCATGAGTGCAGTACCCATGTCGGATCCAAAAGACACTATTTTATAGCATTGCTTCCTGCCATTGTGTTACAGATTAAACAATGTGCCCAGGGCTGGGTAAGAAGGGGGTCAACACTCTCCCACAGCCTGCAGCCTGGTCTTTCTTTGATTGATGGTCATATCATAGGTAAGCATGCACAAATGGTACCGACAGGTTATTCTGAAGGGTTATATGTGTATCAATACTTGTATTTTCCGAAATGGTGATTGTAACGATCTGAGAATCCCAGTGATTTGGAGTACCTACGTAAGAACATGAACCAACTGTCATGAGTAGTTGGGTCACTGGATCTGAACGGACAGGAATGTTTTGTTAAATGGATAAACCACTATTGTACCTGAGTTTTTATGTTTCTCACACCATGTGGCCCTCGATCAACTTAACGGGAAATACCATCAACAACTGACTGACCAAATTTAAACCCTGGATATTGGTGAGAATTATTAATCATTACGTGAACATTCACTTTGTGCTTATGTATGTATACATTTAGATATCGCTGCTCATTTTGTAAGAGGAGACTCAGATAAAATCATAAAAGGAGATAAGATGATCAGTATGGTCCCAAACCATGTGCTCCTGCACTGGCTCCTAATGAGGAAGCCAGAAAAGTGAGCAGCCATGATAACAATCAGGACAAAGCTTCAGTTAAATTTCTCCTTAGAAATCTGAAAGGGATTTATCTCAGGAGATTAGGACTTGGTCAAGTACTGGGAAGCCCAGAAGTGTAGGTTCTGAGGAAGAACTCAGAAATGTTTCACGGAGCAATCATCAAAAATTAGCCCCACCTGCAGGGAGCCACACCTGGAATGTGTTGAGCCATGACCCATCTGGAACTGTGGGTTCGGATGACAACTTTTAGATGTGATTCATGAGAAGGAGTGTATCCACATGTGTGGCTCCATTGTCTTAGTCTTTTCAGGAAACTGGATGTCCATCCTGCTTCTCCATACCAGGGGTTATACTGAGTGACATTAGGAACCAAACCCAAGGTTTGTCAAAGCATCCAGTGAAAATGGAGAAATGGTTAGCTTTACCCCTCGTTCATCTTTTTCAAATATTTCATTAACATATTTGATATTGAAAAGAATCTCAGTTCTGTCCAGAGCCCTGGCTGCAAAGGAATGTAGCAAATGTGATATTTTAAGGACATCAGAACTTGTACGATCCAGGAAGGGCAGTAGGTGAAGCTGAGTGACGGTGGAGTGGACACTGCTGCACTTACCCCACGGGGGGTAAATGATGCAAAGGCTCACAAGCAGTGTTCCTCTCAGGGGTGAGAAGTTAGGGAAACGGACCCATCCCACACCAGAAGCACACATCTCTGGAAACAGAGTAGGGGGAAAAGACTTTCCCTGAGAATTTTCTTGGAAACCTTCAAATCTCCACCACTGAGGTGGGGCTTATTTGACCAGAACAATGCTAGAAATGAATCATGCAAGTCATGTGATCCCCTATGATCTAGGAGACACTTTCTTATTGGTACCAATGGAAGTGAAACTTTACTCATAGTAGGTCATAATTCTAATTAAAAATGAAGTGCAGGAGACATCCAAAACCGAATTCCAGCCGGTACTATTTATAGCACAATGACTCAGTCTATATAAGATACTGCACACACAAAATTCAAACTATTCACCAGATACTAGCAATCAGGACAGTTTCTTTTCTTGAGGAATTGTACCATCAATTTCTTATTCTTTTCCCGTGTTGTATGTCATTAGTCTGAGCACATTCTCCAGGAGGTAACTGAATCCTTGACAGCTATTTTCATGGACCAAGATAGTTTGGATACTCACGTCCAGTTTGCTGCCTCTCATCAGAGTCAGTCTTCATTCTTCTGCATCCCAGGCACGTGGTCACCGCCTGTGTTCCTTTCATGACTTCTGCTGTGGAATTACCATCTCAAGTTTATGGGAAGTGAGGAGGAACCATGATCGCAAAGGCAGGGAGGAACAGTTTATGAATAAGAAGTCTACAGAAACGTTGAGCTGACGAGATCTGAGTGGCCGAGAAAGGAGCGGGGGTGGGGTGGGGGTGTACCATAGATTTCTTTCCCTCCTGCACCCCCCCCCGTTGTATTATGTGGCTTCTTGAATGTTGCATAATATAAATCATTTTACCACGAGAAGACTAGTTTTAGTCTTGCAAACCCAGAAGATTTACTTCATTTTTCTTTCTTTCTTGGAGATCTGCACCAGTGCTGGCCAAGAGAGTATCTCATGTCACCTAATGCAACAAATGGATTCTGGAGCGTCCAGGGCAGTATCCACAATGTTGGCAGATGCAGGCTTCCTGTCCCCTGCCAACCACCATCAGCATTATTTCTGGGTGGATCTGGGTTTGAACGGTGCTGAGTTTCCATTACATCGTCCTAATTGTCAAACGGGGAGGGGGTGTTGCTGTAATTTTGGAAAACTGATCTCTGGTTTTATCCATTGCCATAACATCTGACTGAAGTACTCCTCTGAGTTGGTTTGGCCTCAGTGTAGCCTAGTAGCAAGGAGGCCTCAGGAAGACAGGGCTATCTGTGGCCCACGGTATGAATGGAGCAGTCTACACTGCTGTGTGCGAATATAGAGGTTAAGCCCAAACACATGCAAAAGTCATGCTGGAAGCACTTGGGAACAGCTGGGCCAGATGAATGACTCGATTGGATGCCATGAGGAACAAATTAAACAACTGACTAGAGACCAGGCCGCTCCTGTGACAGACACTTTAATCAGGAAGTCAAAAGCTGATTGACAAGATGAAAAGCTAGATGACATGAGAAATGGAAGCAGAAGGAACAGCACAAGAAAAGGGCACCCCGGGTCAGCACGCTGACAAAAGTAATCAAGGTCGACAGCCCATAATCCAATCTCCGAGCATTTGGCATGGTGTTAGTTATGAGAGCCTGCAGCCAAGAGGAAAGAAAACTATTATTAAGCAAAGAAATTATCTGGCTTTCTAGAACTTACTATTACATGTTCACTGCAGAATTTTTTCCTATTTTTTTTTTTTTTAAACAGGCGTTAATAGCTTTTGTTGAGTTTCATAAGACCGATTAAAAACTGCTGCCGTATCTAGATGTGAATCCCTAGGAAAACAGTGTGATATTGTTTTTGATTCACAGTTAAATAGGTAACATGAACACTGATTGCCTCAAATTGCAAAATACGGGACCTTTCTGTGTCCTGCTATCCAAGGCGGAGGAAGACAAGGTAGCAATGACCACGAGTGAGGAGACCCACTGGATTCCACTGGCTTCTGCTGCCAGAGGAGCAGGCTGGGCTGCACCACCACTAGAAGTTTACCAGAGTTACTTGGATCATTCTCGGACCTCACCCTGTTCCTGGCAGCCCAGCCAGTGTCTTTGTAGCTGAAGTGTCTGAAGAGCGATAGAGTAATGATAAGCTTAAAAAAAAAAAAAAAAAAAAAAAAAAGCAAACCATAAAAGTTGGTCGATTGTGGAACAAATGTATGAGTTGATACCACACGGCTGAGGCAGAAATTGTACTTTTATTCCAATCGTGGATCATTTACCAGATGAAGGCCCAGAAAAATGAGCACCTTGGCAGAGGGTTTAGACACTGACTTCATGCCTTTTCAACAAACTCATATGCCCCGTGGAAAAGTAAAAAAGCTTACGGGAAATATCTAAAGACCAGTTGACATTATCTCCACGGGAGTCCTGTATAGGAGTTAAACCCACGTCTCCAGAGAGAAGAAAAGAGGTTTTAATTCGTTTTCTTAGTCTACTGGTTTTCCAACTGAGTTTCAAATCTCTGGGGGGTTTGAAAGAAGACTGTGGTCACGGAGGACATGTTTCATTTGTATCTGCTCTATTACCTTCAAGTCCTAAAGGTATTGGAGTTCTGGGGCATTAAAAACATTGTCAAAAGGTTTCGTGGCCTCAAACGTGTGTAAAAAAAAAATTACTCAGTCCTTTAATGATAAAACTCTTAGGTGAGCATGCTACTGTTTGTCTGAACATATTCAGCTGGAGGGGACAGGGCATGTGGGGGGGTAGCTGACACATTTTACTTAGATAAAATATCTTGTGGAAAGCCAAACTGGAAGTATATATATATATATATACATATATATATATATGTATATATATATGTATATATATATATATATATATGTATATATATATATATTCATTCTAGGTCATTGCTAAAATATTTTTATTTTTCATGATTTTCCCCAGAAGTGCCAGTGCAAATTTGATAGCTCGAATCTCACTTCTGTCATTTAATAAAACTGGCTTGGGTCACTATTCTGCAGAGGGATACCTTCTTCTTGTCATGGCTCTGGTGGACAATGCTCTATACCACCAGGTTAGTCACTGACAAGGCTTCTCACTATGCTCTGAGCACAAAGCTACTGTGTAAAACATCTTAAAGGAAGGCATGGGAATTTCAGCGGATCCTCAGTGCCTAGAGCCACATGACATCAAATGCAGAAGAAGAAAAGATGTGTCCACTGGATGTCTATTCCGGGCACATCACGTACTGTTTGAAGGTCCAACCCATCATCCTCCTTGACTGTAAAAAGGAGCTGCTTATATTAACCTAGTATATCCTCAGCCGGCCTTGCTGTGTGGACCTGCTTTTGCTTAGATCCACGAACTGTGATCCTGTGTCGCTCCCACTAGTAACCCTCAAGGTTCTGTGTCTCTGTATTCTTCCCCAGCCCCTGTCCCTTAATTCTGCGGGTTCACTCTCCAGCCTATAGTCTTTCTCCATCTCAATGCCGTGGAACCAAGTCCTGCTGTCATATACTCGTCTTCCGGCTTTCTCAAGGGCTGGGGACAGGGTGTGATGCATGTTGGTGGCGAGGTAGAAGAGTGTGACAGATGGAGGAGGTTGCACCAGCCATGGCTGTATTTTGTCATTACTAATTTGGCATTTTCTCCAAATATCAGTTGATGAGAGAGGATTTAATTCTTAAAATAGCCCAGAAAGCATGAAACATTCAGGGTGAGGGAAACGCACATAACTGTGTATACGTATGTACGCTGTGACATAGAGCGCACAATGTCAGACCTGTCTGCTTAGTTTATTTGACCTAGGGTATATGATTTGGAGCATGTGTGTGAAAGGTGTGATGGGTAATGGCTGTGCTGAGATCTTTTATCCTTCCTTGCTGCTCATCTTTGCAATCTGTCAGAAACAAAGACTTATCATTTCCCTTTTTATAAAATATACTCGGATTTTCGTTTCCATCTCTTTTCTACCAACACAGCCCCAGCCCCAGATTTTATGTGATGTACCACGGAAGGACGGGAGCAGAAGCACAGAGTATGGAGGGATGGTGGCACCTTCTGGACCATGCATTTAAAAATAAAAACAACACATCATTTGAAAGGAACATGGGTGTGAAACCCTGACAAAGTTTTTTTTTCCTTTTATGACTATTTCAATGCCCCCTTTTAAAAAAACTTATCAAATATAAAAATGTCAAACTTTTGTTCAATCCCTGAATTTTCTAGTGCCATAAACACACATTCATGAGTTAATTGGGTGAGCTGTTACTGTGCGGTACTAGTAATATATATCACAACTCAGTAATTATATTTATGTAGATGTCTATAATATATGAGTTATCTACATATCTATATAGCTGTCATCTATGTATTTGTTACCTATCATTTATCATCTGTCTAGCATCTATGTATTACACATCTAACACCTATCTTTTATTTATCTATCTAATCTATATATTTATGTGTCTACTATCTATCGTCTTCCTAGAATCTGTCTATACTTATCTATTTTTGATCTATCTATCTACTTATATATCTTTCTACCATTTATCTCACTCTTCTGACCTACCTATCTATAATGTAGAGGTTACACATAGCTAGCAAATTGTAAAGATTAATGTCAAGGGAGGATCTAAAAATAAGGAGGCTGGGCGTGGTGGCATACGCCTTTACTTCTAGCACTGAGAAGGGAAAGGCAGTTGAATCTCAGTGAATTCCAGGCCAACCAAGGCTACATTGTGAGATAAGTCTCAAAAACCCAAACCAATAAACCAAAGCAAGGTAGAGAACAACTAAGGAAGATACCCAGGCTGATCTTTGAGTTACACACACACACACACACACACACACACATACACGCAAGAAGACACATGCTTGAACACCTGAACATACTCATGCACTTAGATACTCATGTCCCACACCCTTTTACTGGATTCCAGTGGTGACATATGAGTGGGGCCATTTAAACATCCCAACCCAGTTGACTACCCATTATGAGTTGGCACAGAAAACCAACATGGAGACATCTTATAGGAAATAAGGTGTCATTGTTTACTTGGTGAGGCTTGGATATGCATGTTTCAGCTCATAGATGGTCAATGAAAGTGAGACTGAGCCAGGGAGGGAAGGGAGCTGTAGGAATCGTGGTCCAAAACTCAGGTTGTGGAGAGTGATTCAGTTGGTGCATACCTGGAGAAGCAGAGAGGAGAGGTGACGGAAGATCAACAAGAAGTCATAGTTAGACGTAGCAGAAGGATTGTTCCAGGAGCATTGACCTGTGTGGAATGGTGTGCAGGAAGAGAAAGAGATCAGCCAATGGAAGGACGTTGCAGCTTATAAGTAGAATTAAGAGAAGATATAGAAAGTCTAGTATGTACTGGGTTGGAAAAGATAAAAAACAAACAAACAAAAAAACCCAAATCTCAAAAAGTGAGCAAAATAAAGTGTCACCACAGGGAAAAGGGGAAAAAAGATGTGATCAAGAGCCTGCCCTAACATCTGAGGGCTCATTAAGGTGCTGCCTCAGAGACTGACTGAGATGGCAACAGACCCCTGATGACTGAATAAACATGATCGCTCCACTTCATAAGGATTTGATATGAACACTGTAGAGAAAAATAATATGGAATCATATGCACAGTGAATGCTAGCAAGCATTGGACAGGGCAAGGCGATTCCTTAGCTTCTCAACTCTCTCCAGAACTACTGACGATGGCCATAGTGCAGAGGCAAAGGTCAAAAGGTGATTCAGTGACAGTGGCCAAAGCCGAGCCCAGAAGAAACTCAGCCTGAGTCACCAATGGCCCAGGTTTCCTTTCCAGTTGTTGTGACAAAATGCCCTGACCGAAAGGACGTAGAGCAAAGGGGCTGTGAGTTCACCCTAGAAGGGAAGCTACAAGCAGCAGGAGCCTGAAGCAACCAGTGACACCCACAGGCTAGAGCAGAAAGAGTGGTTGAGTGCATGTCTATTGCTCAGCTCACTTTCTCAAAGCCTGTACAGTCCAACCCCCAGCCCCAGGGAATGATACCATCCACTTTGAAGCTTGGTCTTCTCACACTGGTCACTGTTATCAAGTCAGTCTCTCCCAGACACAGCCACAGGACGGTCTGTCCTAGAAAACTCCTTTGACTCTCTTCCTAGGTGACTGTAGGGTGTGTCAAGTTCATTACGACTACCACCTTGCTCTTTCTATTGAGAAGCCAACAGCAACCCTCAGTTACTAAGAACAACCCAAGCTGAAGCTTGTCTTCAAGGTCTACCTCATAGGATGTACTTGCTCCCTAAGCTTTGTGAAAAAGCAAGGCACGGGCAACCATGCCTGTAGCCCCAGCATTGAGCAGTAGAGGCAGGTGGATGCTGGGAACTTGCCGTCCAGACAGTGTAGCTGAAATGCTAAGCTTGAGGTTCTGTGAGGGACTCTGTCTCAAGGCAGAAGGCAATGGCGGAAGGCAGCAAACATCTTCTGTCTTCTCCTGGCCATGCACAGGGGCACACATCTCTAACACATAACGTACACTTGCACAATGACACAGAAAAGCGACTTCACACATAGAAGCACAATTTATTTTTGGAAATGGGCCAATAAAAAAACCACCCTATAATATTTCTAAAACATAACAATACTTTATGTGTGAAAGAAGAGCTAGAGGAGAGGTATGTGAGCCTAGATGGGCCTTAGGATTCAAACAGTGAAGGAATTTAGAGCCAATCATTAAGTTTTACCGGCAAAATGTATGGCTGTTCACAGTAAATAATATAAAAGCTGAAATCGTCAACGTTTGTTTTTCAAAGACGTTAAAGATGATGGATTTCCAGGTGTTCCTGGGTTTCAGAATTATGGGCAGAGCTGTGGAGTAGGCAGCCTGGGTGCAGAGAGCTGGTCATTGGCATGCTAATGATCTCAGAGGTACTCTGCTGGCCCATGCAGCTGCAGAACTGTGTCCGGTTTTACAAGTTGACAGAAGTCAACCACACGTGCTGTTTTCCATAGTATGGCCCATTTCCCTAGCTTGGTGTTGGTACAGCTGGGGTAGAAGGCTCAGCTCTGTTGAACGCATGCCTAACACTTGCTTTGCTGAACTGTGCCAGCAGGCTGAGAATACAGTACTGGGTGCAAAGGGTGATCCCCACGACCTGGCTTCTCTTCCAGGGTTCTCACGGTCTCCTTTCCCATCCTCAAGTCCTCGCCAGACTCAAGGATGCCATTGGCTTAAGGCTGCCCCTGACAGCACACTGGATAAATTAGATGACACTGCTACTGCCTCCCGGACATCTCATTGCTGACTGTTGCTTACAGGATGCTACTGCTGCCGTTCTGAAACTTGTCTTTAAGTGCAGCCTCTGTGGTTGGCTCTGAGCAGACATGGAGATGATGAGTTTCTGATGGTTTAGCAACGCTCCTTTTCCTTCTGCCTCTACCTCTCTGTGTGTCTTTATGCCTTTCTGTCTCTGTCTATGTCTTTCTCCTCCTCCCCTCTCCTCTACCTCTCTGTCTCTGTATCTCTCCTGCTTCTGAGTCTCTGTGCCTGCCTCTCTTTTTTATGTGCATTTTATCTTTGGCTCTCTCTCTCTCTCTCTCTCTCTCTCTCTCTCTCTCTCTCTCTCTCTCTCTCTCTCATGTGTGTGTGTGTGTGTGTGTGTGTGTGTGTGTGTGTGTGTGTGTGTAGGAAAAGGTGTATATCTGTGAAATGAAATGGTCAGACTTTCCCAGGCTGCATACCTTTCTTTCTGTCTCTTGAGCGTCATATTCTCTGTAGATACACACACATTCTCCAGGGAATGAGTCAGATGGTAGTCACTCATTACACTCAGCATAATGGTGACCCTCGTTCTTTCTAAGTACTTACCTGTATCTACTGCCTTGTAGTTTCACATAGAGGTCTAGGCAAGGATAGATCAGTGAACCTGCAGAATTCTACATGTTCCAAGTCCTATTCTCGTCTTAGTCTGGATTTGATGACAGCCATTAGACGATAGACGTGATATATGCTTACAGGCTCCTTAATCCATGGGACGCTCTCGGAATGTGCTCTAGCCCTAGAAGGCTTCACCTTCTTTGCTGAAAGTAGTCATGTTTGAACCATAGCCTGGTGCTCAAGCCTAATCTCTGTGTTAGTTTGATTTCTGTTGCTAAAACAGCGCATCAAAGACTGAGTAATTATGAAGAACTGAAATTATGGAGGCTGAGTGGCCTAACAATGTAGTACCAGTACCAGCCAAGGGCTCTCTGTGTGTCTCAGCATGGCAAGCATCACATGACAAGGAAACGTGTGTACACATGGAAAAGGGGCTGGTCTTGTTTTGTTAGGACTATGCTGCCATGACAACTTCTTCACTCTTGTCCCAGTAGCCTTAATGTATCCACAAGACCATCCCACTGTGGCGGGACTCACAACTTTTAAAGGCTTTGCCCCTTATTGCTCTTGCAATAGTAATTACATTTCAAGGTGAGCTTGGAGAAACCTCCTGTATTATACGTGCGTGAGTGTTTGGTCAAGAAATAGTATTTTAGCAGTTGGTATTTCATCATAAAAATGGCATTAGCTTTTCTTCTCTCTTCAGAAAGACAATGCCTGGAAACAATAAGCTAACAATTTGTCACAACCTTGTGTTTATGTCCATGGCTACCTTGTCAGTAAATTGTGATTACATAGATATTTATATTGGATCTATAAGTTTAAACCAAAGCTTAAACCATAGTAAGGGGGCTTTTGTACACGCCCAGCTGAGCATCTCTTTAGTAGATCTTTGTTTATGCTAATATGCTAACAATACTAGAACTAAACAAAATCAGAAATGTACTCACTGAACAAGGTCAGGAAGAAGTTGTTTGTGTTGGGTAAAGAAACTTGTAAAGAAAGAAATGTCATTTATGTCATATGTTGGGGATGGATGCCCGTTTGGTCCAAAACTTTCTGGAAATATGAACTATTTGCATGAGAATCTGATTTGCAACCAATTGTATGGTGTATGACCCTTAAAATTAGCCCCAAACATAAAAAACCCTACGAAGACACCTATGCATTAAATTCCTTCTGTTCTTCCACTGAAGTGGCTAGTGCCATTGTCTCGTCATAATGTCTCACTTTTCAAGTAACTCGGGAATTTTCAGTTAAGTCTTGCTCCAGTCTGCACTACAGACACAGCGGTCATGGACATGCTGATGCCGGAGCACGCATGTGCTAGTCTCCACATTCACATTTCTAACCAGAACGACCGTCTCATCACTTAATTGTTCACGAAACGATCAGTAACGAGGGTCAAAGCATCTGATCTCTCTTCTCTCGTGTTCGAGGAGTGACGAAATCTCATAGGAAAGGTTGGATTTCTTTCTGATGGGTATGCATGCCATTCAAAGAGCTTTAGAGAGCAGACCAATAGGAGATCAATAACAAATACTCATAACTTATAGCCTATAGGTGATGTTTTAATTAAGCTTGTGGATAGCATTGTTTGGCTGATAAATGTATTTGCTGAATGCCAGTGTGCCTTTAATATACATTGCACATGGTATTTCTGTCTTTATCTTTCTACATATCTGTTCATCTTTCATCCTTTTTTTCCTATCTGCTCATGTGCCTGCACACACACACACACACACACACACACACACACACAGTTAAAATATGTAGTGGTATATATTTACTGCCATTTAGACTATTTATCCATGGTTATTCTCTGATAGAGAATGAACTATTTTTGTTAGTTCTCTGAGAATTTTCTAAGATGTATGTTCATCACATTCAGCCCAATCCGTCCCCTGAACTCCTCCCATATCTGGCCCTATCTCCCTGCCCTGAAACTTCATGTTCCTTTTTCTATTGCTTTAGTAGCCCTTTGATTCCCACTTGTGTCGTCTGTATGTTTATGGGTGCAGGGCCACCCACTGGACCATTGCTGGCATACCCAGGGTCCTTGAATAAAAGCAAGTGTCCTTCCCCCAGAATCACCAACTTCCCGTAGTTCCTCAGCTAGGTGAGTTAGAGGTGGGAGGCTCATGAACCCCTTGCCAATTCATGCATGAATGTTGAGTGACTTGAACCACGTAGGTGGTGCAGGTAATCACAGCTGCTGTGAATTTATGAGTCCAGTAATGCCCAGAGACACTGTTTAACTCCGTTTCTTGACAACTTCTGGATTTTATAGTCTCTCTTCCCCTTCTTTTGCAATGATCCTTGAGCCATGAGCAGAACAGTGAAGTAGGTATCCCATTTGTGGCTGAGCACTCTGACATGTGCTCCTTTTAAGAATAGTGAATTTAAGGAAAGACAGAAACTTTCCTTCCCTTTAGTTGTAATATACAGGATCACCACCATAAAGCCATTCAATGTCTAAAAGTCAAACTTCCTAGGGCAGAGACATCTTTTTTATGCACTGCCATTACATGTCATTGACATACAACTTTCTTTTCCAGTGTATCTTGAGAATTTCCTAACTGTATATTTTTTTCTCCTTGCCCAGACCAGCACATTCCACTTAGCATGGCACATATCTAAAGACTAGGTGAATTAATTAGTTCTGAAAGCAAATATGAATTCTACTTTTGGATCTATGGATGAGGTGGATTCTGAGCAGAAACTGTGATGATCGTTGTCCTAACTTGTGCTTTTAACAGGCTGCCTGGGAGCCTGAGTTCAGATGCAGCGGCCCTTTGGAGAAACTTAGATTGAATACCCTGTTTATTCTGTAAAGGTCTTTCAGAAGCCTTAAAAACTGCAGAGATGCCCCATGATTTCCTCTGAGACATGTCTTCATTAGCATTTCAATAATTCAGACGTCTCCTTGATCCTTTGAGATTCTTTAATCTTCAGCGTTGAAACACCTAAGACATATACCATGGGATTGTGGACCTTGGGGATGTGGGATTTCTTTTGCACTGAGCAGATCTGATGATCTGATATAAGACTGGGGACTTTTTCCTAACAATCATGATTACTAATTTTCTGTGAAAGGTATCAATTAAAGGCCAGATACATATAAGAAGTAACTTTGTGTCCTCTTCCTACAGGGAATAGAAAATAGTTAATTACATGTCTTCAGTAAAAAAGTAAATAAATAAATTTGAATATTTTGGAAGTAGTAGATGCTCATTATAAAGCAATAAAATTTTAAAGCAACATCATAATTTGAAGATAGTATTAACCTTTTATATGCTTTTCCTGATATAGATAAATATACCTACACAGAAAAAATAGAAATAAGTTCACAGTTAGATTAAGAGGAAAGAATATGCAGATAGTATATCTTTATCTGACTTGGATATCATCAACTTTGGCATCCTAAGAAGGTTATTTTGAAGTTTATATGAGCACATGTATCCAATCAATTGTCCCATCTCCCACGTAGAGGGACAGACTTTTAAGTCTCTTTAAGTCTGTGCTGAGAGCAGAGGAGGAGAGAACCCCTCAGAGCAGTTTCTGAGACTCTGGAACCTCTGCTCCAGCCACTGATCGCTATATCCACTGTTGCTTCTTATTCTGTGGCTCTGTCGCCTGACACAGTCTGAAGGATGCCTGGCGGCTGCAACCTGTCTTCCGTCTTCCTGTCATATCTCACACCCTGTTGTCTCAGGCTCTCTCCTTGACTCTCAGTAGGAAATGATATCGAGATGTGAAAGTTCATTTTCATGTCAACTTTGATTGGGTCAGGGATTACATAGGAGACACACTATCTGTCTCCTATGTATGTATCTGTCAGGGTATCTCCCGAGAGGCTGAACTATGGAGGGAAGACATACTCTGAGTATCAGTGACATAATAATTGAGACTCCTAAATTTAAAGGAAACTAGAAAAGTGAGCTGGGCTCTGGAATTGAACTCCTTTCTTCCTGGTCCACTCAGATGTGAGGAATACCAGTTGCATGTCTCTGATGCATCACAAACTATGTCATGTCTTCCCCACCATGCAGGATTGTATCTTCAGCCTAAATTCATTGTATCCATCTATGTGCATGCACACACGCGTGCACACATGCATGTAGGGGCCAAAGGACATTTTCACAGGGCGTTCCCAAAGCATCATCAGCATTTCTTTTTCTGAGACAGATCCCTTACTGGCCCATAAATAAAACAAGTGTGTTATGTCTAGACACTGAGCCCCAGGAATCCTCTTGTCTCTTCCCTAGCAGTGGAATTACAAGAGTATACCCCAATGTATTGCGAGAAGTATTTAAAAAAGAGAGCCTGCCCGTTCCTGTGCTAGTGCTGGCACTGGCCGGTCACAGGGCTCTTGCCGGGTGATCTCAACTTGGCCGTCTTGTGCCTGAACTCCTGAATCCTTTGGCAGATCTATGCCACCAGGCCCATGCAATGACCACCCACCCCATGGTCAGCCATCACAACACCCATTTACCCAGTAGACTCAAAACTCTTAAACCTTATAATTAACCAGTCAGATTTATGTGTCAATAAATTCTCAATTTACAAGAAGCCAATACGATAATTTCAGAACCAATTGGTAATGATAAAAGCTTTATCCGAATTATTCTAACCTTATGATATCACAACTACTTGTGGCTGGTAAACGCCATGCTGGTTCACGTCCACCACCATCTTCCTTCTTTTTTACTCCCAAGATGCTCCGTCTCTGCAACTCTTAGCTCCACCTCCCTTTTCCCTGTCCAATCACAGGCCTCCTGCTGCCCTAATGAGCTTGGACAGGGAAAATCCTGCAACACCCATGTCTAAATATTTTGACGTATATACTGAGGATTGAACTCATGTCCTTGTGCTTGCAACTGAGCCATTTCCTTGTTATGATGTACTAGAGGACATTCTATGTACCATACCCAGATTGGTCAGTTTGGGTTATATCATTCACTTTGTTTTCTATGAGGGTTCACATGCTTTAGTCTGGAATTTGAAGTCTGCCACAGTCTGACTCTCCTGTGAGTTTATTCCTGTGGTCCAAGCCTGGACACTGAGGAAGGGAGATGAAGGAGAAATAGCCTCCACGTAAGTGGTTAGTTTTCTGATTGGGCTTTCAATGGTTTGGTGTAAAAAAAAAATCATAAGTCATCTCAGTAACTGATCTTACTGGACTCAATACACATATTAAATGTTCCATGCATTCAAAGCTTCAATAATACTTAGCTACAGGAATTATGCAGAAATATGTTCCATCTTGGCGAGTACATGATACAGTAAATCCTGTGGGCAGTTGAGACTATTGGAAAATTTAAACATCATACTGTATCCAGAATAATGTAGTGATCCCTCTTCGCGCTGGGTAGGATAATCAGCAAGCAATGATTCAGAAAATAAGAGTGATTTATGTTTTTATTTTTGAGCAGTAAATTCTCTCTTAAATTTATGGAAGGATTTAGATTTATATAGTGGGCTCCAGTTTCCATCACAGGCTCGTCATCTTAATGGCCACTTTTGAATTCCATTCATCTTTACACTAGCCACAAAAGCATTTGCAGACGAAAATAAAGATTAAGATAGCAATTTGGATTCAGCGTTTAAAATTTTGAGTTGCAGCCTGAAAAATCAAACCCAGATGGTAGGCATTTAGGGATAGTTACAGTCTACTTACTGTTCGAGACACAGGAGTAACATTAGCCTCTGGAAGGTGTCATGTCAGGACATGAATTCTCTATCAGCATAGCTTTTAAATAAAAACATCTAGATACGTTTTATAAATTTAAAGACATAAGGGCTGCTTTGAGGTTAAGCCTTCCCAAAATGTGCTGTTGCTGTGTTTTGTCCTCAGACTTTCCTCTGGTGAGTGGCGAGCCACAGAGGTTCCCAGCTCTGCTCTCAACGCTCTTAGTGTTCAGCCCTGTGTCTCTCAGACTTTCGATTTTTATTGGGACATTAATTTGTCTTAACTGTACAGCGGAATACATCGCATCCTTGTGTTGTTCTCTCATTTCCTCCCTCTCTTCTCATGACTCCCCTTCTCCCTCCCAAAAAGCCTTTCCTCTACTGTCATGTCTTCCATGTATTCCCCACTGTCCAGCCTCTCTTCAGTTGTCTGTTTGCAAGATGACCAATGGGCCGTCTCACCAGCTAGTGGGTCACTGCTGTGAACTATGAAATCAGGACAGAAGTGAAGTTTTGGAACGTTGTCCTGAAAGGGAACAGCTTGGGCTGGGGACACCTCAGTGTGTAGAGAGCTTGCTGAGCAAACATGAGGACCTTAGATTAGATCCCTACCAACCATGTAAAAGCCAGCTTCAGTGTGCATGTGCTGGGAGTAGTTGGTGGAGACGGGAGGATCCTGGGGCTTGCTAGCCTGCTGATGTAGCTGAATTGGTGGTGAAGTCTAGGTTCCATGGAAGACCCTGTCTTAGAAAGTGAGGTGGAGCGTGTCAGGAGAAGACAGCTGATACCAACCTCTGGTCTCTGCATGTGAAGTGACCTCCATGCACATGCGTATCTATGCAGGAAAGAGACAGGAAATTGCTTCCCCCCGTTTTTCCACACGGGGGGCATTTGGTTTAGGAGCCTGATACCTATTCTTGGACTATGATGTAAAAAGATGGTGGAGAGACCATGATGTTGCTGTCCCTGCTGAGAGAATTGCCTAGACTCCAGATCCATAAGAAGAAGCCTTTGAAGTCCTCATCCCCAGCTACTGTCTGATTGAAACTTCTTGGTTTGGCCCCAACCAAGAGTTGCTCCATCTGTGCTCTCAGATTACCAGTGCTCGAGACTGATGGGAGCTGCCTTCGGTCACCAAGCCCTGGGTCCTGTGTGGAGCAGCGCACTAATATATCAGCACATTCTTGCATCTCTGTCTATGTGGATTCCCCATCTCCATGCTAGGTTTGGTTAGAAAGCTAATCTTAGCTCTCCTGGCCTTTGTTTGAGTCTGTCTTTGAACTTTATCTCTGATTTCTATTAATCAATCTGCTTTTTTGTTTGGCTTGAAGAGATGGCAGAAAAATGTCCTTATAAGGACCACGAAACAAATGCCAAGACATCACGCAGATTTAAGTGTGGAGGAGAGATGGAAAAGAATGCTAACAATGGATAGCCCCGGCCATAATTTTCCTCCATCTCTTGGAGGCAGATACAGTGAGGTCATCAGCCTGACAATCCCTGATTACCTTTTTAAAAAAAATTCAAAAGAATCTAGAAATACTAAGAAATATGCTGACTTGAGAAAATTCTGCTCGAATTTGAGTAACGTCGCATAGATTCAATGAACTATGCACAGGGGTTGCACTTAGCCACAATTCATCCACTTCAAGTCTTTACAGGTTCTGAGTGACCACCCATGCTGGGAAGATCTAATGTCCAGGAGAGAAATCCCCGTTTTCCCAGAATGAGAAATTTCCCAAAAAAGAGGACAAGACAAAAAAAAAAAAAAAAAAAAAGTCAGATGGGGTGAGGGAACTCAGCGAAACACAGTTCAGTCCTCAGGCTACTGCAGCCACTGGACAAGTCTATGTGACAAATGAGTGGGACACCCTGGACACCGACATCCAGCCAGTATGGCCAACCCCAGCAGATCCTGCTGTACTATGTATGAGCACCATGACCCTTCATTGAGCTCCAAGGGATGCTGTCTGGGTGAAAGGCCACTGGTGTCTACCATAGGGCTGTTTGTGAGCCTACTACATACAGGTATTTACATTGCTCTTCTTTCTTTCTTTGTGTGTGAAGTGGATTTGTGTGTGTTCATATTGGGATGTGCACATTTGCAAGTAGATACTCCTGTATGTGCCTGTGTATACATGTGGACGGTAAAGGGTGGCACCAGCTGGCTTTCTGTATCATTTGAGTTCTGAGAGAGGGTCTCTCACCGACCCTGGAGCTCATACACTGAGCTAGATGGCTGGCTGAGTTCCAGGGACCCAGCTGTCCTCACCTTCCCAGCACTGGGATGGACACCTCACTGGCTTTTTATATGGTACTGGGGGTTGAGTGCAGGACCTCTTTTTACCAGACAAGGGCTTACTGGACAAATGACCTCCCCACCCCTTCCCTAGCCTTGTAGCCCCCCACATCCTATCTTCCTTCTCTGCCTCCCAGAAAATGTTTGGACAGATTTCTTCACTTGTTCTTTTAGCCATTACTTGCTCTTGCTAAATTCAACTCTCTTTAAGGACAAAGCCTCTTAGTGTCTACCTGATCGGGGACTCATGGGTGGAAGAGGTTATCAGAACAGCTGCAACAATGTCTTACATTATTGAGTTAAAACCTTTCTAACTAATCTCAGAAAATCTGCAGTTAGAAAGATGTGCTTCTTGTCAAAAAATACAGACAACACTCACCTGGAGACAACGCATCCTGCATTCACTACCTGACCCTATGCACTTAAACAACCCTCCATGGGGCAACAGGAAGAGAGCTAGAGATTAATGAAGTTCTTTGAGCCGAGCCCACAAATGCTGACATTAATCTGCATGGGTAGAACTTGAAGCATGGTTTAAAAAAAAAAAAAATATATATACACACACACACACACACACACACACACACACACACACACACACACACACACCAAGAGTACACGTTTTAGAAATGTGGCTTTACTTTTTTATGTACCTGATAACCTGGAAAATAGAGTCATCTGTCCTCTCTTCCCGGCAATAGTGCGAATCAATAAAGAGGCCCCATTGATGGTGCCTTTGCCCACCGCAGCTACCATTAAACCAGTGCTTCCCGTCACTCGCTCACCCCGTTGTGTACAAAGAAGCAGATATGCAATGTAGCAGGAGCCCCGAGAAAAGGTCTGTCTGTTCTGTCGAAACTATTTAGTTCAATATTGTTCTCAACGTGGCACCATAGCCCTGGACATGACACACAGCACGTCCAAACAGACATGATTATATATGAGACAGGAAGGCACTTACATCACTGCGGGTTGTTGTGCTTGAAAGGACTTTCCCCCCTCTTCAAATTAAAAGTTTTCAAAAATGAAATAAAAATAAACCTTTGAAGAAACCAGATTGAGACTGATTTTGGAGGGCCCTCCTGCCTGCTGTATACTAAAGAAACATTTTCACAGTTTTTCCCTGACTCTCCTTGTAGTTGAGAAACACAATCCACTGGGAGCTTTTGTGGCAGAACAAGAATTTTATGAACACGAACTTTACAAAGACTTCCCTAGGAGACTTAAGGTCTGGAAATCAATAGATCAATCAGGGGCTTTTATCAATCTATAATGGCTCTCTCTCTTTGGAAGTCTGGAAGAAAATGGGATCAACGTAAATTGAGCACGGAATCACTTATTCTCACAAGTCGAATTTGTCAAACTGTTAAGGCACATAAGTGACATAAAATATAATCATTTTTGAATCTGGGACCCTTCAGGGTGCATGTTGATTGAAGAAAAAAAGAGCCAGATGTTTCTAGCAAGACTTGTGGAGGCAATCTAAATATTCCCCAACCCCTGACATGTCCGACTATTTCCCAAAGAAACCAATTCATTAGCTAATTATTGGGCCCCCTTATTGTGTAATATATAATTGGCCCAGGGCAAATAGCCTTCACAAATGGCTGGCTGAGTTAGTAGAATCTGTTTTTGCCAAATTCTTCCCAGGGAAAGATGGGGAAATTAATGAGCCCTACCTCATCTGGCTTCTACTTTATCTTTAATGATAAGGGCCTTGGTGGCTGCACCCAGCTCTTCTTCATAAAGTTAGCCTGGCAGGTAGTGTATGGGCCGATGAGGTATGAGAAAATACAGAAATCATTTTGGGAAATGAGAGCTATTTACCCAATGTCTCCTGGAAAAATAATCGGTGAAAAATCAAGTTTGATTTCTATTTCTGTCCTGCGGATGCACACAGCTATCTCGGGGAGGGGAGGGGTGCATTCCCTACGTCTGATTCCATTCTGAAGCTTTTAAAAAATGCTGGAAACTGAATCAGTGTTGAGAGTCTCTCAGAATGCCTGGTGACTCTAACTCTACAGAACAATAATAATGACTGCGTCTTGAGCATTCCCTTTGTATAGAAACACATACTTTTATTCAATCTGTAAAGTGAATCTCAACCCTGGGTACTACGAGGACCTCCTTAAAGGAATCTGCATTTTATTCTCACGTGCATGAGTGTTTTATCTGCATGTGTGTGTGTGCACCATGTTTGTGTCTGCTGCCTGTGGAGGTCTGAAGAGAGTGTCAGAGCCTTGGGAACTCAAGTTACAGATGGTTGTGAGCTGCCATATCACACGCACACACTAGGAATTGAACCTGGATCCCCTGAAAGAGCAGCAAGCGTTGCTAACTGCCAGGCCTCCCTCTAGAGCCTATCATGATCTTGCTTCATCCCTACGGTGTAGGCGGAAAAATAGTCACCAGTACGTACCATCCCACACAGGGTTTCCAGAGAAGTTACAAGTCTCACCTTAAGATTAAATTTCAGAGAAGTAAAACAAACAAACAAACAAACTAAACAATAAAACAAAACAAACAAACAAAAACTATTTTGGTGTAAGTTCATCCCAGAAAATACAATATACACATATATATTTAAATTTTCATGGAATTTTGTTTGTCATGGCATGGGGTTTTGTGTGTGGAGGGGTTATGCATGAATATGTAGAGGCCTGAGGATAATTTCCACGAGGTAGAACCAAACTCACATTGCCTGCAAGCTCCACTACCAGCTAAACCACCCTGCTGACTCCTAAATATATTGACATGCCAGAACTTACCTTTATACATCTGCAGTTCAGAACTAACCCTGTATCCACTGTCTAATTATGGCTAAATGCGACAAGTCGTTGGGAAAGCCAAACAGGGCTTTCTTGTTCCCAGCAAAGACCATTTAAAGCAACACTCAGCTGCTTCTTACCATAGAACTAGGTTGGGAAGTCCAGCTTTTAGCAAAGGTACTTTCTTACTCGGACAGGAAGACAGCAGTGAAGGTGGAAAGGAAGAAGCCGCTGAGAGTGACCAGAAGGGCTTGCTGCTGTCCCAGAAATATGCACCCAGCAAGGGCCAGCAGGATGCACTGAGGAGCCAGTGAGCAGGGAAGAGTGATGCTAGCTTCTCCCTGGCTTTCGGCTATCGGTGCCTCTCTCTGTTAGAGACAAGACAGAGAAGGGCTGATGTCTGCTGTTACTTTGAGTAGAGGGGGCAGCAGTTTCCTTATGTAATTCCTGCTTCCACCTGCCAGCCGGAACAGAGCCTGCAAGGCACTGCCCTTCAAGTAGCTCCTAAAACACAGCATGGAGAATTAAAGCATTTAAGAGTGGCAGCCCTAGGAGGTGACTGCTCCTGCCTTCACCTCTTCTCTGTGCCTCCATTTCTTTTTCTAGAGGATGGAGCTGACAATACTCTCTGTAAAACCTGAGCAATTTAAATGAGTTTCTATATGTGTTAACAATAACAACCACATCTGACAAAATTTTTTCTCCATACCCTACACCAGTTAGAGTTATAATGAATTATTTAATACTTGTACCACATTGCCACATGTGTTAAATATTATTTTGCTTGCTTTCTGGGTGATGAAACTCAAGTAGAGATGGGTTAGTTTGTCTAAGTCCACACATTCAGCAAATGACAATAATAAGATTTGTGTTCAGATGGGTGGTCCCGGAGGACATGTTCTCGCTTCTCCTCATACACACATGGAGCACACCAGAACCAGAGCTTGGTGTGGGGCCAGCCCACACTGCCTGTTAGCTATTACTGTGAACTGGCAAAGACCAGTCTGAGCATTGTTCTAATTACCCACTTTGGTCACAACACAGATTGTACCCATAACAAACTGCACCACCATACTTTTCTGCATCCAACGCATTCCTGGGGTTATGGGAGCTGTGCAGGACTCCTCTGACTCCATTAGCCTTACATCTGGTTGCTCGAAAGGTTGTGAGGTATCCACCACATAAGACCACTCAGACACAGGTTCAAGTCAATAGAAAGTCTCTATTAGCTGAAAAGCTGAGGGTGTTTGAAACCCAAGTGTAGTCCTAAACCTTTCTCAAGGTTAGATTCTAAGCACAAAAATCACATCCTTGATTGGCACACATCAATTATCAAGAACTGTTAGTGACAAGCAAAACAACAGAAGCCAGACAGCAAGGTTAATATATTTAGAGACATTCCCAGAGATATGGACTTTGATGGATAAGTTCTTTGTTTTTGTTTTGGCAGGTGTTACTGCCTACATGCTGGGTCCCAGAATCTGAATGATACTCCCATCATGGCTTCAGTTGGGCTAAGGCCTGGAGATCTTTACACAAAATAACTTAAACATATTACCTCTCTACTTCTGATGCATTGACTTATTTCTAGCCCGAATCACCATCCTTGTATCATGTCTGAAAAAAAAATCTCCAGGTGACTAACCTCCAATCCTCCTCTATGTTGGCAAAAGAGACATTATTTTATAATAGATTTCTGGCCACAGAGATCTTCAACCCTGAGTCCTCCTTCGATTCTCAAGTGGTTTGAACAAAATAGCTCAGTCAGGAAATCCCTTGCAAGCATGAGGACCTGAATTCAGATCTCAGGAACCTACTTACAAAAAGCCATGGGTGGTGGCCCACACTTGTAATCCTGGTGTTGAGGAGGTAGAGACAAGTGACTTGTTGGGGCTTGCTGGTCAACCTCTCTATCAGGCAGGTCCCAGGTCAGTGAAAGACTCTGTCTAACAAAGAAACAAACAAAACAACAACAACAACAAACCCCAAACCATTGTGAATGTCACCTAGTCTTCACACATATGAACTCAACATGTATGTGTACATGCAGACACAAAACCAACCAACCAACAAAACTCACCCAGTAGTCCCTTTGGGGCCTGCCTACTCTTCTCAGTATCTTTCTCCATACAAACTTCATCTTTCATAAAACATCTTTTAGTTCCCTTGACACAGCGTTTCTTTCCTTTCCTTTCTCCATTTCTTAATAAAGCTATCACCTCCTCTTGGAACACTCTTCTCCTTTGGTCTGGTTTTTAAACCCCTGTTCGTGGGGAGGAACCATGGCCAAGTCCCACACAGTCTCAGAAACATAGTCTGTCACCCCTGATTTCATTCACAGCATCTGAGTTCCTTGCTTGCTGTAGCCTGTGAATTATTTATCTTATCCCCAGCTCAGTAGACAAGTTCCTTAAATACAGTGAATGTTTTACCTTTGTTGACACAGCCTTAATACCACTCTGCCCACACAGTAAAGCTAAATATAACCACCCTTCCTCACTGGACGTGGCATGAAACTGAGATCATAAGATTAAACTCATTGCTTGCAAGGCAATCCAGGAACAGAACTAAGTGAATGGTTAGATTCTGATAATCTCTTTATGCTGGGAGAAGGGCTGGCCATTCAAAATGACATGCCTTACAGCTCGATAAAACTCTGGGACCCAAAATTCAGGGATTAAATTATATAAAGCATATGAAAATCTGCAAGGTTCTGTAGAAGAGGCAGAAACAGCTGGGTATGTCTAAGCCTTAAAAGACACCACTGTAAATGTGTTTTGCAAAACAACTGTACACAGGGGAAAGAATGTGGCTGACTCCAAGACAGGTAGGTTTGCTTGGCCATTCAGATTTCTTTTGAGAAATACTTCTGAGAAACTTTTAGGGTAGAGCTGAGGAAAAAGGAGCTTGGCTGAGATCAAAAAACAAGCAAGGGTTTCTTGAAGGGTTCTCTGCCCTCTTCTTAGAGGTGGATCATAATTAAGATAGAATTGCTCACCTCTCTTGTCTTAACAAGAGAGTGGTTCTCATGCCGCACATCAGTGGTAACATCTATTCCTTACGAAAGTCTTCCGGCCCTCAGAATCGCTTGCCAGGTAAATGTTCCACAGTGGTTGTAAATATTGTTCTTTTAACATCGATTTAACAATATTGAAAATTAAATTCCAGAGTTTGAGGAAGTGTTTTCATTTTTGAGATTCCAGCTTAAACATCAGAAGCAAGTTTACAAAAAGTAATAAACCTGGAGGGGATGGGGCATTTAGAGATCAGTCTCATTCTCTCCTCTGGATGCTTACACAGTCTCCGCCACAGCACAGTTCTGGCTTGTCTGTGCCCTGTATGTAGACCTTATGTACTTGATGCTCTGGGGAGCAGCCATATTTTTCCCAGAGACCCACTGTCAATTTCTTTAGAGCTATTCTGCAGGGGTTCAGTCGCCACAGTCTTATTTAATGAGAAGAGGCTTGAGCTACATGTGAACCGAGGCACTTACGGCCACACGAATGTGACTGTCTCAATGATGGTACGGAAGAGCAGGGAGAGCGTGATATCACAAGGCAAAGCTTTGGGGCCAACAATGGTCTTGGAGAAGCCAAGTGGGCCGAGGTGGGGAACAGATAACATCCCTCTATGGTTTTGCTGATCAGGAGGTTGGAGGCTGATCCTGTCAACGTCTTCACTAGCCTGCAGTCTGCGCATGGTCGTAACTTTCTTGAAATTGTTCTGTTCTTGGGCTGAATTGAAATTATACTCCGTGTTTTCTTTTATAATGCTGTGCCATTCTCCGGGGCCTGCCTCTCAACCCGCCCCATTTCTCGTGATTTCTCACCAAGTTACTCAACTCATAATTGCACACTTATCAACTCTTTTATAGTCTACTCGTTTTCATGATGCCACACACGCCAGAAAGCTTCGGGCTGTTGAATATCTAACACATAGTATAGGGAGAGGTCTCTAGTAAAACGTCAGTAAATGCTTGAGAATGAAATTTGTAAATTGTGGTAGAAGAGATGTGTCAGTGATTCAGAGTGTGTCATGCTTTTTCAGAGGACCGTATTGCATTATAAACACACGTGTTGGGCGGCTCACAGCCACCTGTCACTCCGTCTCCAGGTAGCTGTCACCTCTACTGATCTCTATAGGCACATGTGTAATGCCCTCAACTTAGACACCTATACACACACATAAATAAAAACATCATTTTTTAAAGGAAGCACATACATCAGTCCTTTCACTCAGATGGTTCTGAAGTCATTGTGATCTGAGGCAGTCACACTTATGGAATGGGGATGATGACATCATAGATGTCCAGTGACTACTGCCATCTATTGTGACAGGCTGAAAGTCCTTCACAGATGTAAGTCTCCCCTGAGCTTATAAATGGCCTAAAACATGAGTGAGGCAAACATCTAATAAATAATTTCTTGGTGTGAATTAAGACCATTGCCTCCTGGGCTGCTTTGGAAACTGTAAGTTAGGGCTTTGAGGGCCCCGTCTCTAAGTTCAGTAAGGCTCAGATGCAGCAACCCCTTCCTACTTTGCCAGAGTCTTCCTCTCCTTTTTAGTAGGAGTCTATGTAAAGAGCCAAGCTCCAAAGCTTGATTGCACAATGTCTTGTAGATTAAAGTAAATAAAACAAATTATTGGTACTCTTCTATACAAGGAGGAATGGGAAGTAGCTATCAAGTAACCTCGTACAGCTATTAGCATTCTGTTGACTCTGGAAAGCTGGCACACACTCCTCTGGGATGTTTTGAAGCCATATTTGGGGATGTGGCAGTGGGTAAGTTTGTTCCGTGTGCACAAAATACTGAAACTTTTTTTTAAAAAAAAGAAACAAAAACAAAACACATTCTTCACTAAATCATTGTGGTTTCCATCAAAGCATTGGCATACTTGCTCTTGTTTGCATTTGTTCCTACAGAAAGTGTTCGCTGTGTTTGCCAGGGAACTGAACCCGTGTCCTGCCTGCATGTTTAGAAGCTGTCAAGCTCACCTCTGTACTGAACTCTCAATGAGACTTTCCGAGAATGTGTTGTTCAAAGATGTCAGGATTCCCACGCAAATGCAGCGCCGTGAATCCTAAAGCCATCCTCTATTTTATCAGTTAGTCAAACAGACCAATGGTTGTTGCTGAGGCACCAAATCCATCACAGACTTTGAATCTCATGCCACACAGACCAGTGCCTGGGCAGACTTGTTAATATCCGAAATTCCCCTGGAAATCTTGGAGGAGCAGAGGGAGAGCTGTCTTTCTGAGCTTTTTGCTATTTCCTATCTCTTGTCAGGCTGGAGATGCTGAAGACCGCTGGGAGGGGGATGCTGAAGACCGCCGTTCTCTTGGTATTTCAGCTTGCTGGCTTCTGGTCCCAGATGGAACCAAGAAAAGCAGAGGAGTGTGAAAAATAAAAATATTTTCAGTGTTGTTACCCCAACCTTTTGAAGCCTTGAGAGATTTCCTTTGGATTGGTGAAAGAAGCGATTAGAATTTAGGGCACTGCTTTTCTCTCTGGGCTGGGTAGCACACAGTCTCAATCCTGTCAGTGTGCTAAAATATACCTTAATGTAACAAAAGTCGGGATAGGTTTAGATTAGAAATTGGGATTTTTAAAGAAAAGTATTATTCTTCAAGCTAGGATCCTTCTCCATGTCCATGGAAGTTTCTAAATTCGTCAAGTTGAGCTTTGCGCTACTGTGAATGACTCTGCCAATTGGAAGCCCCAGGCTGAGCCCATGATCTCCTAACAATTTGTAACAGGCTCATTGCACAACAGAAAAAGCTAAGGAGGCAATAGATCCAGCAGAACTATAAGAAAACAAAAAGGCAATCAGACTTTCTCTGCAGATTAACCCAATCCAGCTATTCAGAATTCTCAGAAAACAGCGAGACGGTTTTTAAAAAGGAGAAAAAGAAATCCCAATATCCACCAGTGTTTTCTACCCACATAGGCTTTGGTTACTCAGTTATATATTAATATTTTTGGCTTTTTATTTGCTTAGTTGAATTAGGTGGTGATTCCTTTGTTTCATTATTTAAGGATTTTTTTTCCCCCCTAAGCCTTACAATGTCCTGATTCAAGTCCAGGCACTGTGCTGGTTTTTGTACGTGTTACCTCAAGTTATTTGGATTAACTTCTGGTTTACAAGGGCTGTCACTAGCACTGTGGTAGGCTTAGTAATAACACTCCTCACATATGTCTGGAACCTACTTCCCACAAACGATAATGATGGTAAGTGACGAAGCCAAAAGGACCCGGAAGGGGACATATCTAGGTGTACCTGAGAGGGGAGGATGACCCTGGTACTATCTGATTGTGTGTTATCTGGGGGAAGGTGGGAGGGTCAAAGAGAGGCTTGAAGTGCAGAAACAGAATAAAAAGTATGCAGATGAATTTGGAAGTAAAGACTGTGGCCACGGAATTCAGGTTGCCTCTAGTTGGCAGAAAAGGCAAGGGCCTAGCTCTGTTCATATTGGGACTTCGGTCCGGTCACATTGATTTTGGACTGTTTTTTTTCTTGCAGGGAAGGACTGTTGGGCACTGAACTCAGGGCTGTGCATATGCTTAGGAAGTGCTATGCCATTGAGTCCCAGTCCCAGTCTGCTTAGTGGATTTTTGACCCCTAATAGTGTAAGAGAATCAATGTGTGTGTGTTGTTCGGGGCCACACATTTGTGGTAATTTGCTGCATGGCATGAACTGCGACAGTCACACCACACATAGCACTATTCAATTTTAGCAGCCATTCGTAGATTTCAAGAGGTGAAGAAGTTGAGGGGCAGAGAGATGGAGACTCTCAGGTATTGTAGAACTGGAGCCGAGATCCCTGCTGGATAGGAACACCTTGAATCTGGTGAAATACCAAAGCCAGCCCTGCCTAGGCATTGCTATCGAAAACGATTCCTATTAACAGGGTGGAAGTCGCAGAACATAAAGACAGATGCTGAAGATCACAGACTCCCGGATCCAGAACTAAGCTTTTAACAATAGGCCGTGCACATTACACTCTGTGTACTCACCCAGGTGGCGCAACCATCTCGGGATCCTACTGATGGATGAGCCCTCCAACAAGTAGTCTTCACTGAGAGGCTGGAAACAATGATTCAAGTTTTGGGGGGACTTTGTATGAGTGAAACAGTTAGATTTTCAGATTTATTCTGACACATGGGAAATTCATAATAAATGGTACTTTATTGAACATTTTATGACACTAGGAAAGTTTTCCCTCTGCTTCCCCAATCACTGAAAACCTGTGCCCCATCCTCCACAAAGCTTTGTTGCTGGGAGAAGACAAGTTACCTACATGGACAGTCTCCTGGTCATTTCTTCTTTAGTCTGGGCGTGGCCATGTTCTAACCGTGTCAGAGCACTATGATTAGAGGTTGTGTATATATATATATATATAGGGAGCAGGTGATTCAAATACAGTTGTACCTTTTCTACTACCCTAAACTCAAGACAGAGGACTGGGAAATACTCAGAAACGGTGGGACCATGGATGGAAATGGGTGGGTGCCTGGATCACCATAGGAAGGAAGACTGGCAATCAATCGGAAGCAGATACATGGATTACTATATGAGCAAATTAGTGCCTTTCCAAACATTAGGCAGAGCTTAGGGACTCTTGAAGAAGAGGGGGAAGAAGGAGTGTAGGAGCCAGAGGGGTCAAGGATACCACAAGAATAACCACAGAATCAACTAACCTGGGCTCATCGGGCCTCACAGAAACTGAACCAACAGCCAGACAGCCTACACGGGACTAACTTGGGCTCTCTGCATATATGAGACAGTTGTGTAGCTGGGTCTTGACATGGGGAGCAGGGGCTGTATCTGACTCTTTTGCCTGCTTTAGGGACCCTTTTTCTTCTACTGGGTTGCCCTATTCAGAATCAATAAGAGGGGAGTTACCTAGTCTTATTACAACTTGATATGCCACGTTTGGTTGATATCTATAAGAGGCTTGCCCTTCTCTGAGTAGATGGGGAGGAGCAGAGGGGAGGTGTTAGGGAGGATAGGAGGGAGGAAAAATTGCAGTCAGGATGTAAAACATAATTTAAAAATTGGTGCACCGGGCAGTGGTGGTGCATGCCTTTAATCCCAGCACTTGGGAGGCAGAGGCAGGCAGATTTCTGAGTTCGAGGCCAGCCTGGTCTACAGAGTGAGCTCCAGGACAGCCAGGGCTATACAGAGAAACCCTGTCTCGAAAAAAAAACAAACAAAAACAAAAATAAATAAATAAATTGGTGCTTTGTAAGCCATTGAGATTTTTGGATTTGTTACAGTAGTTGGTGTTAGCCTAGGTATTAAGTGTATAAAAATTCTTTTTTTTTTCCTTTAGCTGCTTGCCTCTTCTGTTACCCCGGTGCTAATTTACATGGGTTCAATTATAGAACAGAATCTGTGAGTCCCATGATAGGTTCATCAGAAGTGCCACTACTGTCCTCATCCTCTCTCCCCTGCTCCACGAACCAGATGAGCATTGTACATGGCATGAACTTGTAACCTCTCCCTGACAGTACTGTTCCTGATATTAGGAACGGCCCCTTAAGGATGGCCCTGCAGTCTCTGGTGCTGCACTGATGAATGGCTCCCAGCGTTGTCAATTGTTCTTGGCTTAGTATTTCTGAAAACCATAGTTCCCTTACATGTTGGGGTACGTCTCCATGTTTAGGCGTGTCTGTTTCTGCTCAAGTTAAAGATCGTTGAGGCCGGTGCAGTGCGGTGCGCTCATTATCAGGGGAGCATCATGATCGAGTCTTTCAAAATTGATGACATGAACTACCATTAAGTAATGCTGGTATTTGCCAAGGCTATCTGACACGTAGTTACTGTTTTTTTAAAAGATATTATAAGCTTAAAAATAAGCATTTAAAATAAACAATTTCTTTTAATGACTAACAGAAGCCTAGAAACTCAAGACACAAGGAAGAGGCGGTTGGAATAGAGGCTGAAGGAAGAGTCCATGCATGATGCACTTCATGATATCTCTACCTCTGTCTCCAGTGAACTTCAGAGGTCAGTAGGTCACCAACCAGCTTCCTGCCTCATCAGTATGCATGGTACTTCTCTAGGTGAACTGGACGACAGTTTAGGGCAAATCATACGTGGAAAAAATCTGTAGAACCTGCACCCAACTCAGAACTTAGAGTCCACCATGGGGCGTTCTTCTCTGGAAATTCTTGGCTGCATGTGATCCGAGTTATTTTGTGATTGCAAGAGGGACATATTCCATATAATCCAGAATTGGTAAAATCTCTAAATAGGAGGCATATTGACTGGAGTGCATGACAGGTTGGCCCTAGGCCATCAAGCCACATGGACAGAGCTGATTGACAGGCCATCAATATCCACAGAGACATGGAGCTTATTTTGTCTGCCACACAGTGGCTCTTCCTTGAGTCTGTTTCCTCAATTTTTTGGCAACACATGACTGAGTATTTTAAAGTATCTTCATTGCAAACTTCCAAAGCAGAGGACAGATTAAGTGGAGTGACTGACCCTGTAGCCCTTTCGTAGTTGTGTGTGGAGATCTGGCTTCTGAGACGATGCTTCAGCCACAGTGAAGAACAACACGTGGACTGAGTATTCAATCATTGTTTTTCCTTTAAAGATTTTAAAGGACAGTGTGGGGGCTGGGAATGAAAAGAAGTATATTTCCTCTTCCAGAGACAAAAGAATCAATGTGGAGAGTCCTGGTGTCCTAATTCAGGATCATAACAATTTTCAGAATTATAGAATCTCAGTGAAGAAAAACACAGTAGAAAGAACCCCATCACTTCTCCACCACTTTTCCCACATGAAAAATAAACATAGAAATACTAGAATATAATTCTAAGAAATAGCGGACTAGGAGTTAGGTGAGACAAAAAAATCTTGAGACATTTGGAGATCCATAATCCAGAGACATACTACTCTGATCTGGCATTCAGAAGACACTAAGGGTGTTTTGTGTTGTAGCCTAGTCAGTGCCAGCTCTTCTTAACACCACAGCGCACAGAGAGGTGGTGTCCTGGCTGGTTTTGTGTCAACTTGACACAAGCTGGGATATCACAGAGAAAGGAGCCTCCCTTGAGGAAATGCCTCCATGAGATCCAGGTGTAAGGCATTTTCTCAATTAGTGATCAAGGGGGGAGGGCCCACTGTGGGTGGTACCATCCCTGGGCTGGTAGTCCTGGGTTCTATAAGACTCCAAGCTGAGCAAGCCAGTAAGTTACATCCCTCCACGGCCTCTGCATCAGCTCTTGCTTCCTGACCTGCTTGAGTTCCAATCCTGACTTCCTTTGGTGATGAACAGCAGCATGGAAGTGTAAGTCAAATAAACCCTTTCCTCCCCAACTTGCTTCTTGGTCATGATGTTTGTGCAGGAATAGAAATCCTGACTAAGACAGGGGGAATGCACAGGCAGTAAAAAAGGAACCCATATTAAATGTAGATAGGACGCTCATTGCACAAGGCAAATAGTCCCCAAGCACCAGCTTCATGCTTTGTTGCAGAGAGAAACAGTGAATTAAACCATCAGTAAAGAATGAACAGAGATAGCTACCTGCTTCCGTGTGGGAGTGTAGAATAATTAAAGAGTTAACCGAAAGGGAAACATATGGGATACCTTGGCTTGCCTTCTGGTACCTTCTGGAGCATAAACAAAGGTCTACTTGTTTAAGGTCTCAAACAAAATAATTCTAAATATGGCATTTAAAAACAAACACAATAAAATTCAATCTTTAACCAAAGATCCATAAAAGACAAATGATTAAAGCAATGCTTTTACTGCAGTTATTCTGACTATTAATTGCCTCTCATGGTGAGTCTTGCTTAGCTACGGTGGCTTTTTTTCATACGAGAATAAAAACATTGGCTTTTGGGGTGTTAATGAAGAAGAAAGAATATATAAAAATTTTAGAGTGGTGAATTAATTATTTTGAGAAATAATTAAGGACTATGAATTATTTGAAAGCAATACAGCTTAGGAAACACTAGCAGCAGGCCCATAAATATTATTTTAATAGTCATTTTGCTTGTGCTGCTAGAAGTTTGTATCGAACTAAACTGGGAAATGGAAAAGTCACTCAATAAGCACAGCATCATGGGGCTCCCACAGTCTCCCTCAGTGACTTCCAGATCAAATTTCCTCAGCGTCTAAGTGAAAAGATGATGTTTCTAGCAGTCAGCCCCGCAGCCTCAACCTGAGATCTGGAGAGCCAGCTGTGCTCACTCTGTCTCATATGCCGCCCCATAATGAACACGCTACATGGCTGACAACCGTGTTGATGGTGCGTGAGCCTGAATATCATCTAGCTGGTCTCTGCTGTGAAGGATTTCAGTCTGCCTGTCCAAGAGGAATAAGGAAATCCCCCCGCCCCGCCCCCACCCCTCGGTCTTTTAAGAATGTTTGTTTGTGTATTGGGGGAAGGATTATGAAAATGCTGGAAAACACACAGAGTGTGAAATGATTCAGTAGAGAAATTCTGTGATCAGGGAGATGCCCGCGTCCTTCACGCAATCCACTCCTTATCAAGTGAGAGTAATTGAGGCTCTGCGCACTTCACCAAAGAACAGTCCACATTATCGCTGCTGTGGTAAAGCTTCCGGTAAAGCAAAACAGCTAATAGTTTACTTTTCAGCCAATGTCACAAAATACGAGTAATTTGAAACTATCCACGTGCTAAAAGAACAGTGAGGAGCTGCCAGCCTCTGGTGAGCATCCGACACGACCCTGTTGAGAAATAACTATCTCAACCTGAATCTGCCCAGACTCACACACATTGTCCAGAGCCATTGCTCGGGTTGCTTAGTTCCTTTTGTTATCCACAAAAACCTGCCTCTTATTCCTTTCTCCCTCCACTGCCACGCCGCGGCAGTCAAGAGAGATACAGACATGAAGAACTTATAATACAGAGCTACTTACATTGGAGGATGCTCAGAGACTGCCAGTGGGAGAGATTATAGGAAGACAGGAAGGAAGGAGGGCAGAATGGGAGTTTGAGCATGCGTGAAAATTGCTGTGGGATACAGCATCGATCATGCAATGCACACCAACTACGACGGGATGGAATGCCAGCAAGGTGAATTATAATACCGCGTGGTGCAGTAGCAAGAGCCTCTGGAACGGGTCTGAGAAGCGCTTGGTAGCCAACCCGCCCATTGTAAGGTGCTCTGCTGTCTCCCTGTGCCATTCAGGACCGCAAGTTCTGACTCTCTCCACCATCATCATTCTTTGCCTTCCATTAACGTAGCAAGTCTTCTTTCCATGAGATTGGAAGCTGTCTGAGGCAGGGGACTGCAAACTCAGGTCATGATAAAGATACTAAAGGAGGGAAGAATGTGGTGTATAGAGCAGAGCGAGTGTTGCAAGGGGTAAAGAGGCAGAGAGTATCGGGATGAAGTGACAGAGTACATTCTGTAACCAGAGGCCGAGACTCTTCTTACAAAGCTGCAGTGTGTACTGATCTGAGAGTCTGCAGCCAGGGGTTGTATAAAGAGTCCACTTTAGCTTGTCCTCTAGTCACACACTCTAGATCTCATAAAGCATGGAGCGTGGGGGGGGGGTCCGTCATGTTTCTGGGATGTTTGGAATGCTGGGAGGGGAAACCCCCAATGTCTCAGTGGTGATGAGGACACAAGAACAATCAGATTTTAAACTTATAAGCGGTTCATGGATGGAGCAGGGGGACTTTCACTATCTGCCCTGGAATCTGGGATTGGTGCGGTGGTCTCTGAATCATGGAATGCTCTGGAAGGTGCATCGTGTGATACTGGAGCTTTCCCATATGGGGAGCACACAGGTGTCCCTGATTCTACTTTAGATGGCTTCAAGTGTCAAGAAAACTGGAACGTCAGATATTTAAAGGAAGAAAACTTACTTTTTGTAACAAAAAAACCCCCATAGAAGACACTTTGTGGCTTCATATAATTACTATACGTGAAAACAATGCAGCAAATCCAATGTAGAGTTTAACTGAAAACATGAATAAGAGTCAAGTTCTAACCACTACTGTGCTGGGAAGCTTAGGTGACTGTTATGTTTGCCTTGGGCCTCAGTTTCCTTATCTCTGTACTCAAGAATAATCAGCACTGGGTTGTGTTAAGATTTTAACATTGTAAGTGTGTGTTCCTAACCCTGAGAACCATAAACACGTAAGCACCACACTTATTAACACAGGAGTTGACGATTCTGTGCACTGCATGAATGGGTAGTTTAGTGTTGATGACTTTAATTTCTGAAGATGTTGCCTGTGTGCTTAGACTGTCAGGCTCAGAAAACTCAACCACTCATTGCCTCAAAATTGCCATCCCTAGAATGAGTTCAAGGATAACATCTACTTAGTATGATTATCTTGGATGTTAAAGATGACACAATCCATGAAAAGCCCTCCATACTCCTGGTGCCCCGAAGAAAGGAATGGCAAGGCCTCTTGGGGCTTGGTTTCACTCTGCAGGACAGACCTGGAGATGGTGAGTCCAAGTGCATTTACACATTATGACCACTAGAGGGCACATGTAGCTTTTTCTCCCTAGTTGGGCATCTAGCAGCATTTTCCTCCTGGCATTCAATGACCTGGGGGAACCTCAGAAACAGCGTTTTCAGCAACACAATAACATCCCTTTTTCTAAATAGTCATTAATCAGTGAGATATTTTAATGAGTTTTTTATGTAAGTTATTTGGAGGTGTGTGTGTGTGTGTGTGTGTGTGTGTGTGTGTGTGTGTGTGTCTGTGTGTCTGTGTGTCTGTGTCTGTGTCTGTGTCTGTGTGCGTGTGTATGTTATACCTTCTGGAACATATAAAAGTGAATCCAGGTAGAGCAACTAAAAGGTTACAACATGAATTCAATGCTATGGTAGAAGTTTGAGGAAGAGAGAGAAATACAGAAGTAGGCAAGGTGGAGTTCCTGTCTTCATGCGTCGTGCAGTCTAGGAAGAAGGAAGTGTACAGTGATAAGGTAGGAATCCAGCGTCAGCGACACAGGGCAGCAGATGGAATGATAGCAAGGCCAGTTATAGCACCACATGCTCAAACCTGAACTGGTCACCCCAGTTAACCTTGGGAAGAGTCCAGGACGTTCTCTGAAGGAAGTAGTGATGAAGAGAGCCCAACACACAAAGACAAGCAGCTGTCCCTGGTTCCTCTGTCTCCAGGCAAGGGGCAGGCATAAAGTTGTGGAGGTGCTGCAAAGACAGGAAGAAGTGCCATGCAATCCCATGCAAACCTTGTGTGTAAGAAGCAGCAGAGAGCACCAAGAGGTTACAGGGCACACACAGCCTTCTGCAGCTAACGCTGATGAGCCCCAGACTCTGTGGAGGCTCAAGATGGACATGAAAGGCAATCCATCAGTCATGGCACCTCTGACTCCTTTGTTCCAACCCTCAGTTTGAGGAGAACAGATTGGTAGATACCAAATGGGCTTTTGTCAAACATTCAAAACATTCAAAACTAGTAACTGATGGAGACGTGAACAATTTTCCCACTGTGAATCCAGGACCCTGCATGAAGCATGGGGGTGGATATCTTCCATGGCTAATTGCCTAGGGTTTCAGCTTCTTCAGCAGCTTCTCCTCCTCCTTCTTCTCCTTCTCCTTCTTCTGCTCCTTCTCCTCCTCCTCCTCCTCCTCCTCCTCCTCCTCCTCCTCCTCCTCTTCCTTCTCTTCCTCCTCCCCCTCCTCTCCCTCTTCCACTTCACTCTATATGGAGAACACTAGGAATTTATTAAAGAAACACAATAATCAAATGACAAGTATCTGAGCTGAGCTGAGGCCGAGTGGATAAAAGAACACTCCAAACGAATGCTGTCATCTGCCTGAGACAGCTGACTTAGACACACTGCCGGAAGTGGACAGACAGATGAGCAGTGAGTTCTGGGGGTGAAATCCCGAATGTGCTGCCAAGTAGATGAGACTTCTCCCCAGGCCACTGCTGACTGCTGACCAATATTTAATGTCAACTGATGTGTCCGTGACTAATTCTTAACATCAGAGACTGTAGCAGAAAGATAATTGTATATGTGTGCACTTGTGCTCACACACACACACACACACACACACACACTAACATACACTCACACTTACCATATCCCCATAGTGATTGTAATTACTAGCAAAACGACTAAACAATTTGGCTGCTTTGAGTGGTCGTGGAAAGTTACTACTCTGTGTGATCCATTTTCTCATTTTATAAAATGGTTGAATGCAAATCATTGCTACAAAAAGCGTTATATCAGAATATTACCATGTGGGAGCTCTTTTAAAATATTTCAGGGGCCTAGAGACACGGTTCTGTGGTTAAGAACACTCACTGCTCTTGTAGGTTCCATGAGCTAGGGTCCCAGCACCCAAGCCAGGCAGCTTACAACCACCCCTGACTCTAGCTTCAAGGGAATCTGATTTCTTCTGGCTTCCACACACATGTACATACTCCCACACAGATGCATACATGTACACAGAATTAAAAGAAAGATAAGTCCTTAAAGCCTTTTGATCACCATGAAACTCAGACATACCAGCATGCATCTTCTTTTCCTCTCTGGGCTAGATGATTGAAACAGGGTCTTAGAAGGCCTGGACCTCTCAGGAGGTGCTGACGCATGCGCACAGTCCCCATGAATGTTAGTGGGTAACAGCATAAAGTGGCTCCCAAGCAGGCTTTTCAGCGTAGATGAGCCATGCTCTCTGCAAGCTAGAACACGGAGATCCATGAGCGTCCCCACCTCCTTGGCAACTCCCATTTTCTTTTGTGAGACAGAGATTCCTATAGACCAGGCTGGCTTCAAACTCATTATGTAGCCAAGGCTGGATTTATACGCCTGACCTTCCTGCTTCTACCTTCAAGCAAGTCACTGGGCCTGACATTCTGGGGTTTGCTTTTTTATAAGGTCTTCAAAGTTCTTCCCAGAACAAAAGAAAATTCATCTTTTTCACTTTTGAAGGAGAATCCTGGAGGTGCCCTGCTGTGTATATTGTAAAAATGCTGGGCCCATCAAGGCCTCTAGCAGTACCACAATCAAGCAGAGTGTGTTTAGGAGACCACTTGTTTAGTAGGTTAAGAGACACTTTCTCTGGAAATACACAGTTTTCATTATCCTTGAAATATATTTATTTATGTCTTAAATAATGAGGATTTGAAGTGTTTTTATGAAAGGAGAGACACAGATTTTCTATAAATGTGTTTTTCTTGCGATAATATGTGAAATTACATTCCATGTTAAATTGCTCGAGGCAAGCAAGGTTTAATATGTATCTAAATAATTAAGCTAATTGTGTAAAAATATATTTGCAGAATTCAGCAAATGTGTTAATACATTTACATCATATTTGCCCACTTCTTCACATAACTAAAGTTTGCTCTGCGGGAACAGTTTCCCAAGTCCTGAGCATCCTCCTCCGTCCCTCTCATAGTTAGTGTCCAGTGCTTTCTGAGAAGAAACGGGAATCCAGAGGTGGGGCACTAAAACATGGCTGACAGTCTGCCCCTTGCCTTCTTTCTTCCCCTTCTTTTGTGAGCCGGCATCTCTCTCCTTCCGTTCTTCCCTCACTTCCTCATCCCTTCCTCCAGCGCTCCCCTCCCTCCTAACCCAGACCCTTCAGTTCTTTGTTTGAAGCGGGCTCTAACTCTGTAGCCCAGGCTTGCCTTGCACTCTCTGTGTAGTTAAAGCTGCTCTCAAACTCATGGCAATCTGTTGCATGTCATTTTTTTTTTTTTATTGGATATTTACTTTATTTACATTTCAAATGTTTTCCCCTTTCCAGGTCTCCCCTTCGGGAACCCCCTATCCCATCCCCCTCCCCTGCATCTATGAGGGTGCTCCCCCACCCACCAACCCACTCCCGTCTTCCCTCCCTAGCATTCCCCTATACTGGGGCATCTAACACCCTCAGGCCCAAGGGCCTTTCCTCCCACTGCTGCCTTTCCAGGAGCTCGGCCCACACTCCGATCTCTCCTGGTCTTTAGCTCCAGGATAGATGGCAACCACCCCCAACCCAGAAAGCAGGGACCTGCTGTCCTCGCTCCACAGGCTCCCTCTCCTCTTTTGTTCCTCCCCGCTAGCTTCGCCTAGTTTCCCCAAGATTTTACACGGCTGTTTGTTTACTTATAGTTTGTGTTCCTCTGTGCGGATGCCTGTGCTACAGCATGTGTGTGCAGATCAGAGGACCATGTACAGGAGTCGGCGCTCTCCTTCCTCCAGTGCATCCTGGGGATGAAGCTTGGCTAGTCAGGCTTAATGGCGGCCATGGTTGCCTGCTGAGCCATCTGGCTGGCCCTGCACTATTTCTATAGATGGGGCTTGAGCACAGTGGGTTTTGTTATCTGCTGAGGGACCTGCAATAGATCCTGCCTGGTGAAGAGAGACAACTGTACTTCCAGCCAGTTTTCTCAGAATGAGGAACGGACAGGTCTGTCTTCTCCTTTAGAGAGTTCTGATCTAGGTCACTTTACCCTGGCATTCCTTGTTTCCCTGGGGTAGAATAGCCCAAGCACGCTATGGGTCACAGTGTTATCAAGGCCTGTGTGAGAAGGTGGGTCCTCTCATGCTTACTTAGAGTTGCCATAGGATGTAGACATTCAAGAAGAATTTGTAAAAAACGCTTATTCTCAAAGCATTTTGTCTTCAATTTCTCTCACAACTTACTTCTTGCTGTGGTGAGTCTGTCAGTTGCAGAGGTGAGGCTTTTATCTCAGGATCATTCAGGAGACAGTTAGCATCACAGAGCAGAGGGACGGAGCTATCCCTCCCATCGAGTCAACACCAGGAGGGCATGAAACCAATAGCCTTGACTTCCTCTCCCAAATGTAGATGATGCCACAGTTGAGCCGCACTGGTGCGGCCCCTCCCACCGGTGCAGCCCCTCCCACCGGTGCGGCCCCTCCCACCGGTGCAGCCCCTCCCACCGGTGCAGCCCCTCCCATTTGCCCTCCATGTTCTAGGTTCCAGTCTTTACTTCAGTTTGTTCTCTATGCTTCAGTTTCAGTTTCAGTTTCAGATTACAGTCTGTCAGTGAGGGGAGCCAGGACAGAAACTCAAGACAGGAACCTGGGGGATGAACTGAAGCGGAGGGTTGGAGGAGCATGGCTTGCTTAGCTGTTTGCTTCCCCATTGCTTGCTCTTCCTGATTTCTTAGACATCCGACACCATCTTCACAGGGGTAGCACCACCCACAGTGGGCTAGACCCTCCATGTCAATGATTAATTAAGAAATTGCCCCTTGGGCTTGTCCACAGGCCAGTCTGATGGAGACATTTTCTCAGCGATAGTTTCCTTTTCCTAGATGACCCCAGTTTGTGTAAAGTTGACGTTAAAACAGACCAGTCAAGCAACTTGTAGAAGTTGGCTGTCTTCTTCCACCATGTGGGTCCTTAGGAATAGAGTTCAGGTTGCTAGTATTGGCTATAAGCACGTCTCCCTGCTCAACTGTCTTACTAACAAAGTAGAACAGAGAAAATGCAGTAAAACAGTCAGGCAGTCCACAGTATTGAGGAGAAATGAAGGAATTAAGGGCAATAATAAATACGAATTATCTCTCTCCTCCTCCCCCTTGTCACCCCCTGACACCATCCTCCTTCACAAAGAGTAGTGAACATGATACCAGGGCTCATTAGGAGAGCACAGCGAGAAACAGTAGCCATGGGTGACACGCGGTACCGGGAACTCCAGCTGTAGTAAGCCCCAGCTTATGCTGTGAGAACAGACTTCATGTTGTATTTAGAAGGCCTAAGAGTTCACACAACATGTAAAACAGCTCATGTGTAACATTAGTATTAATTACATATTCAACTGAGTGGATCATGTAAAACTCCTAAAGGCTACAAGTCACGGGCCAAGCTTCCTTTTGTCCCCACAGAATATATAGGTTTCTTAGGGTTTCTTCAGCTTTTCCTTCCAGAATCTTACAGTAGACTATCACCAAGAGGCATTCCTGTTTTCTATGTTTGGGTTCTCTGGGCATTGGTTGTCTAGGGCATTCAAGTCCAACCTGCTCTGCCAGGAGAAAATGACTGAGAAAATCATGAAGGACTGGTAAGGTCCATGACATTTACACAGGGCCTGAGTGCAGGCCTCTGCATGCCACCTTCCTCCCTGGGAGTGAGAGGCAGGGCTATTTCTAAAGTCATTTAGTATCTTCTGCTGAAAGGAACCATATGTCACACAATGAAATATATTCCGGGCAAGATGCACATACATCTCACGATAAACATGTATGCAAATCGTGCAGAGATTCGTTTTAGGACAGGGATGTGCTGATGTCATTCATACCGGTACTCTTGGATGTGTCCTGGGGTCTGAAGTCAGATGCAGCTTTTATTCCTCTCTACTCTGCCCTAACACTTGACAATGACAGTTTTACACAAGGTGAAGCTGAAATTTTTGTTTCATTTTGGTTTTGGTGAAGAGCTTGTTCCTGGTCACTGAAAGTTAGGTCTCAATAAATCAAAAGCTTGCAAAGGACTGGCACACGTCCAGTGGGCCCGGCAGATCCCTGAGTGTCTCTTGGGAGACATTTTGGGTGGGAATAGCACCAAGCAGAGCTCCCAGGACCCAGAGCCGGGGCCTGCCCTGGTGCCCTCGAGTTGGGATGTTTCCCGTTAACCGTTTGGAACTCAGAACTGACTCATAATTGGAGCTCGTGCTGAAATTAGGATGCTGTTGGAAATGCATCTTTGCAAGGTCTCTGCTGCCTAAATGAGTCTCCGTTGCAGGTGACAGAGAAGGAGAGGCATGTGGGGTCCCAATAATGTTGTGCTGGCTGCAAATCAACATGAAAATTCAGAAATCAGTGCAGCCCTGGAAATTCCATTCAGGGAGTGGAAGGTCTGGCTGCGTGGTGCTGTCCCCTTTAATTGTCCCCTGCTCTGTCTGTTGCTTTCCATCACACATCCTCCTGAAAAGCCATATTGCCGCAAATACACATTTAGGATTTGATTACAAAGTTCCCTCCATTTACATGTACAAGACAGAGCCTACTGTGACAGATTAGTGCTCCTAAAGTTTGAGAAGGAGGTTAAACAAAGTGTTACTTTCACGATGCTGAAAGTCTTTGGGAAGATCTAGTAAATCACAAAGAGCTCTGCGATGCTACCCACGGCCTGTATGCACACTGCAAGCTGACAAGATGCCACATTGCCAACTGTCCTATCTTTACTTGCAGGCCACCCCAACTGTGGTGCAGGACACAGCATCCATCAGCCATTTTAAAGTTAAGCAGGCTGAGGCCTGCCTGTGCAAGTCACCTCAACTGTCCTGGAAACTGCTGGAGTCAGGGCAGTGGCCAATCAGGTCATCTGCTGTGCAGGATGAGGCTGAGATGGAGCTCCAGGAACCACAGGAAACAATGCTGGGTGTGGTGGTTGGTGCTGATTTGTATATCTCTAGTGCTTGGTGCTAAGTTGTGTGTCTCTAGTGCTTGGTACTGAGTTGTGTGTCTCTAGTGCTTGGTCTGAGTTGTATATCTCTAGTGCTTGGTGCTAAGTTGTGTGTCTCTAGTGCTTGGTACTGAGTTGTGTGTCTCTAGTGCTTGGTCTGAGTTGTATATCTCTAGTGCTTGGTGCCAAGTTGCGTGTCTCTAGTGCTTTGTGTTGAGTTGTATGTTACTCATGCTATGTAGGTACTCGGCATCACTAAGGCTGGGTGCTGAACCAATGGGAAAAAGGTTGAGAGAATAAGAGAGAATTCTTGTCTACACATGAGAGATGTGCCTTCTACTATAAAGTAAATGTGTTACACAGTACAGAGACAGGCCTGGACCTTGAGCATTCCAGTGGAGCCCTAAGCAGGCTGAGTGGGAGAGGTGTTAAAATCACAGGCTCCCCTCCCTCACCCCACCCCCAGATGGCTGCCTCATAAAGTAGATTTACTTTCAGTGAACACTGAGCAGACTTTTCAACACCCTCTCAGCCCTCATGGAGTCCCCTACAAAGTCAGGGAAAGTGACAGAGTACAGATGAAGTCACTCATCCGGGGGGACCTAGTCCTCTTGTCATCTGGGGGGACCCAATCCTCTGGTCATCCGTGGGCTGTGTGTGACTCAGTCCCCTCCACCCTGTGCTCAGGAGCTCACTGGGATCACTGAGACCAAAATGCATCTTTATTTCCATTCACTAGCTGTGATGAAATCACTCATAAAGATGTCCTAAATTGCCAACAGGCGCAGACCACACCACTCAGCCCCGTTTAGCAGTCTTAGGTCATGCTCCTGTGGGGTGCTGAAGTGACAGGGGTCCACAGGATCCTTCCTTTTTATTAAATCTGTATGCAAGAGGGTCTTTGGGGGCATGCAGTGAAGGCAGGGAAGGATTTTTGGAAATTGTAAATTATGGAACAGAAACGAGAAACTGGATGCGGAGAGCCTCCCAGAATGGGATTCTCTGTTGATGTGGGCAAGTCAATCAGAAGTTCTGTCTAGTTATTTATGTAAAAACTCCAATTGCCTTTACTATTTAGAATATAACCACATTTAAGGGGGGAATACTGCATGCGTGCGCACATACACACACACATGTGGGTGTCTATGAGTGTGCAGTGTGTGTGCATGTGCATGCATGCATGCGTGCATGTGCATGTTTGAAGATTGGATACACACCGCAAACTTTGAATATGTCTGGATTTTAGGAGGGGAGGATCTTAAATCATAAGTTAATTTCTATAGAGTTTGAATACTTTCAGAATACATGGCTTTGATTGTTAGTTGTCTCAGATAGGGGAGTCTGAGGAGATGGCTCAGTGGGGACAGTACTTGTGGCACAAACATGCAGACTTGGGTTTCTAAAAGCATGGCACTGTGGCATTCAGCTGTTAACGTGGACTGGGTTGTTGGGGAAAGGGAACAGGCAGATCCCAGTGGCTTGCTGGCTGGCCAGTTTCAGCAAAACAGTGAGCATCCAGGTTCAGAGAAACCACGGATATAGACCAAGTTATAGACAACAGTGTTTATTTAGGGTTCTAAAGGGAAAGAGTATAGTGTTTGGGGAGGCATGGCAGGCTACAAACAGGAAGCTGAGCGATCGGTCATGTTTTCATCCACACCAGAAATTTGAGGCAATAGGAAGTGGGTGAGGCTGTAAGATCTCAAAGCCCACCCGAAATGACACACTTCCTTCAGCAATGTTCCATTTAATGAAGGTTCTATAACCTCCCTAAAGAGACCTGGATGCCAGAAATGGGGATGCAATTATCTTTCTCTGGTGGCTGGGCTCTGCAGTTGAATGGGAACCATTAACTTTTTTTTCAGTAAGGAGTAGTATCCCCTTCCCACGGGGTAGTAACAGACAGTGAGGTGTAAGATAGAGGGGAGACAGCCTCCGGTTTGTCCAGCTCTAAACTGTTTCTACAAACTGAATCTGTTTCTGCTGGAAGTACAGGGGATGCTCTCTCTTTCCGGTTCTGGACTTTGGCTTATGCAAAGACAGAGGAAAATGTCCAGCTAGGATTTTACAAGGTAGGAGGTCCCTGCAGGAGAGTGGAATGGGCTGAGTCACAGACTCACAGGGAGATATGTGGCTACAGCCAGTGACATTTCAGGAGGCAGGGAAAATTGAACCGGAAGAGAGTGATTTAAATGAGATTTTCTCAGAGAGTCAAATACAAAGCTAAAATTTTGGGGTTCTTCTTTATACACTTAAAGAAAAAAGAGGATGTGTCTTTCAAATTTAGAGACTACTGGAAATGAGAAAGAGACAGAGTGGTTTTGACTATTTGTGAGAGTGTTGCTATATGTGTATTTTTTTATGGGAGTTTAATTTCTATTTAGTAGTCGTATTGAAAGTGTACTGTGTAGCTGGCACCAAATGAAAGATACCTGGTTTGTTTCCTTTCCTAATGATGAGACCCAGAGGAGCCTCTGTCAGTGATCACCAGATTCACTTGCAGCGGTAACAATCAACAGTCAAATGTGATCAAATCTGATGCTAAAAAAACCATCTGGGAAGTCTACCATTCAGTTCCCAGCACATCTCTTGGTTGTTAAGGTCTTTGCTGCTGATGGATGAAGACCGGCATCATGACATAGTAGCAAAGGGGAGCCCTGGATCCATTCCCTCTTCTCCAGTCCTTGGGAAACTGGCAACCTATTCACTAAGCTTCACATTCATTTGAGCATGAGGGAAACAATGCTAACATCACCAAAGTTCTGGACAACTAATTGAGATTATATGTGTAAAGCACACTGAATGGAAAAGCATGCAAAAATATGAAGTCGGCACATGTATTTTCAAGTGGACAGACTTATGCTATGTGGAAGGATTCTTCCAGAATTCCCTATTCACAGGGTGTCAGAAGTGTTCCAGTCAGCAGCATAAATATGCTAATTATACCTAGATGGCCATCATCTGTGACATTTTTGTAGAGGTTCATTGTAACTCAAACTGTGTGGAGTTAGGAGAAAAATCTGATTAGAACGACAAATCAGTGATCCATTCAGGGGACATCAGAACACATCAGCCATAATGCCCAGCGACACCAATGTCTATATTGTAAAATTAATCTACAACAATTTCAGAATACAAAGTAGAGTCTCAGGTACTTCATGCCCCTTCTAGGACCACCTAGGATGGGGAAACACAGAGATGAGAAGGGAGCAGAAAGGTGGGGATTCCCATCTGCCAGCAGGACAATGGAGGTGGAGAAAGGAACTCTCTACTCATCCGCCTGTCTTCTACCTGCAAGGTTGCTCAAGGCTCCTTTGAGAATGGCTTTGACCACACAAGAGCATCTCTTGATTCTGGTACCAAGGTCTTCTCTCAGAAGAATCGGGACTATCAAAGACCAGCTATTGGCAGGTTCTTCTTGCTTCCCGAATCCTGTTACCTCTGCGCAGTCTTTTCATAAATTCTTCAAACGCCCTTCTCATATGAGCTTCTGTTTGTATTCTGATGAGATACCAACTAGATCTTGGTCCCTCACTAGATGTGACCATAGAGAACAGCAGGCAGGAAGGAGTGTCATGCCAGGTGGCAAAAACTGACAGAGGGGTCTGTATTCGTCACTTTGCAGTTGCTGTGATAGAATACCATGACCAAAAGCAACTTAAGGAGAGTTTTACTTTTGTTTTCAGTTCCAGAGGGCTAGAGTCTATCATGGCTGGGACAGTATGGTATGACAACAGGAGCAAGAAGCCGGCTCTAGCACACCGTATCTACACACAGTAAACAGAGACAGAGCAGGAAGTGGGACAGGCCTAATAGTCCTCAGATGACATCCTTCTTCCAGCAAGGCTCCATCTCATCGAGAGTTTACAACTTCCCCACAGCGCCAATGGAGGACCAAGTATTCAACCAGATCCATGAGCCTGGTGGGAACATTCCTCACTGAAACCACTGGAGTTCATCTCAGGTTGCAGCTTAAGATGTGGTGTAAGGAACTCCCTGGCTATAGGAACGAATCTTGAAGTTTTCCCTTTGGATGATTTTTTTCCAGTGCCTTCCTTTCTCCACTCTTTCACTGAGAGACGTTATTGAATGGCTCCGCTTTCCACTCTGTGGAGAGGAAGCTCTACATTATTTTCCTAAGGACTTGCATGTGGAATGTTCCCCAGGGACTGACTGGTGAAGTTCATGTTTTACATATGCCCCATTCAAATAGGCTGGAGATAATTTTAAACACCATTACTACAGCACCTGCGTTCTGACTGGTCTGTCACATGAGGTCAGATATGGGATTTTGAGTCATTACCATTCAAAAAACTTAGGCGTGCTGGAACATTGTGGACTTTCGGGCGAGGGATGCTGATGATGAGGTGAGGACCAAGCTCAATGTAGGGTGGCTTGAGATTCTGAGTGATGCTTTTCAAAGTGCTGTTCAGTTCTGCTCTGTGGACATCACCCACCTCTTCTCTGATCATCTGGGGTTAGAGATGAAGGTTTAAGACAAACCGTGTTGGCGGTGGCATCTTTGCTGTGTGGCTCACACACACATGTAAAAATCGTTGTTGCTCTGTTGTTAATTATCAACAGAACCCGAAAACATACTTTTCATCTTACGAACTGGGCATCAGCTCTCCCTCCTCCCTCCTGTCATGGGCTCCGTCCTTGCCTTGGTTACCTACTGAAACGTCACTCGTTATATCTTTCCTGTTCTGTGAGAGATCAAGTTTGCTTATTTTACAGTCTTCTGAGTCTCTTCTACTACTAAATCTGATAAGTGACATTTAAAAGCTAATCATTTTACAGGCAAAATAATTAATATACTCTATTAAGTATCCCGGGTTATAGAATAAGGGCTTCCAATCTGGAAAATTTGGGCAGATTTTCAAAGAAACAGTGGTCATGGCAAGATGAACTTTGTCATTTCTCTTTTACATAAGGGGTCACCTATAGTCCTCCCATCACGTTAGATCCAGGGACTGAGCTCAGGTCATCAGCCCCAGCAGCAAACACCTTTACCCACTGAGCCACCTTGCCTGCTCTTCATTAGCTCTTAAATGACATATCCCATCAAAATGATCAAGCTATTAGAAACAGGCTAGATTTTCATTTGGCCCAAAGAATTCTGAATAGCAGTTTTATAAACCACACACACACACACACACACACACACACACACACACACACACACACACACACAAAACTGGCAGAACAGATTGCAGAAATTATAACTAAGCTAGAGGACATTTTCTATTTCTAGAATAAAACATTGCTTGTATCCAAGGAGCACTGTTGTTTTGGGTTTGGGCTCTCTTTCCACAGAAGCCTCGGATTTTATATTTCATCTCAGCCTGTGAGGAGAGCAGTTAGGTGCTAGGCTAACCCACGAGTCAGACTGTCTGGACGGAGGCTAAAGGGATGTGAGCCTTCTGGGGCCTGGGCTGAGCTCCACACTCAGGTCACCCTGACCTGGGGAGGAGGCACAGAATTCCTTGTGAAAGCTGTTTCCTCTGGGGGCTCAAGAGACAGTTGGAACTAGGAGACTCCAGAGAACCCATGGATGAACCCTTTATTTTACAACTGGGGGAACTGAAAGAAAGAAGGAGAAGTTGTTCATCTGTGGTCCCCGTGTCCAAGAATTCAGACTTCTGTGTCCTCTTTTAGAGACCAGAGAACCTTCCCGCTTTGAGGTGTGTCTTTGGTTGGCTCTCCATTGTGACCCAGTGTACCAGCACCAGATGACATGGAAACAGACCCCACCCACTAGGAATCTGTCTATATGACTCAGGGTCTGGTTATTAACAGCAACATTTGCAGTTCCCATTCTTACAAAGATTAAATATTCTCTGAATCTTAGTGTCTGTTCTAGTTTGCTTTCTGTTGCTGTGATAATATGCCTTGACAAAAAGCAGCTCAGGAGAGAAGAATTCTGTTAGCTTCTACTTCTGGGTCACAATCCCTAGTGAGAGGAAGTCAAGGCAGGAAATTGGAGAGAATGGTCATACCACAACCACAATCAAAAGCAAAGAGAGCACACATACATTCCTGCTTGCTAACTGGGTCTCTCTCATCTAGCTGACTTCTGTCTGATGTAATTCAGGATTCCCTGCCTAGGGAATGGTGTCGCCATGATGGGCTGTATGACTTTCTACGTTGATTCACACTCAAGGCTGTGCCCTGCAGAAAAGCACATAGGCCAACCTGATCTACATGTTTCCCTACCTCAGGACAAGTTGCAGAAGTCAGTTCTCTCCTTCCTGAGTCCCAGGAATCCAGCTCAGGTCACCGGGCTTGGCAGCAAGCGACTTTATCTGCTGAACCATCTAACTAACCACAGACCTCACGTCTTAAATGTCAAAGTGCCTTAGTCTACCACCCTTTCAGCACATGAGCCTCTGAAGAGGAGCTCAAATCAACAGCGGCATACGGGAAACAACGTTTATCAGTAGCTGCCAATGTATATACTGTTAAGCAGAGGTGACCACTTTGGTCACTGATACTGACATCCATGAATTTATTCATAGGCTTTTTCAGCACGTGCTCTATCCCAAGCACCATATTTGTCTTAGGAAAGTAATACACCCAGCCCTTGTCTTCATCAAGAATTGGCAGTTAAAACATGTCTACCCCTAATGATTAAAATACTCACATTTTTTCTCTCAACACTCATTTAAACTCTTTTACTGTTTTCTAAAATAAAGATAAGCTTGTTATTTTAATACATACATACATACATACATACATATCTTTTTAAATGTTCATTTTTTAAAAGTTCTACTCATCTTAAAAATTGAACTACTAGGGCTGGTGAGATGGCTTAGCAGTAACACTGGCTGCTCTTCCAGAGGTCCTGAGTTCAATTCCCAGCAACCTCTTGACCATCTATAAAGGGATCTGACGCCCTCTTCTGGCACATATGTGTACATCCAGGCAGAGCATGCCTACATTTAAATAAATAAATACATAAAAAAAATAAATTTTTAAAAATTGAACCACAAGCTCTGTGGTGGTGGCACGTGTCTTTAATCCTAGCATTCAGGAAGCAGAGACAGGCAGACCTCTGTGAGTTGAAAACCAACCTGGTCTACAAAGCAAGTTTCAGGATAGCCAGGGCTGTTACACAGAAGGGAAGAATAATTGAACCACTGTGTCTAATTGTATAAACCTATAATCCAAGATACTCTGGAGGCTGAGGCAGAAAGAGCTTAAGTTCGAGGCTTGCTTAGGCAACTTAGAGATGCCCTGTCTCAAAAACAGAAAATACAAATGGGAGGGGGAGTGTAGCTCAGTGATAGAGTCCTTGCCTGGTATATGCCAGACCCTGCATCCAATTGGAGCCCTAGAAAACATCATGCAAAAGAAATAAAGAAGAACTTGGTGACAGAGATATTTAAGCACAGAGGACACACACAGAAATGTGCTCAGTAGCGTGAACCAGCAGAGAAATGCAAAATAAATAATATACTAATGCACTTCCTTCAGCAAGAGGGCAAAGATGTCACAATTAAAACAGACAGATCATACTATCTGTGTGACTTAGAAACCACCAGAAACTCATTTATTGCTGGTGACAGCAGAGCATCGTGCCTGAGTTATAGCTACCTTAAGGGCCTGCTTGAAGGAATCTAGTACCCACAGATACACACTATCCTACGTGTCACGGAATTCCATTTTTGGTTATGTGTCCCAGAAAAACAAGTGCTTATGTTTTACCCAGAGATAAATAGAAGAATGTTTATGTTAACATTATTAACAACAGCAAATGTCTGGAAAGAATCCAAATATAATAAAATATAAATATATTAAAATATAATAAACAAATCACATTATATGCAAACCGTGTAAAACTGTATACGAATGAAAATTAACAAATACATTAAACAACAATGAGATCCACGTGCCTTACGCCGAGTGAAAAAACATTTAGGATACTACAAAGTATTTGATTTATACCCAGGAACAGATTAAACAGATTCACGGGCTAGAGATGGCAGTATTGAAGCAAACAGATGAGAGTGGTGGGGCGATCCTGACAGGGACTGTGCAGATAGCTTATGTAAACATATATTAAGATGTACAATAAATAAACACTTTACAGTATGCAAGTTGAATCTCAATTTAAAAAAAATGAAAATGTGCTCTTAACATTTGGTAAAGTGCTTGCCATTCAGGTACAAGGATCTGAGTTCAGAACCGCAGAAACCATGGAGGTACACCCCTGCAATCTCAGAGCTGGGAAGCAGAGACTGGAGGATCCCTGGAGTTTGCTGTCTATCCAGTTCAGCTAATTGATGAGTGGCAAGCTCACTGAGAAGCACTGGCTTAAAACAATATGGGGAGCTACTGAAAATGATACTCAGCATAAGCTTCTGGCCTTCACATGCATGTTCATGAATGCGCGCGCGCGCGCGCACACACACACACGCACACACACACACACACACACACACACGCACGCGCGCGCGCGTCTGGAAGAGAACCAGGACTGTGCAATGATAGCACCATGCTATTCTAGAGACATACAGAGTTACCCCGCACTCTAGCACAGTCTGTTAATGCGCAGACCCACAACTGGCCTCTCATATTGGAGTCAATACCTAATATTCCCCAACTCGTCTATTAACTCTCCCGTCTTCTCTTTATAGACATAAGCAGAAGCCCTTCCATAATATTTCTTGCAGTGTCAGATTTATGGGGCTGGAGGAGGGAGTTGAAACTTCCCACCAAAAAGTAGCAGAGAGGCCAAGGTGATTCTCAAATAGATACCAGCAACGAACAGTATGTTCGTGTACAGAGAAGTCCCCGCCCCCCAACCAGCGTGGGCAGCGTCTGAGGACAGACTTCATCAGCATGTGACCTGCCTCCCTTTCCTAACTACACCAAGACATGTGCTAAGCTTAGCTCAAGGGGGCATGGGGTTTTATCGTTATAACAACAAATCATAATTTAGTTTGCAATGCGATTCTTAACTAATCTCATAAAAGTGCTGTGTTAAATTTCTGGTCTTAAGCTAATTATCCTCAGATCAGTCATCATGGAAGGTTCTGAGAATCTGTATCACAAGTCTTGGAAGAATTAATGTCTCCTTTGGGTGTGGAAGAACAAGGGCTTTAATCATTCACAAGCCTTTTCTCACCTTTAAATGTGTTATGGATTCAAAATGCATTTCTCGGCAGAAAAATCTAGATTTTGGCTCACAATGTAAAAAAACCCATGTGTCCCACCCCAGCAACTGATAGCTTTTCAAGCTATTAATAGTCTGATCCCTGCATACTTGGTTCTCTGATATTTTTAGAGTCTGTATTGGAGTGTAATAAAATCGTTCCTCTTTCTTCTTTAAAAAAAAAGTAATTATTGAGACCAGATTCTGCCAACAACAACTTTCAGAATAAAATAATAGTGTGGTATGGTTAAAAACCACACTGTCATCGGGTTTGCATTGTTACAGCGAGAAATATTTTTAGTGGTTTATTTCATGAAAACAGGGCGTTCTGTGTAGGCCGTCATTACATTAGTTTATGTTTACTGTACTTTCTTTAAAGTCGCCCTGTGGGGGTACAGAATGCATGCGTTCTTTCAATAGGGAATGTAGCTCACTAGAAAGTCAAATCAAGTGAAAACCACTTCAGGAAATGATTACAACCAAAGGTATGAAATTACACCCACCTTGCTAATTACTGCTAATCTAATTTTATTTTTAGCTTCTACGACAACGCCTCAAAAGCTCACTCCTTCTAGATGACCTGTATAGAATGATTTTATTTTCTCAATAAAAGGAGTCAGATGATAATAGCAACGATAAGGTAAATATCCCAGTGTAGGGGCTTTTAATAAGAATTCTGGCTTACAGAGCATCATTTGCTCTGCAGTCCCTGGGGAAGAAGGCATGTCTAAACCTATAGAAAAGATATGTGGGGTTTATGGACCAGTACTGCTTCTCTGCCAAGGATGGTAGCAAGGACCCGGACAGAAAGACTCAAAGGTCAAGAAGTGTTGAATATGTCCAATTCCCCATCGTCCCATGAGCCAGGAACCAGGGCTTGAAGTCTGAGATGGGATGCCATGGTGTTAAGCATTTAGGATTCTGAAACTCATACTCTGTAGCTAGATTTTTGAAAATTCTACAACTTTGAAATTTTCCAGATGTTGAAAGATTCATGCTAAAGACAAAAAATTAGGACCCTTGATCACTAAATAACCCAGGTACATTTCCCCAGCTTTCTTTTGTTCTTCCTGTATACACACTCTTTGTTGTACCCTGTATACACACTCTGTATCTCTGCCCATCCCGCTCCCGAACTCTAGATAAGATATTCCGACAGTCTCTTGAACTTCTTCCTATAATTATTAAATGTCAGAGTTACTTATTCTGCCCGGTAGCTGCTGGCCTAACCAAGCACCATGGTGCCTCTCCTCTCAACATTATGTGTTTGTCTAAACAAAAACTAAAAAAAACAAAAAATATCAGTTTTCCATATCATTTCCCTGTTTCAAGAACATGCTTTCACATTATGGGTCAGAATTTACTGTTTTCTTTCAAAATACAAATATCTTAGCAGGTAAATAACTTAACAAATTCCCCTTCTGCTCCGCTCTCTAATCTGTACAGGGTTAGTTGTTGCTCTCTGAATTCTGATGGTAGCACAGGAAGTTCCCCATGTGTACTGGCTGATTTCATGGCAAGTGTGTGTGTGTGTGTGTGTGTGTGTGTGTGTGTGTGTATGCATGTATATGTGTGTACGTGTGTGTGTGCATGCATGTATATGTGTCTGAGTGTGTGTGTGTGTGCATGCATGTATATGTGTGTATGTGTGTGTGTGCATGCATGTATATGTGTCTGAGTGTGTGTGTGTGTGTGCATGCATGTATATGTGTGTATGTGTGCATGTGTGTGTGTGCATCCATGTATATGTGTGTATGTGTGTGTGTGCATGCATGTATATGTGTGTATGTGTGTATGTGTGTGTGCATGTATGTATATGTGTGTATGTGTGTATGTGTGTGTGTGCATGCATATATATGTGTGTATGTGTGTGTGTGCATGTGTGTAAGTGCCTGTGTGTATATGTGTCTGTGCATGGAAGTGTTAGTCAGCACTTCACTAGAGATGTTTCTAATGTGGTTGCCAATGGCTGCTAAATCAGGATTTTTGAATCTGAATTTATTAAACTTAAGTAAAACATTAAAAAAACACCCACGCTTGCTCAGTCACTCTAGCCATTATGGGTAGCAGCCACCCTCTCTGCTACTTAAGAAGGTTCTGGGGGACGGTGATGCTCTACAGAGTGGGCTACCTGGGGGAGAAGTGTGTCTAAGTCATGTCACAGTGCTTAGAATGTGAAAAGCCATGGTTTTCAACTGACTCAGCATTTCCAACAGCAGACGGTCAGCAAGTGCTTGTTTTAGAGATTCGCTGAAGGAAGACCTTGCGCACTGCTGACTCTGATCTCCTGATGTTTCCGGATTGTTTTCTTTTCTGGTGACGGAGGTTATTATCTTGTTGTTTGAGATCTTTAGGGGTCTGATTTTCAGTTGTGTGTCTGTGTGGGAGTGTGTGCAGTATGAATCCAGGTGTCCTTGAAGGACAGACTTGGCTCTGTATCCCCTGGAGCTGGTTTTACGGACAGTTGCATGCCCTCCCCCTCCCCATGCCTCTGTGAGGGTATTCCCCCACCCACCCACCCACCCACTCTCATCTTCCCTCCTTGGCATTCCCCTATACTGGGGGCTGTTCATGTTCTTAACTGCTGAGAGACCCCTCCAGCCCAGGTTAGCTGTGCTTTAATTATACTTTCTTTTCTAGTCTGTCTCTGCCCAAGCCTAGAGGTTTTCCTGGGTAATATCACTTTGCTTAAGTTTTGGTAGAGTTCATATTGTGAAAATGACCATCCTACCAAAAGTAATTTACAGATTCAGAGCAATCAAAATACCTACAACGCTCTTCACAGAAATATATATATATATATATAAAAAATCTAAAATTCAAACGGAATCAGAAAAGACCCCTGGTAGCCAAAGAAATCTTGACCAAGAAGGAAAGTGCTGGAGAGATTTACATTCCAGACTTGTATAGTATAGAGCTATCCTGCTAAAAGCAATATGGTGCTGACATAAAATCCAAACATATAGACCAATGGAACAGAATAGACAGACCCTAAAATAAGTGTGCTTGTAGTCACCGTCATCTGATAGTTGACAAAGAGGCAAAAACCATGTATTGTAGATAAGATAGCATCTTAAGCAAATAGTTCTGGGAAACCTGAATGTCTACAACTAAAGAAATAACCAGTCAGGCGAAGAGGAGACTACAGAATCAGAGAATCTTTGCAAATACACACATATACAAAATATACACGTCCATACACGTGGAAGAGGATTAATACCTAGAACACAGAAAGAACTCAGGGAGTCAAGGAAAAATATGACCCACCTAACATGGGCTTGGGCTCTAAATAGCGAGTTCTCAGTAGGAGAAGTAAAAATTGCTAAGAAATACCTTGAAAACTGTTCATCATCCTCAGCGATCTGTGAAACGCAAATTAAGACGTGAACCTTCAGCTCGCCCCAGTCACAATGGCCAGGATCAGCAAAACAACAAATACTGGGGAGGCTATGGTGAAGGACAGCAACCCTCGTTCTCTGCTGGTGGCAATGTAAGTTGGCGCATATGCCCAACGGGAAACTAGTGAGCTATACTGAGCCATGAAATCTGTAGACAGAGGGAACTAAGGGTCATATGGAGCAGGTAACATGGACCCAGGATGACCAATGCCACATGTTCTTTCTTACCTGCACCAAATCTGCAGATGTGACTAGGCAATGTGAGGTAACTGAAGGGAGCAGAAAAATATACAGGAACCATTTGGTAGGAGACTTGAGACAGGAATAGCAGGACACAGGCGATAGAAAGGGGGGATGGGAAAGTGGACGGGGATGAGGTCAGTACAGAGGGAGAAGAAATGGGGGACAAACAACACACACACACACACACACACACACACACACACACACACACACAAATACAAAGCCACTTGGGCTGACAATGTTCCTTATAAGACTAACAAAAGTCCCAGTACCAGGTATGAGAAACCTACTTTTCAATAATTGGTCAACATAGTACAAGCAATTCTCTCTCTCTCTCTCTCTCTCTCTCTCTCTCTCTCTCTCTCTCTCTCTCCCTGTCTCTGATCTCTATCTCTATTTATCCATCTCTCTCTCTACCTATCTCTATCTCTCTCTGTCTCTGCCCCGTCCTTATCTCTATCTATCATCTATCTATCTATCTCTACATCTGTCTGTCTGTCTGTCTGTCTTCCTACCTACCTATCGGTCTAATCAATGTAGTCCTTTGTTATCTCTCAAGGGTTGAGGGTAGACTCCTATTGCTGAAGAAACCACACCAACAGGACACCGACCAGGATGACCTGAGCTATACCTAGCCTGAAACCCACCTTCCTGTAGTCTGGCTTCCATAGTATCTGACAGTACTATGCAAGCTACCGAGGGAGGGAAGCATTTAAGGTTCCTACCGAGCTGCAATACCTGTGAGCCACAGCAATGACCAGCATGCAAGATCTTTACAGTGGTTGGATTAAGTGGCAATCATACACTTGTGGTAAGCAACAGCTGTTTAACAGAATTTAAAGGCCATTCTGCAATAGAGTACTCATTCATACCTGGGACCAGATGCTAGCCCTCTTCTCGGGGCTAGTGCCCGTCGCGGACATTACAGAGGCATCTACCACTATCACTACACTGGCATGATTCCTTAGCTATCTTCTAAATCTGATCCGTACAAGGGTAGCAACCATCCCTCATCAAAGAAGCTTCTTTTTACAACACATGGCAACTGTCACAGAAAACTACAGCTGGACACAATGCAAAGATCAGCAGATCACAGGAAGCCTAGTCCCAGCTGATGCAGTGACATCATAGCTCCTGTACCTGTGATTCAGAAAACACCGTGGAAGATGAGGCCGAAAGAGTCTAAGAGCCAAAACTCCAGCAAGTCTGCTGCAAAAACGATCTCTCCTAGAAACGACTGCAGCTGAAGCGTGACTGTCACAGGGTCAATACCAATGGAGCTGTGAACATGGAAGGGGGACTATCTCACAGCATTCCACCCCAGACCAAAACGAAACAAAATAAGCATGGCTACTTGGAGAAAGGGTATTAGCCTGCCCCTGGGGATGAACATCTTAATTATTATCTGTTACAAAGTAATCAGTCCTCACCCCATACACAGGCAAGCAACACCGACAACAGGACTCAGGAGCTTGTGTCTATGTGCTTATGTGTACATTCAGTAATCAAGAAATGGGTATCCACTTGAGGGCAGGTGGGCATGTCAGGAGGCGTAGGAAGCTGGCCAGGGAGGAGCAGAAAGAAGACAGGAAATGGGGGAAGTGACGTAATTCTATTTGAATTTGAAATTTATAAAAATTTTAAAAGCTGTTAAAATGTCCGTCGTAAAGCACTGCGTGTAATGAACTACCAATTGTGGTTTTAAAAAGAATGAGTAGGCGAGAGAAGTCAATATTATTTTAATATCCATGGGGGATAAGCGTTACTCAGACGAGGAGATGATGTCTTGGGTTAATAGGTGCCAGTACTCCGCTTGGTACATAGCACTCACTGTGAAACTCGGGAAAGGCAGGCGACCAAGCCAAACACAGATGCACAGGAAGTGGGGAGAGATTTAACACGAGACTGCAATGATTTAAAAAATAACAACACTCTCTAAGGGAAAGAGACATGACATACAGAATGACAAAGGCAGGGACTGTTGATGTGAACTTGTAAACAATGCAGGCCAGAGGACAATAGAGCTGCAATTTACCGTGAACGGAAGGCATAACCGTCAACCTGAAATTATATATCTAATAAAAGCATCTGCCTAAAGTGAAAGCAAAAGACATCAATTTTTATTCGGAAAATGTTGAGAGAATACATCGGCATCTATGAGCGCTACCATTAATGTTCAAAGAAAACGTGCTGAGGAAAAATGGGTCAGATGGGAGTGCAATTCAGTGTAAGATACAAAGACTAGAAATAGCAGATATATTGGTAAATATCAAAGGAATTTTCCCCCAACACATAAAAGATAATTACTATGTGTATATATATTATATATTATACATATATATTATACATATATACTATACATATATTATATATATAATATATAGTTGTTTTACACACACACACACACACACATATATATGAACATTAAAGGTTTATATGTTATTCACAATAAAAGATACTTTCCAAAGGCTGACAGTGAGAAATTAAAAAATATGTGTTGCAAACTCAGAAGTTACTGAGAACGAAGTGATACCACAATCGTGGCACTGAAGATCTAATGTTACACTAAAACTAATTTTTAGAGGAAGGGAAGTAAAGAAGGGGAAAAAATCAAAGGAGAGATTGGGAAAAATAAGAGAGGACGGGTTTGGAAGCAAATCCAAAAGCCGTCTCAGAGGTAGAGGCCTTGCCTTAGACATGGGAGGCCCTAGGTCTGGTGTCCAGCACTGAGAACACAGCAGACAAATCTAACAACTCTGTGAGTAGATTCCGTGTAGATGAGCGGAAACTGAAGTTACAAGAAGGGATCGTTCCGGTTTAGTGGGAAAGAAGCCATGAGTAGATCCCAGACTGCCTGTGAGAAATGGACATTGAGGACTAAGCAGGTACAAGGAGATGTCACACGCCGAGCAAACTCAGCCATTAGGTAGGCGTCCCGTCCCAGCCAGGGCTCTTTCCTAAGGCCCAGATGGGTCCCTGCTGTCCTTTTGGGTTGGCAGGTTCTTTAGATTTAGCTACGCTGTTTAAAGTTAGGTTTCTGCCCCATGTGACTAAAATCCAGTTCTGATTAATCCGGAAACTCTAAAGTAGAGAACCACTTCAGTCCCAAGTTCAGCACTGTGGTATAGACCACCCTCCTGGTAGACTAGGGTCTCATGGGATAACTTAAAGTCCTTATTGTAAAATCATTCCCTCAGATTTTCAATTTGTATGACTCTTTTCTTTACCATCAGTATATTGTTTTCACAAACTCTTGTGCCTTTTTGGGGGGTTCTTTTTTTTGTTTTTCTTTTTGCTTTTACATGAGGTTTAACTAAATGACGAGCATTTCACAAAGCTTAGGATTACTGGTTTAAGTTAGATGCATGAGCTTATAAAATAAGGTTATCTTGTTTACTGTATATTCTGACAGGTGCAGTTAACAAAATGGACTCACTGGTGACCCCAAGCTAAGTCACTGACATTTGAACATTAGCTGGATCAAACTCTTACTCCATTCTCTCTAAGGCAATAAAGTTGTCAAAACTTCTGAGCAGAGAGGGCCTTGAGCTCTCCACATATGGTATATTTGGAACAAACATGACACAGGTCTTAACGACCATCAAATGTCAATACCAAATGCCAGGTAGAGTTCCATCTGCAGGCATCAAAGCCACACAGGTCAATGATACCGTGTCCCAGAACTGGCTGTGTGCTCAGGCCTGGTGACCTCAGGAGGTCTTAGCTTCTCCAGCACGATGAACAGAAAAGGGCAGTCTTGCACATTTGAAACTGCCCGAGCCTGGTGTCTCTGAAGACAGGGGAGTGTGATTGGCGGTTTCAGGTCACCCTGATTATATATTGACTCTGTCCCTCTGATAGCGGCTGCCAGATCCCACTTGCAGAGTTTCTATCCTGCCACCCTCCCTACCAGGTCAGCATGACATTTTTGTTGAAAGGGAGTCATCCCAGTTCTGATTGCTGCATACCGCTGGGTTCTGCCGGCTTCAGCCTTTTCCCCATCCAGTGGAGCCTCTGCCCTCACCCCATATCTGGCTTCACTCAGTCAACAACAACACTCACATTCCTCAGAGATGCAACCCTCAGCAAACTAAGGAATGCCACAAGCAAAGCAATGCAAAGAGAAAACAAAAGGCACCTGCTTTAAGAGCGGTTCACAATTAAAACTATGGGCTAGACTTTCCAGGTACCAGCGGGCAAGTTAATGAGAATATTGTAAGTATTTTCCGGAGTTCTTTCCCCCAGAATCTAATAATTTTCATTCTGAAATCTCTTTGAAACAGCATTCACCTACCATTATGTGCACACATACAAATATAGCCGAAATAAGGTTTCATATATGGCACATATAGGTGCTTTTTAAATGAAAACATTAATTATGGCATTTTTCTTTTAAAAATGTGCTTAGAAAATTGGATTCCTTTGAGTGATATGGGCCCAATAGCCAGCTGAGTGATTGATATTTTCCGTGGCTTTTTGTAGAGAGACTTTGGTCTCAGATCTGACTCTGCCCATGGCCCTCTAAGCTCTCTGTCAACTTTTAACTAGCCTCAAAAACTTCTATGAAACCGTGAGGTTTTCGGTGTGAGTTTCATTCGCTTCTGCATGCAGGTTGTCAGCATGGACTTTCTCTAAGTTTAAATAAACTGCTTCTTGCTTCTGAGGAGTCATGTGCCATATAGCTTGTTTCTCCTGGGTAATAACTACCCTTCTGCGTCGGTTCCCAAATGAGGGAGCTGTCAACATCTGTTTCTGGCAAAGTAAGGAAGGGAAGGGTGTTGGAGCCAGTGACTTGTTTCCTGTGGGAATAATTCTGGGTTTGAACACATCCTTGACTGGTAATTTATAAAGCACACTCGCCATTTTCTCCTCTCCATCAAAATGCATGCCAGTATTGAGCAGTCTCGGGGAATAAAAAGCAACATATCACAAACCCAGAGTCAGTTCTCAAGCTTCTGTTCAGGGAGGCAGAGGTCAAGGGAAATTTAGCAAATGTTCTATTGTCTGCTACGCATTTGGAAATCTACAATATGGGTGACTAGCACACACAGTTTACACTGCAGCAGCCGAGCGATCCAGCTCACTCCCCATCCCTCCAGGTGTGACGAGAAAGTCCCACCAGATGTGGGTGGCAGCTTGCCAGCCTGGCCAGGCAGGGACCAGAGAGCTGAGTGTGCAAGATGAAGGCTGAGTGTTGAGGACCAGAGAATTGTTAAAACGTGGGAGAAGCCAGGATTTGCAACCCAGGGCACCCAGCCATATGCATAGAGTTAGCAGGTCTTGGTAGCCAAGAGAAAGCCAAAAAAAAAAGGCTCGTTGGAGTCTGCTGAGGAAACAGATGGGGGTGTTTTTAGATGTTAAACAATAGAGAAGTTGAAGGATATGGCGACCATATACATTTGTAAAATTACGTAGACTTGAATTGACACACATACACATGACACGTATATATTGTGTTCAACGTAGTGTCTTGAAAGAATGCAGCATTATGTGACGGGCAAATCAAGCCATAGTCTGTCACCCATGTGACCAAATGTCTGAAAACGCAGCCCACAGGGAGCATTTTGGCTTCCAGTTTGGGGTTATAGGCTATCATGGTGTGTAGACATGGTGGCAGGAGATCCCATTACATCTGTTTTTCAAAGTAGAGAGAGATTCAGGCTGAGCCATGGGATGCTACTGCCTACAGCCAGCATGGACTTTCCTTCCTCTGTTAACCTTTTGGGAAAGACACCCTGGGAGATTTCTGTCAAGCATAGTAGATTTCTGCACTGACATTGCAGACAGCCATCCTGTAGGATTTTTAACCGAATCGGCCACATCAGACCTATGGCAGCACAGAGAACGTTCCCCTTTTTTCTGTAACTGAGCTTGTGGAACTCAGCAGGTTTAGAGCATCGGAGAGAAAAAAGTCTAAGGCCATCAGAGTTGGAAAAGCAAATGGCCTTTGGTCCACGGCAGAAGGAGAAAGTAGATACAGCAGGAGAGGACCAGATTTGGAGACGTTCCCAGCAGCTGGAGAAGATCAACAGGGTGGCAGCATGGCTGTCTCAGGGCTTTGGCAACAGGTCGAAACCGGAGGTCCAGGCGTCAGGTGGTTGGGCATACAGAGCAGCCCGAGGTGAGCAGGCTGTGGCTCCCTAGTGGATAGGCAGAGCACAGCGCAGGGAAATGTTGGCAGCAGCAGAGTCCAAGTCATGAATGGGGCTCATGTCGGGACTTTTGTCTTTAAAACAATTAGGACTGATGAGTGAGAGTGGCAAAAGATAGGAGAGAAGCTGGAGGCCTGGTGCCTGTGTCCACGAGCCTCCACTGCGTGGGTACTGGGAGAGAAGCTGGAGGCCTGGTGCCTGTGTCCACGAGCCTCCACTGCGTGGGTACTGGGAGAGAAGCTGGAGGCCTGGTGCCTGTGTCCACGAGCCTCCACTGCGTGGGTACTGGGAGAGAAGCTGGAGGCCTGATGCCTGTGTCCACGAGCCTCCACTGCGTGGGTACTGGGAAAGAAAGAAAGAAATATTCCTGACTAGAAATGGCCAGAAAGATGGCTGGTGGGCAGGTTCATCCCCTTCCCGGAGTTGCTTAGCTCTCCCAGCTTCAGGGAGTTAATGGGATCACAGGACAGCAAAGATCCGGAACACCAGACAGTCAAGAACGGACGAAAGACCCCAGCATGGAGTTGGAATACGCAGTATGTAGAGGGGCCCAATACTGCTGTCCTCTCACACCCAGGACAGGAAGGGAAAAAGGACTCCCAGGAAGTCCTTACAGTAGGACAAAGACCCTGGGTGTGTCCTCAGTGCTTTTAGATCCCGGGTCTGGGGATTTTCAAGAATATGTGTTTCCTGTTTCTCTTCCTTGTTCTGTTCCTATTTGGTAGCTTTCCAAGTTATGCTGGAGAGAGAGGGCCCTTAAAACACGCTCTCCACTCTTAATATCCCTTCTATCAAGAGAGAGAGGCCAGCAGATGTCCTGTCACAGCCTGACATCCCACCACATTGGAGGCTGAAGCAGAAAGACACAACTCCCGAGTTTGCTAACAACCTAGGTTATATAGTGAGACCCTGTCTCAAAAATTAAACAAACAGGAAGAAAGGAAGGAAGGAAGGAAGGAAGGAAGGAAGGAAGGAAGGGAGGGAGGGAGGGAGGGAGGGAGGGAGGGAGGGAGGGAGGGAGGGAGGGAGGGAGGAAGGAAGGAAAGAGCAAAGGAAGGGAGGGAGACAATAATAATGGCCTCCATCCTATACTGTAATTCTCCTTCCATTTTGTTTTTGAGTCAATGTCTCACTATGTAGCCTAGGCTAGACCAGAACTCATTATGCAGCTAAAGCTGGTTTGTTATTTACCAGCCTCTTGCCTCAGCCTCCCATGTGCTGAGATTAGAAGCATATTCCACCCCTATACTGGAATAAACCTTTGGTCCTAAACAATATCTCCTATGTCACGATGGCTAGGTCATAAGGAGAGGCCATTTGATTAACAGTTTCCAATGAGATCTTAATTGTCATGTAGAATCAACAACTAGGCAGACACATACAGTCCGGGGATGACCTTATTAGATCTGATCTTAGCTGTGTGTGTGTGTGTGTGTTTGTGTGTGTGTGTGTGTGTGTGCATGTGCGCTTTGTGTTTCTTTATTTACTTTAACACGTTCCTTCCACAGTAGCAAGTATTTTATTGTGTCATATAAATGAGGACTTACACATGCATTTATACAATTATTACAGTACAATTCTTTGCATTCTTGTTGCAATATATTTTAGTCTATGTGTACAATAAAACTCATGCTTATGTATTTAAATTTTTACTTTAAATAGAAAATAGTTCCGAAGGGAGATTTAATTATACATATGTAATATATCTTATGTATAGGTTCTATATATGCTGGGATAATTTGAAAATGAATTTTATGTTTGCTGACCTAGTGCGTGTTTATGCTTTGACATTTCTTTCTTTAGATTCACAGTTTTAATCTAATGGTATGTTCATTCTGAACACACTCTGTCTTTAATCCTTCCACCACAGTGTAGTTTTCCTGGAGACAAATTCTGCTAGCTTTTGTCTGACTTTATTCTGATGTCTCAATTATTAAAGACTATCTTAATGGATTAAGTCCTGGGTAACATAATATTTGATGGTGTGTGCATGAGTGTGTGTGTGTTTGTAAGTGTGTGTGTGTGTGTGTGTGTGTGTGTGTGTGTGTGTATACTGAGTGTGTGTGTGTTGTGTGTGCGCACGAGTGTCCAGATATTTAGAACCTTTTGGTTGTCTTTCACTTCCATTGTTTTCTGAAGATAATTCCCTTGTAACTTGATGCTGACTTGCTCTCAATTCACCATATTTTCCTTTGTTGAGTTCCAGACCTTCAATCTTTAATAATTCCAAGCACTCTGAGTGGCGGGCCGTGTCTTCCCGTACACATTCCCAGCTCTGTTTCTGAGATTCTTAGATCTGTGACTTGTTGGATTTGTTGTCTTTCATTAATTTTAGAAATTCTTGAATGTTATTTCATTAGGAGATTTTGGGGTCCCAGGCATTCTTTCCTTTGTCAGTGTCTCTATGTGTGAATGAAGCTCTCTGACGTTTTCCCGTGAGTCTACAATGCTTTGAATGTTTTTTTTCTCTGTTTGTCTTCATTGCTTTTCCAGCAGACGACTTGTATTAGCATAATTTCCATTCCACTGACTCTTTCCTCTGCTTTGTCCAGACTCCTGATCTGTTCATTCTGGAATTTCTTATCTTCGAAGTTGTATATTTTTTCCTGGAACACAAAATTTACCCCCTTTCATTTTTTTTTTTCTGAAATCTCTCATTGATAGCATCTATTTTCCACTGATTTAAGTTATAAAATACAGGAAAAGGTAGAGAAGAAGAGAAGTATTCTAGCTTCAGTAGAACATTAGCTGATGGTCAGCGTTGAGGCTAAATTAATGGTAGCGATGACTGCAAACACAGAGCAAAACACGAGTCAGCATCATTAGAGGAAGAGCTAAGAAAACCTGAAGACCATTTCAAGAAATATTACAAGAAAGAAATTGGATTCCTGAAAAGTAAAGAAAAAGTCGAAATCATAGTTAATCAAAATAATATAAGAAAATCATCCAAACCTGAGGAAAGAAGGCAAGGTTGCCGAAAAGCCCTCAGCAATCCCGAGGAATCGGTGAAGACATACGCACCTACAGAATTCTTCCAGTCTAAATGCCAAGAGAAAATTGCTTTAAGCTTCTGGAAAAATAGTTACTTTCAAAGGTAAGAAAACCATCAGACTAGCTTTCTCTTCCCGTTGGGAACGTTTGCTGTTAAAGGGGGGTAGAATCGTGTCCTTAAGATGACAGCTTCATAGGGATGGGAGTCAAAAAGAGAGGCGACCCCCAAATACCACACCCAGCTCCGGTTGCATTCACTTCTGGAGAAAAGCAAGAAAGCACTCATGCATCCATCATTTAGACTTGGCTGCTAGTTAGAGCAGGTTTGATACTGCACAATTTGATAGTTTAGAAAAAGAAAGTTTCTTTTACATGTACTACAGAGAGGAAAACATATGAGACAGAAGTTCTACTGGGTACCGAAGGATGCACACTCCTCACGGCCTGTTACTCTGTTCTTCCATGAGGCCCATTTTGGCATATCCTTCTGTGGGCCATGGAATTGGAAAACTGCTCACACCTAAAAAGCTCGTCTCGAAAATGCACGCAGATATGTGATGTAAACACTAGATAGCGACTAAATAAATGGACTTAATGGTGATTACTAACATGCTTTTAAACTAGAATCATGATAATCTAATGCAGGGAGATATTGAATCCTGGTCCTGAGCTAACTAACACCAGCCATCATTACCCTAAAGTGATGGGTGATGGGTTAGGGAGGGACTTTTGTCATTTTTCCTTTCTATGGGTGAGAATACTGAGTTCCTGGGAATTAAAGCACACATCCAAGGTGTAATAATGAAGTAAAAGGTACAGGCTAGCAAGCCAACTACAAGAGCTGTTGCTAATGCTAAGGGGAATTGGAAACAAAAAGGAAAGACATCAAGGGGGGACAGTAATTAATACATAATCAAATTAATGAAATATAAAGGTAAGTTGATACCAGAATAGATGACTTAAAAGAACAGCAAATGCAATCTGAACAAGGAAAATACAGACAGAAACACTGTCTCTGAGAGCAGAAAAAAAAATGAGATAAATGACAGGCACTCCAGGTCCAGGGAAGTCCCACAGCAAACAAAACTGATTCTCCAATCAACCCCTGACCCTACTCTCTTGGCCCAGAGTGCCTGTCCACATTCTCAGGTATGGAAACTGTATTAAAACACCCTGAAGAAACCTGGTGGAGTCAGGCAGGAACTGAAGGAAAAGTGAGGCTGTTGGTTCAATATCGTAGATCAGCCCAAAGTCAGCAGTGTCTGGAAATGTGGTCAGGCTCTAGGGAATTCTCACCCAGCAGTGAGTCAGAGCAGTTGAGGGCCTGGAACCAAGGTCTTGCTCAAGAAAGGAACGAATAAGCATGTTCTCAAGGTCAAAGAAACTGAGGCCAAGAATCTGTAAGGTCAGGCTGAGTCAGAAGCACCACAGGCAAGGAGACCAAAGCCAGCCTCACATCCGAGCAGGAGGTGTTTGTTCTCCGGTGTCCGCAGCCCAGGAGGAAGCGAGGAACAGGCCAGAGTGGCCCAAACCGGCCCAAGCAGTGGGGAAGTAGTAGAGATAGATTCCTAGAGAGCCCTCCCAATCAGGACCCACAACTGGTAATCTTCCAAACTAGTGTTCTCAGGAATGAAATAAATACCTGTTAATTTTATTTAGAATGATTGGTTCTATCTGTCCATCTACAATCTAACCCGGGAGAAAGGATTACTGCAAACACAGGTCATCAACCAGAAGAATTCACCCATATTTTCCATGTTTACTCAGCACGCTTCCTCCTTTAGGAATAAAAGCTTGACTTATCCTGTGAGCTAACTATCATGAAGGGGTTAAGTTTTTGAGGAACTTGATCTAAATTGAATGCGTTCCTGTGGAGGGATGATTTCTTCAGAAAGAGTCTCAACTGCAGGTGTGCCTGATGACCTGTAGTCACTTGCACTGACAGCTGGCATTGAGTGAATTAGAACTTATTTCAATATAAGCATGAACTTGATTAGAGTTCAGGAGACTTTAAGAAAAAGCCGCAGAATTATGCCTACAAATGTTGAGTTTGCGGATACATGAGGGACGATGACAAAGAAAACCAGGGTCAGTGGAGACATGGTGGGTGCAATGCAATGGGAGCTCTCCCATGCATGTGTGTCAAAGATTTATGTTGGGAAGAGGGAAGGACGAGGAGTGTGGCGCTCCTTCTGAGGATGACTTTACTAGTATGGGGTTGCCCGTATCACTTGTGGCTCAAGCAAACATCAGAGCGGCTGTGGATTGTGACTTCATCCCAAATGGTGGGTGGCGGGGAATGGGGAGACAGCGCCTTCAGTCTAGCAGAGGGAGAAGGTGCTGAGCTGGAGGTGGAGGGCGTGCAGGTGCAAGTCTCAGAGGTTTCCTTAAGCAAGTGCTTAAGGAATTGCCCACCAACTGTGGGCAAGAAGTAAAGATCAGCAAGAAACAGTTTTCTTCATGCTTTTTTTTTCTGCATTGCCTCTAACCTGGACTAGAAACTTCCATACACACACACACACACACACACACACACACACACACACACACACACACACTCAGTTAAAGTTCATTGCAAACTCATGAGAAGGGAATCACTCCTAGCTCCTAAAATTGGAAACACTATGTTCATTACACTCTGAGTTTTGGGGTACACTTATTTTAGGGACACATTTTAGCTGTTCTTTTTCCTGAGGTAGTATGGACCACTCTGCGTTGTTTAACAGTGATTTCTGTGTACTGAGGTGAGCATCTCTTGAGAATACCAGGAAGGTTTGAGTCAGTATCCAAAGATACAAAACCATTATAAAGAAGGAACGTGAGGCAGACATACTTGAAGCACAGGTTCTGAGTCCTGCGAGGTCATCGCTTAGGTTTGACATTAGCTAACCATGAACTGCACTGTCAGATGAGTCAGACACTGGATCTTCACTGTTTAATGTTATTAGTGCCAAGTACTGTCTTCTGCCACCCCCACTCTCATCTCAGACTGCACGGTGGACAGATGGATTCAAAAGTATACTCCACCCCTTCATATAGTCTTCCAGGCTCACTCAGACGAAGTCTACAGAGAGAAGCCTGCCTTGGATTTGACCACTGATCTTGTCAAAATGACAGACTGTGCATGTCGGAGAGACTGCTCGCCCAACACAGTCACTACCACTTTTCTTTTAACGTTATCACACACACACACGCGCGCTCACACACACACACACACACACACACACACACACACACACACACACACACACCCCTGATACCACCAAAAAAGCAAAGTGGCAGACCTCATTTAACTATACAACCAGAAGATAAGATATTGCTGTTGTTTCTCACCTATTTTAACGTGGTCTTCTGCTCACCTTGGTGAGCTTTGGCCCTTTGGTTGGAATGTGAAAAAAAAATCTGCTGATTCTCTACTGGCCAAGCCTTGCTGATAGAGTGTCAGAAGCTGTGGACAGAGCCATTTTCTGCTTTCTCCCTTCTAGTGGCCCCGAGATGAGGATGGTTGATCCTAAGGTTCTTCCTCCACTTTCCTGAGCTGCTCCCAGCAGCCGTTCCTGCAGGGTCCAGTGAAGCCCAGGACCTCTCCCTGCTCACAGGCCCTGGTGAGACCACCCCCTCTCTTTTGTCACCCTGCCCTTCTGCTTTAACTAGTTCCTTTCCTGTTCTAAGTCTCTGTTGTTCTTCCTACATCGCCGCCCTCCTCAGCTTTGCTCACCAGGACTTTGTTGTGCAGTTCCGGTCCTTTCTCAGAAAATTTCCCTCTATCCAGAATCAAAGGAACACACAGAGGGCAGAAGAGATGTGGAGAGGATTCTTTGTGCTGCCCTGACACCTGCTATGCTCAGCCATCAGGAGCCACAGGCAGGTTCAGTCTAGACATTCTAGTTACATATCTGACAGGGTGTTCCCTGAACTCGACTTGACACATAGGGGCTCTATAAAATAAAAATCTCTGTAAATTCATGTCAGTCTAGAAGATTCTTTCTGAAGAGAGATATGGCATAATGTCTGTGCTAAGATATAGTCAAGATGAGTCATTCTTGTGGTGGCTAGTTTTATGTCAACTATATAGGGAAGCAAGCTGAGCAAATCATGAGGAGCAAGCCAGTAAGCAGCACCCCTCCATGGCCCCTGCATCAGCTCCTGCCTCCAGGTTCCTGCCCTGTCTGAGTGCCTGTCCTGATTTCTTTTGATGATGAACAATGCTGAGGAAGGGAAAGCCAAATAAACCCTTCCCTCCCTAGGTTGTTGTGGTCATGTTTCACTACAGCAACAATAATCCTAACTAGGATGGTTCTTCTATAAACACATCTTTCAGTTGAATTACAGCAGTGTGATAGGATTCAAAGGCAATCCGGGTGTCGTAATCTCTAACCATCTTATCTTGTGAAAGGAGAAAAGTTCAAACCTGGGGATTATGGGAAAGCAAAAGACGATTCAAGGGTAGGTGATAATACAACTGCTGTTATTGATTATTAAATTCATAAGTATGCCTATATGTGTGTTTCTGGGTGTGCATATGCCACATGCATGTGCATTAGAGCTAGAGTTATCAGCTTGTTGTTTGTGTTGGCGGCTGACTTGGTCCTCTAGGAGAGCAATGTATGCTCTTAACTGATGAACTACTTCTCCATCCCCTGTTCATTACATCGATTGATTTATTTTGTATGGGGGTATGCACATGGTGCAGAGTGCATAGTAAAGCCAGAAGGCAGCTTGTGTGTGTGTGTGTGTGTGTGTGTGTGTGTGTGTGTGTGTGTGTGTGTGTGTGCGCACGCATGCGCTCTCTCTTTTCACCATGTGGTTCCCAGGGATTAAACTCAGGTCCTTGGGCACCATTATCCACAGAGCTATCTTACCAGCCCACAACTGCTGTTTTTTTCCCTAAGGTTCCCAAGACTTTATTAGTTCAACAATAAACAGCAAAGGAAATGTTAGCTATCACTCCAGGAGCATCACTCAGACATGAAAGCCACCCTTCGAAAAAAGCCACAGCTGCTATTTTAAACAAACTTCAAATGCAACAGATACAAACTGAAAGGTTAGATGCATCCGCAAACAGTAGGACGAGCCCCACCTGCTGTAGAATTATAGAGAGAGGTCAGCAGTTTTGACGACAGTTCAGTGGTCTTCATGACAGAGCAGGTGAAACATTAGAGTTCCTGTCACATAGACTCTTGTCTGTATAACACACTAAGATGACACATCAGCCCCAGCAGAAATCACATCGCACCCAAGGAGTCTGCTAATGTCCCTCCCAGCACAATGTTCCTGAGAATGTAGTATTCCTTCACTAAAGATTCCCTCTGATAATATCCTGGAGATCCTTCCTTGAATTGCGGGCCATCCCACCATCTTAGAATTGTTTCACGCTTAGTACAGCTCCATATGGCAGCAAAGTATTTCACTGTGCTTCCCTGACTTAGCTTTTGCCTCCCGACCCCCACACCACCTCCCGGAGAGCCCAGTGGTCTCAGCTGTAGGGTCTGCAAAGAGGTCACGGAATTACTTAGTTGTAGGATCTGCAGTTTTCCTACATTTCTGATGCCAAGTTTGGTGCTCTCTTCCACCGAAGAACAAAAGACTGACAGAATTTTATGAACATACGAGAATTTTATTTAACTGCATTCTGTTAAAAAATAAGTGAACTGGGGCTTATAAATCTATCAGCTATGTTGCGATATTATTTTTAACAATATCATGGTTGTTCTTGGATTCTCAGACATGAATAAACAGCCTGTCCCCTAATTAATACAAAGGAATGTAAGACATTTTTAAAATTCTAAACTGAGCCCTTTTTATAAACGGTCATAAAGTAGAACGTATTGAATGGTTGTGTGTGAAGCGGAGCTGAAATAACTCACGGTGCCTTTGTAGAACTTAAGCTAATGTTGGTTTCAATGTACTCAAACTGTTCAGGGATTAAAAAAAAAAATTCTGAATCCAGCAATACTCAGTTCTTTCTGTAAGTACATTCTTGAATTGTTTTCCGGTAATTAATTGAGAGTTCACAAAATTAACATGGAATCAATTTTCATTAATATAAACCCAAACCCCAAGAATTATTCACTCTTAAATAATATTCTTATTCTTAATGTATTTTCCCAAAACAGAACATTAGCTATGTATTTTAAGAGATTTTTTTTTTCAGAAAAACACCCAGTCTTTAAAAAAATAAAACTTTTATTTGAAAAGAATTAATCTATTCAGTTATAGTTGGCTGTACATTTTAAATTATATGGCTGTATGTTTTATGAAAAGTTATGTTCATTCATTTTCAAACATGGGGGCCTTCTGGTTCCAATTAAGAATTAATAGTGTTTTGATAAACATTGGCAATCTGAAATTTTAAGATTCCATGCTCGTTAAAACAACTTTAATTGAATTTCTGTTAATCCATTTTAAAAATCTCCAAGTTAAACCTAAAAACATTTCTGAACCAAAACTTATCGTAGCATCCAAGTGGAGGGGTGAGTGTCTTCTCAGTTGAAATATAATGACATGGCTGGAGAAGTGGCTCTGCTGTAGGAGTTGGCTCGGCTGCTCTTGCAGAAGACCCAAGTTTGATGCCCTGCACACATATCTGGTGACTCCTAGGTCCTGTAAACTCCAGCTACAGGGGTAGCTTTGCCCATAGGCTCTGTCCTCACGTACCTAACATGTACACAGACACACAGACACACAGACACACACACACACACACACACACACACACACACAGAGACATATATACATATATCCCCACACATGCACAGAGACACAGATATATACCCCCATACATAACACATAATTTAAAGTAAAAATAAACTTAATTAAAAATATAAAATATTCTTTAATAGTTAAGCAAATAGTTAGATCTTCAAGTTTGTCAGTTGGTAGTTGGCAGAGGAGTTTACTCTAGCCAACATGTCTCAGCTATAAAATAGTTTTTAAAAAATCACTTAATAGAAATTAAAACAAACAGGAAGTAGGTGATAAGTTTATGTAAAGGTCAGGCTTGCCTTGATGTATGTGTTTGGGCTTTGAAAACTTCTGCTCATGTTTGTTCAGTTCATTAATCTCACCTGCTTTTCCCTTAGGAATATACACCCAGTCAGCAGACACCATTTCTAAACAAACACACCAAGTAGGAACCTAGCTGTGTAAGGGAAGGGAAGACTTGCTCAGTGCGACAAAGCGAACAGTGAGACTTTACTCCAACAAACTACCAAATATCTTTAAGCTGAGGCATTTTTCTCAGTTTAAAAGTGTTTTATTTATTTATTTTCTATGTATGAATGTTTTGGCTGCATGTATGTATGTGCACCATGTCTGTGCCTGATACTCTCGGAGGCTAGAGTAGATCACCTGTAATGGAGTTACACATGGTTGTAAGCCATCATGTGTGTGTTGGGAATTGAACCCAGATCCTCTGGAAGAGCATCCAGTGTTTTCCACCACTGAGCTATCTCCCTAGCCCCTCTCTTTTAAAAAATTCTTTATTTCCACCAGCCTCTGTCATTACTTGCCCGAACATTTCATCTTACTCATTGAATTCACTAGAGGAACTCTTTAGGACCCTGGCACATAGTAGGCCCCCACAAGTCTGGAAGATGTACTGAATAAAGGACCCTGAGACTTGTGGCAGCTGGTAATGCTCTCATGGAAACTTCAATTCTAAATATCCAACTTGGTCAACTGATTTATTTAAAATACTTTATTCTTTTTTTAGGTTTTTGCAGTAAAATCAGAATCGAGAACCAATATGGTGGTGTCAGCCTACAATCCTAGCACTCAGGATGCTGAGGAGTCCAAGAAGTGAGACCAGACCAGGCTGTATACCAGGGTAGGGACTAGCAGGAAAGTGATTGTGTAAGAGAGCCCATCTCCTGGGTACAGCAACAAAGCCCAGACATCACTTACGGATATTTTAAATATTTCAATCAGGCCATCGCAAACAAAAGTTGAGAGACTTTTCTGCCATGGGAAACTGACTGTAGCTAATTAGATTTCACTTCCTGTCTCTCCTCTTTTGGTACATGTGTTTCTTGTTCTACAGCTGTAGCAAACTGCCTGATGAGGTCAACTTAATGAAGGAAGGATTAATTTAGGCTCACAGTTCCAGAGAATATCATGTCAGGGAAGACCATGTGTGAATGCTGGTGTTTGTTCCTTTTCTCCAGTCTACAACTTCAGCCTGTGGGGTTATGCCACCCACATTTACAGGGAGAGTCTTCACAACTCAATTAACTAATTCCAGATTATCCCTCACTTCCTCCCCTAGAGATTCATTTCCATGGAGACTCTGAATCCCATGGAATTGACAATGAAAATTACCCATCTAAGTATCCTATACTGCTTTAGCTTCTTTCAGGCTGTTTCATGCGATATGATCAAGTAGGCCCAAGATGTGCCATGCCTGTCTGAACCTACACAGAATACCACAGGCAGCAAAGATTTTTTCTTTTATTCCACAAGTCTCATTTATAAAATATCTATCTATCTATGTATCTATGTATCTATGTATCTATGTATCTATCTATCTATCTATCTATCCATCCATCCATTCATCCATCATCTATCTGTCTGTCTGTCTATGTGTCTAGTGTTTTTCTGCATTATGAAAGTGTACTATATGCATGCATGGTGCCCAAGGAGGTCAGAAGAGGGCATCGGCCCCTTTGGAACTGGAGTTACAGGCAGTTGTGAGCCACTGTGTGGGTGTTGGGAGCAATGCATGCTCGTAACCACTGAGCCATCTCTCTAGCTTCATTATAGATATCTATGTAAAGATCTTATCAGTATAGGAGCAGCAAGAATTGACCTTTTATGTATACTGTGTGTTTTTCTCATGTCCATGCATACATACACTTACAGCTGGTTTCTTTTACACAGGGTTTTAGGATAGGCAAATGGCTGTTCTGTGAGGACTAGACTAGAAAACACTAGTCTGATGTATAAACTGGAGCTAAGTGTTGGCTCCTCCCAAGCAGTCATTGGGAGGGTAATGACTTGACCTTGTTCAACCTCTTATACAGCAGTCACATGCACACAGCCTCTATAACAACAGCCATTAGTTTAATCTCTAATGGCTCACTGATGCGTGGCTTTCCCACAATCCCCTTCTGCTGACCAAGGCTCAGCCATTCCCACAGACAAGGATCACTGCTGACATCTGACATCTGAATCGTTGAACTCTGGAGAGACCATGCTAGGACCATGCTTCTCCCAGCACTTGTTTATCTTGGGATCTGTTGGTGTGTTACAGGAATATATTAGACTCTTGATCCCAGGAGGAAAGTGAGACTGTGAGAAACACAGACTCTGGCTGGCCTTCTGCAAACCCTGCCAGGCAGCCCTGCTGAGAGGCAGGGACGGTAGGAACAGAGCAGACTGGCAATGTTTTTTTGTTTTGGTGGATGGCAATTTGTTAAATATTTAACTGGGAAGGAAGTACCTGGGGTCTGCCCTCCTGCTTCATCTGTATCAGACAGATAACAAATGACATCACACAATCAATAGGGGTAATAGTGTCAATGAGAGATCAAGATTATCTATGATGCTGGCTAAATTTGTTATGCCCCGTTAGTGGTAGGGCCTGTTACAGAGAGTGACACTGTTCTCCAGCTTTCCCTCATGGGCCATCTGATGGATAACACAGATAAAGAGAGGGAAGGTGGCAGTGGTCCAGCGCTCACCCAGTATTGTCAGGGCCATCATTTGCTGAGTTAGATATGTTCTGCTTTTCTCATCATGGATCTGAATTTGCACTCACACTCATTCAGTCCTGCTGTGTTACTCACGATGGAGTTCTCATGAAGAACTCATCATATCCAGGCCAAACTTCCCACATGATTACTTCAGTATTCTAATCTGAATAGGCTAGGGCAGCTGAATCCTCTTTGTGCCCTTGGAAGCTGAGAGAATGTTTACATGTTGCTCTACGTTTCATTCTCTTGCTGTGACAAACACTTTGAGCAGAAGGAATTTAGGGAAGAAAAGTGTTTCAGCTTATAGGTCACTGTCCATCACCACAGGAAGTGAGGGTAGGAGCCCAAGCAAGAACCTGAAGGCAGGAATCATGAAGAAATGCTTCCTTATACAAACAAGGAACTATCTGCATAGGGAATGGTGTCACCCACAGTGGGCTGGGCCCTCTTATGTAAGCTAACAATCGCAACAATACCTCAATAGGGGCCCACTGGCCAGTATGACCCAGGATCAGTTGAGATTCCCTTTTTAGGTGATTCTAGGTTGTGTTAAGTTGATAATGAAATCTAACTAGGACAATTATGGATATATTGATAGTTCCTCTTTAAGAATAAGGTGAGGCTGAGTGTGGTAATTAATGCATGCCTATCCTCCCAGCATTTATAGGTAGAGGCAGGAAGATCAAGAGTTTAAGGTTATCCTTGACTACATGGCAGTTCAAAGCCAGCTTAGGCCACATGAGACCCTGTTTCAAAAACCAAACAAAAGAAAAAGACTGAAACATATAGATTAACGCCTGGAGAGAAGTGTCAGCTGGTAACATGCTTGCTGCTCAAGCAAGAAGACCTGTCCTATTTTCTCTTTGAAGTACACATGGTCATAGGTTGAGTTTCATCATGTACCTATCATCAATATGGAAGTGTTAAAATCTTGCAAGTTATTTTCAGAGAGATGCATACACCATGGAGCACTGTAGCCCTACCTAATAGTACTTACAGGTCACTTGGGGAACAGAGTAAAAAAGACTGTTGCAAGTTTAGCCTAGTCTGGGCAACAGGGAGTAAGGCTAGCAACAACCCAAAGTAACAACCTAATGAAACAAGCTAGATGTGGCTATTGAAAGGTGGGGCCAGGAGGATCAGGGAGTTCAAGACCAGTCTGGGCTACAAGAGAAAGTTTCGAAAACCAAATCAGCAAACAGAAAAACAAACAAGACAGACAAACAAGCAAAAAACCCAAAGTAACAAAGAAACAAAAGAAACACCCAAAGCAAAACTGAAAGTATATTAATAAATCAGTCCAAAACCCACAGAATTCAAAGAAGGCTTAACTGATTTAAAGAGGCAGAAGTAGGCATCATCTTATAGTGTCAAGCTGCTTTGTATGAAGGACCTTTAGGTAACTAAAATAATCATAGATACATGCCATGACATTAGTGTAAGTCTGCATTTATTTAGGATTGGTGGACAGATCACAAGGTAGCTCACACGCTACCTTCCCATGATGCCATGTCTCAGCGCCTTCAGGAATTAGCTGCTGGCATGGAACACCAACTAGAAATCAGAAATCCAGCAAAGAATTTTTCTTGCAACCTGGCAACTGTACACTTATTTCTAAAAAAAAAAAAAACAAAACAAAACAAAAAAACCAAAAAAACAAAAATAACAAACAAAAAACAAACAATTCTTTTAGGAGATGTATGATATGAACACAATGGTAAGAAAAAAGAGAAAAAATTTTACAGGTACTTATTTATTCTTTGGCAATGTTGTCCCCGAATACAATGTATTTTGGACAGACAGATTCTTATTATATTTGTTTATTCCCTTTCTACTCCCACTAAGATTCTTCTTCATGAGTCCCACTTCCATCCTCATGAGTGTGAGGGCTGAGTTGGTTGACTTACTGGGACATGAAGAACTAAGCAGCAGCTGTGCTTCTGAAGAAACCATCTCCACCCCTGGTAGCCATACCTGCTGATGGCTCTCCTCAGGCAGATATAGGGTTTCTCAAGCTCATTAGCCATTTAAGGTGGGATAGTGACAGGCTCAAACTCATGCAGATCTTATGCAGGTGACGACAGGATGGCCATGTCATGACAGGAGACAGTGGTCACCATTTCCATCCCTCTGGCTCTTTCATAGAGCCAGCCCACTCCTGTATAGTCTTCGCCTGAGCCTTGGAAGGAATCAAACACATGTCCCGTGGCAATTTATGAATAGATACTCTGTAGAATCGCATAATCACATGAGCAACAAAAGCTATTTGTATTTGAGGTTTTTGCAGGGCCACATTCTGACAGCTGAAGTGTTAGAAAATATTTGGGATTCTTATTTTAAGCAGAGTAAGGAATTTGCTACCTCATTCATTGAGAAAACCTAGCTACAAAAAAAAAAAAGTTAGCTTAATTAATCAGCATCTCAAAATCTCTGCCTTAGTTTCCATTGCTGTGAAGAGAGTCCATGACCAAGGCAACTCTTATAAAGGCAAACATTTAATTGGGGCCGATTTACAGTTTCAGGGGTTCAGTCCATTATCATCAAGGTGGGAAGTAGTCAGGAGGAGACTTACTCTATGGACTAAGCAAAGCTTGAGCACTAGGAGCCCTCAAAATCTGCCTACACAATGACATACTTCCTCCAATAAGGTCATGCCTTCTAATAGTGCCACTTCCCTTGGGCCAAGCATATACAAACCACCAGACTCCATCATCGTAATTATATGGGTAATCATCACTGACTTAGTGAATATTGAGGGCAGATGTTCAAGAGAGAAAGTTCTATCAAAAATGCTTGATTAACATGTTGTAAGTTACACTTATTCATCTCAATCTTCAAATGTATAAATTATATATGCATATTAATTGTGTAATATGTAAATTATACATGCTTATTTTCTCGTATTTTTGCAGGTTTAATTGTTTCAATGCATCCTTCAGTTGGAGTGCCAGACTCTAGCAGACAGTTCGAGGACAAGTTCTACAGATGTCCTTGAATAAACTAAATGGCTCACAAAACAAGACCAAATGTTATGAACCTGTTATAGGGGAGTGGCTGTTAACAGGGTAGGAGAAAGGTAAGAAAAAGATTGGGGAGAGTGATCAGAGACTGTTGTATGGATATGTGCGACTGTCGTAAGGCCAGCAAGACAGCATAGTGGTTAAGAGTGCTTATCGCCAAGCCTGGCCACTTGAGTTTGTTCTCTCAAACTCACATGGTGGTAGGAGAGAACATAACCCCTTACATTATTCTCTGACTTCAATGTATATGTACTATGGCACATGTATACATTGGCCCCAGACCTCTGATTCACAAAAAAAAAAAAAGACAGCAAGAACATTTTTTTTGTAACATGGCAAATGAATTCAGAGATCTGCCTGCCTTTGTAAGTACAAACAATAAACTTAGCTGGGTGGGATCTCACCCTGAGATTACCATTCTGACCACACCTAGACTAAATTTGCTCTGTCCCAGGTTGGCTTTGAACTAAGGAATCTGTTTGCTTTTGTATCTTTCTGACAAGCTGGCTCCCAGTGCAGCTGCCTCTGTTCTTTTAGGTCCATGAAGCTCCTTATACAATTCATATTGGATCCTTATATTTTGCATAGTTGAGATATTATATATTTTTGAACTCATGTTTTCAGAGTTCTTTCCCACAGCCTTAAGGGTTTTCCTGAAGGTCACAACACTTGCCATTTTTGCTAAGACATTAAACATACCCTTACCTCCTGGACTCCTGCTGTCTTTGATTATTATGGAGTCATTAACCTTGTTAGAGAGAACATTCCCCATAACTTTGGCAGGGAGAATATTTCCTAAAAGAGGAAAATGTATATGCATGTATATGTATATAAAGCAAAATACATACATATATATATACAAACAAGTTTCTTGCCCAGCAAACATCATGGAGGTTCTGCTCTGTTGACTCTGCTCCAGGGGCGAGAACTGTGTCATACTGTTCCTTCTGTAACCATGCAAGACTTGGTAAGACATAGTTTTGGAGTCATCACACAGACTTTTCACTTCTCTTTCCAGTACTGAAATTATATGAGAGATTTCTGCATGAGTTTTAGTAAAATCCACGATGTTATTAGTAGCAGTGGGATGTATTGTACGACATGAATGCTTTCAGATTGTAGCTTGCACAACGAAAAATAGCTGCAAGTCACAGTAGGATTGTTAAGTTAAAACCTGGATTCCAAACCAGGGTCTCAGAATGGAAGTCACAGCACCAGACATAGTCTCAGCACTTGTCTACTAGTCATCAGCATGTGCATCCTGAGGTTAAGAAAATCTACCCACTCCTCTTGAGAGCTGTGTAGACCTTCCTTTTAAACCATGCACTGCATATCTTTCCTGAGCCTCTTTCTGACTTCATTTTGCTTGCTTTTCTGTAAGTGTTGTGGTTTGAATGAACCCTGTAGGTTCATAGAGAATACCACTATTAGGAGGTGTGGCCTCAGTAAAGGAAGTGTGTCTCTGGAGGTGGGCTTTGAGTTTCAGATGAGTGTCTACCTGCAGGCGGCCATACTTCCTGACATAATGACAATGGACTAAACCTCTGGATTTTAAGCAAGTTTTCCTTTGTAAGAGTTGCTCTGGTCATAGTTTCTCTTCACAGCAATAGAAACTCTAACTAAGATAGAAAGCCATATCTAAGACCACATCATTGGTCTCAAGGTAGATTATTGTTTAAGTGATTTCACTTATATAATTTCCAGAAATGAGCATATAATAAACACAACACTAAAATATGTCCATCACTGGCACTCAAACAATCTCTTAATAGAAACATGATGCTCAGGCAACTCACAGACTGAGAAATTAGTTTGAAAAACTTTGTTCAAAAAACTACCTGGCAAGGATAAGATCATGAAATGTTACATAATTTCCCTTTAACAAAACAAATTTCTCTATACAAGACACGTTGCTAGAACTGCAGAATTTAAAAAGTGAGAATATATAAAGAATGGTTTAAGAACTTCATAATTTGGAAAGGGTAATTTGTTCAAACATTTAGCACCTCAAAATATTACAAGTGTACTAAGAATACAGGAGAAACAACTAATTTATGACATATCCTGAGCGACGATAGCAGTTAAAATAAAGAGCATAGGCTATAGAGTCAAATCCAGGTTTGGCATTTATATGAGAGTGAACACGACCACAACCTGATTGATCTCTCATTTTTTATGAAAATGGGCATGCACATTTGGGTGAACAGTATATAAGATAGCTATAGGCATGAAATTAGATGCATAGATAGTGTTTGAGAGTTTCCTTCACACAGAGAAGATGTTCCATTCTGGCTTTTCCTTCCCATTCATATCTTAGAGCAATCGTGTGACGTATGTGTGGTTGGTACTGTCATGAGGCAAACTTCCAGTTCAGTCACTGAGCACTCGTTTCCTGAGTACACATTACAGCAGGTACTCTGTTGCTGAGATGTTCTGGCTCTGGAATGTGTTGGGGGGGGGAATAAAGGTCAAAAAGCAAAGGTGATGTGATGACTTGTAAGATATAGGCACCCTGAAGGGCAAAGGGCAACTGTGACAGAAAGCGGCAGTGAGGTGGTACCCCAGCTCTCCATCTCTACCAAGACATGCGTGAGGCAGCTTCCTTTCTATGTTCACTATTTACTGTATTTGTTATTATATTATGGTGTGAATGTGCATTATGTGTGCACACACAGGCACGTGCCTGAGTGTGTTCACACACACAGACCTGCTATGCAACACAGTGAGAGACATCACAGATCAACTCTGTCTAGCTATTTCTCTTCTTCGAACTTGAAATGCGTCCCAGAGATGGATCTCTGGTCATCAGACTGACATGGCAAGAGCTTGTGAGCCATCTTAGCTTCATTCAGACAGAAGATTTACTTAGCTCACTGTTTTGGGAAGGGGGTGGTGATAAGGTCTTGTTATGTAGCTCAGGCTGGCCTTGAACTCACAATCCTCTTGCCTCAGCCTCTTGTATTAGTTTTTCTGGAGACATACATAAGAAGCACATATTAACCCTAGATAAAAATGGCTGTTACAGTCCTAGGATCTAATGTCATCTAAGACAAGTGTGGTAAGCCATCATGTTTATGGGTGTCACTTATAAGAGAATGGATGAGGGGCTATTCACAGAAACACAGAGTACGGGTGCCTCAAGATAGGGACATGACTACAAAGCCCACTGCAGCATGGATGAGGCACGAAAGCTGTATCCCTGGGGGACTCCTGCACAGTTTGTAGACAGATCCATTGAAGAGTTTCCTCTCTCCAGTAACTGTTTGCTGGTATTAGTAAAGATGACACATTATGGTGATAACTATCCGATAATCAAATGCTTACATTCTTCTAGTTCTTGGTGTCCATGTGGGAGAAAGTCAAGCAATGAGTGTCTAGAAGAGAAGGGTCACTGTTTTCAAACCCTTTCAAAACCCCGACTGCCTAGAACAATATGGGGACTTAAGCTGTTTCTATTAGTCTCTGTATACATTGTTTCACTAAGGATACAGGGTATTGAAGGAGTCACTGTTTTCAAACCCTTTCAAAACCCCGACTGTCTAGAGCAATGTGCGGACTTAAGCTGTTTCTATTGGTCTCTGTATACATTGTTTCACTAAGGATACAGGGTACTGGAGCTTACACTGGTTCTCTGAAAGGCACACAGTAAATGCAAGGAGCAGGAACATGCAAAGGAGTAAACAGGCAGCCTAGCCAATGTGTAGATCATGATGTCAAGGTGGCAGCGAGGGTGCCAGACAGAACCCGGGAGTTCAGGACAGGTGGACGGTAGAAAGTAGTGATCTGTCTATAGAAAATGCCTTGCAAGGGACCCGGGAAACATTTGCCTGAACTAGATTTAAAAGTTAACAGGTTTTTCCACTATGTCCCCGGAAGCTGAAACCCGCCATCTGGCCGCCAACAGCTGTGAGAAAAACCTTTGTTGCGTTTCTTTTCTTTTTGTAATTTGTTTCCACTAGACAGAGCCTCCACACAGGAGGAAAGGGATTCCACACAAAATAATTTAAAATAGATGATGGGAAATGAGGTACTAGCAAATACCTGGCGTGCCCGTGTGTACCACTGGAGCCCACAGGAGGAGTTGTTCTTAGAACAGGGGGTAAGAAGAAGTCCTTTTAGGGCAACTGAAGCTAGATAACCAGAATTAAAATCAGTATATTTGATATAAGAGTGAACAGTGCTCTTTTCCTTCCCTGGTAAATGTTCCCTTCCTCTTAGTTGTTTTTATGTTTAATGCTTTTTCCTTTTACTATAATTAGATCCCTTTTCACCTAATATGGCTCTCTATTTTATCACTGAACTTTAATTAACCTGGAGTTTGTTTTAGTTTCCGACACAAGTGTAATGTATGTTTTTCCTCAAATACTTAACTAATTAGATTCATTTGTCAAATCATCCAGGTATTATCTACTGGGTAAAATGTACTTTATTTATATCTGATTTCCTTGTTATTTTCATGTGATTCATGCTAATACCTAGGCATCTGTGTACTGTGTCTCAGTTCTTTTTTCAGTATCACTGTAGTAGCCTTCATTAGTAGAGACAATAAATCTTGCTTCGTTAGGCAACTTTTTACAAGTCGTTTTAGAGTAAATGATGGATGATGAATATTTTAAGTTTCAGACATTGAATTTTTTTTGAATTTTGAATGTTAGTACATAGATGAATGAACTTTAAGTGCTCTGATATGTTATATGTTACAGTCTTCCTGATAGGAGAATGTTAGAACTCTCTAGTGAAACTTATTTGTTCAGTTTGTTGCTTCCTGTTACATACCTGGGAGTTTATTTGTTTTCTGGGTTCACTTTATATCTAGCAGTTTCAGATCTGAAGGTGTCTGAGACCTGTTCTTGGGCATGTTTGTATCAAGATCAAAGGGCTGGCATTTATTAACATTCTATATTATGTTCCTTTCAGGAGAATTTTGACATGGCACATTTAATTTCAAGCTTATATACAGAATCATTTAAAATGAGCCTGCATTTGGCTTAATTAGTCAATGTGTGTTCAAAAAATGTATAACCTTTTAAAACTTTACATCTGAATTATTTACATCTCTACAAAATTGCATAGAAAGCATTGTCCTTTTGGCATTCTCACGTATCTAAGAACTTTTTTTCTCCTCAGAGAGAACACTTCTGTGAGGTTTCACAGGGATCTCTGCTCAGCTCTCCGGATGCAGACCACACGTGGAAGTTCTACCCCGAGGGAGACATGAACAGTAGGCGAAGGGGTTGCCATGATCTTTGAATTTAAAATATTTCTTTTGGAAATGTTTAATGGTGGGTTCTTCCAGTGTTTCAGGACAAATGTGGGAGGGCTATGCATTGGCTAATGTCAATCCCTTATAGTCCGGGGGTTCTTCTTCTGCTGTGTCTCTGACCGTGACCAAAGGGTCTCACATCTCTACTGCTTATTCAAGTGTCTGTCTTCTGCTTAAACCTTAACCTGTGTTCACAGAGCCCAAACCTCTCATGTTCTCAGCGCACCTCTCTCATGTCTTTATCCTTTTTCTCTGGTACATAAGGGCGTTTTCAGCTGTGTCCACTAAGGGCTAATTTTCTACTCTGCCTCTCTGCATTGTGCTATCTCTAGCTGTCACGACGTGGTTGTATTTCCTATTCCTGTGCGTCTGGAAACTAGCCCATTGACTAGTTCAGTTTTGCACAGTTATTGTTTCTATACTCATTCGCATACATACTTACACAGTGATACACACACTCACATAATGTATGCTTACACACAGTGATACACAAACACTTATATACACACTCACACAGAGACATACTTACACACAGATGTGTACACACACACACACACACACACACACACACACATTCTGACTTAACCCAAATGAGGCAAGGTGTTTACATACTTCATACTTAATTAATGTACTTGCAATCTGGATTACCTGAAGTATGCGATTGGGGTTCTTTTGTTTTTCTTTTTAGCTGAGATTCCAGTTGACTTGCCTAGAACTCACATAATATGTATTTTTGGAAGGTGTGAATATGCTGTTTAATAGTACGTGGGACATGTAAAAACGCTACTCCACAGAGCTGGCAGAGCTCTGGGTTCCTTTTCATTTTTATTTGACTTGACACACTTCACTTGTAGGAAGTGTATATCAGGCTGCAAAGCAAGGTTATTTTTAATTTACTGTCCGGTGGCTTTGGCAGATTGTTCACAAGAGAGAATGTGAATAACTAAGATGGAAAAGCCAGGTAGGAAGAATCCTTGGTCATCTCTCAAGGCAGCACTCGGCACAGGGTTTACTTTAGTCAGCATGGCGGCTAGTGTCTGAGTCAGTGAAGCACTGTTAGCTGCCCCAGGAGCATCTGTTCAACAGCAGACACTGGGTGTGGGCTTTCCCAACTTGGATTTCATCAGCTGCACCTCTGCTGAACTCTCCAGAGTTCGGACAAGTGTTTATCTTTCCCTATTTGTCATCTGCATTCTTGAGTTTTCAGTCTTTAGTTCCTGCTATAGAATTTTTTGGTTATATTTATTTCCGTGTGCTAAGAGTGGACACATATGCCTCATGGCATGTGTGTGGAGGTCAGAGACATCTTGGGAGAGTCTGTAATCTCTATTTACCTTTGGTCAAGCTCAGGGCACCAGGCTTGGCTATGGGCGCCTTCACCCACCGATCCGTCTCGCCAAACCATCTCTCTCAATTATTAAAATTGGAATTGGTGAAGATGGTCACAAGATCTAAAGTTGAGACCAAGTACATTCGTCCTGGTTGTGGTGATTTTAGAAAACTTTACAAAATCCATGTATAATTGTGTAGCAGAAATTTAGTTTTGGTGTTGATACTTTCCAAAGGGATGAGCAAATATTAATTAAGGGTCTACCAAAAATAATATCAAAAGTGAGAAATTATACCTTAATATATATTTAATACAAATTTGTATTTTATAGCATGGTATCAATGTAATAAAATCACTATTTTATAACATAAAAATGGCATTAGTAATGTTGATCCCAAACTCAGACATAGAAAGATGCCTAGAACGGCTACACATAGCTCTGTGATTCCTTACCTAGCCCTCATGCCAAACTCTGATTGAGATCCCAATATTAGTAGTAGCTGGATTCAAATTTTGCTGGACTCTTTCCTTCATCCTAAAAGTCTAGTTTAAGCCCAAGCACATGGTCTAATGTACTTAAAAATCTCATATCTCACCATACATTTAAAAAATCTCTTCATTTATTACCATGCTTATGATGCACACGTGTGCATGTTATGTGCGTGGAAACGCATGAGTGTCACCACGCATGTTAGGAGCAGAACAAGACAACTTAGTGGACCTGCCTTCTTATTTGTCCTTAGCACATAGTTATGTCTAAAAGAAAATGTAGGTTTAAGAACTAGGAAATTAGGGAGCTCTTTAGCAATGGGATTGTATGACCAGGGTAAAGAGATGTAGTCACCATTGGGGAAATAAATCACTGAACACAGATGTCAAAGGATGGGTACCAAAACCAAACCTTGAGCACATTGTAATTTGGTCCTTAGCAGATGCTTGCCTGATTCTACACTAGGTGGCAAATGATCTCTTGTAGAGCAAAATTCATGTTACAATTCTGTTTTAATGACCCAACGCAGAGAAGCAATGCTAGTTACCAGCAGACCCGAGAGGCCATAGGACTGCACTGTGCCTGTTTGCTGTGCTTCCACTCCTGTGACCACTAGACTTAGAAGAAACATCTGGAGAGAGAAAAGATGTATTTGGTATCTGCTTTCAGAGGGTTTCAGTTTGTCATCCCAGAGAAGACATGTAAAGTGAAAGTTTCTGGATATGTCATGTGATGCAGACACATGATGTTTTGCCGAGGCAAGACCCATGGGAGGACATATAATATTTGGAGAGTCTATAAATAGGACTCCACAGACAGTGACATCAAGCTTACATGGCTAGCCTTGCAGCACTTCATTGGTCTCGTGTCTTTGCTGATCTTCACTCTGGTGAAAGAGGCACAGCAGAGAACTTCTCCCGGCATCCTGGCTGATCCTGGTCACTCCTGCTGACTTGTGCTTTGTTCTGATTTGGCAGAGGCCTGGCTGTTTCTGCTAGGTCATGCCACTGCTGCTGATTCCTGTTTGGTATCCTGACAAACAGAGATTGGGATTGCCCCAAGGAACTACTTCTAAACAGGTCCACACCCTCTTCCTATTTGCCATCTTTTCTCTACTTTTGGATGGTGGACTAGAACGGGGTCAAAGCATTTGAGAACCTTTATTAAAAGTAGGTTTTAAAAAACCTGAGCCTATAGACATGGTGCTCAGTTCATGCAGAGTGAATAAGAGCGGTATAGAGTCTGTTCACATCAGTGAAGAGAAGCAGCAGCAGTGGAGGGGGAACCAGGGATCAGCCTGTCACCTGCAGAAGCCTTCCCTGAGTGACCGATGGCCACCAGTGCCACTCCATGATCTGTCACAATAGCCCCACAAGGTGAGGACCAAGCATTCACATCATGAACTTATGGGGAACACTTCAGATCAAATCTGAATAATGCCCAGTCATTAAGTGTGGCTCTTGCCAAATTGATGTGGTCTGCCTGTCACAGTCCGTAGTGTGACATAACTTTTCTCAGGCTTTCTTCATTTCTACAAACAAAAAGCTTCAGATAAAAACCAAAAAGATTTTTTAAGATCCAAAGGGAAGAAGAAGAAAATGCTCCTTGAATACAAAACTCTAAAAGAACAGAAAGTCTATATTTTCTTTTCCTCATTTCTAGCAATTAGGGGAGTAGCAATGATTAGTTGCTCAGTAATACGTTTTAGTTGGATAGATTAATAAAGGAATGATTATTTGAGCGTGGTCAGCAGTCCTTTGGGGCTTACCAAAGCTGCTAGGCTTCAGGACTGGCTGTCTGACTCAGTGAACAGAGCACTGGGAAGAACACATGTGAACTGGATTCTTGTCTCCATCTTGGTTAAATCGCTGTGTAACATCTGATCCACAGATTTAGGCTCAGTGGTTGTTATTTGCTAACCTAAGGTCTCCCTTCTATAATAAGAGTGTTAGAGAGACAAGGTCCTATGTATCTCAGAATGACTTTGAACTTCTAATCCTCCTGCCTCCACCTCCTAAGTGCTGGGCCTATAGGCTTCACCGCCAGCCTGGTATATGTAATGCTGGAGATGGAACTCAGTGCTTAGTTCCTGCCAGCCAAGCACACTACCAACCAAGCTAGAGCTCCAGACCCAAGAGAATTATTAACAAATATATCAGTATAAGCTTTGAAAAACCATTGGTAATAAGTATATTTACAGATATATTTTCTCCTGATTACTTAGATACCTTGTATGTCATATTAACCTGCATACTTACTAGTATCCCCCTCCCCAGTCTTCTGTAGGACTCCGGGCTTAGGTGGTATAGCACATAAGGAAGATCTGGGGTCCCCCAGTCTTCTGTAGGACTCCGGGCTTAGGTGGTATAGCACATAAGGGTGATCTGGGGTCCCCCAGTCTTCTGTTGGACTCTGGGCTTAGATGGTATAGTACATAGGGAGTGGTGGGGTCACTAGGGTCAAGTGATGCTACTACTTTGCACTTCTTGTGGAATCTGACACTGTGGATGACAGCAGCCAGGCCAGTGAACATCCTCTCTGATACATGTAACTGCCCTTGTGGAAACATTCCCTTAAGTCATCTTGGGGAGATGTTAGGTTCTACCTGACATCTTAACTTCAGTGCTTAACTGTGAATCATCCACCTAGGGGTCAAGCAAGCAAGGAAAGCAGAAAAGGCGTCTGCCCCCTTGGGGCTGTAGTTATAGGAGCTTGTGAACCACCTGAAGTGGGTGCTGGGAAGAGATTTCATGTCCTCTGCAAGAGCAATGCGTTCTCTTTGCCAGTGGCCATCTCTTCAGCCTCTTCACCCCAATTTCCATTCTGATTTGTAGGTTATTTTTAATGTGGTAACATTAGATCTACCACCTACCTTAAGCCCTGACAACATTTTATTAACAATAAAAATTTCTTTCCTTGGTGGTGGTGATGGGGGTCGGGGGGACTAGTGGTGGTTCTGGGGTAGGAGGTGCTTTCACGTGTTCTTCAGTTGCTTTGTTTCATGTGTGTTGATCTGCGTTACAGGAGCATACGGCTCCCATCTGAATGGGAGCACGTCACAGAAAGGTTTGGACACGTTTACAGTTCTCCTCCAACCCCATAAAAGCCCCTGATGTCTCAGAGAATTTGGATCATACTTACCTGTGAATCTTCTCACATAAAATTTCCAGTAGTTACTGAAGTTAATACAACCAAAAATGCCGGTAGGACAGACTGTGCGATATCACAGAACATCTGGTTCTCATCCTGGCAAGGGGAATGAAGAGCAGTGGAAACAAGGATTTTGCCAAGGTTTTTTTTTTCTTTTTTCTGAAGTTCTTTTTTAGCAATGGGCAGAGATTCAATGGGCATCAATTCCAGGAATCGCTTATTCCTTCCCTCCCAATTTTCAGTTCTGTATCTCTTTCAATTATGCACACACCCAGGTTTATATGCCGTGATCTCTCCTTTTTTCTCGTGGAGCAGATTCGCTTCAATGTAAGGCTCTGCTCTGTGAGGTGGTGCACTCGCCACTGTCAACCTGGAAAAAAAAATCTCTCAAATAACAGGATTGCGGCTCTTAATTAGAATGTGTTTTGTGTTTACTATTTTAGAAACAAGTCGTGGGTGTTCAAGAGTGTCAGGACACTGGCCCCTTTCATTCCTATTTCCCAAAGCTTATAAATTCACAAGAGAGCTCATATTCAACAGAATCAACACTGATCTAAAGACAAAATATGCTATTATGGTTTCTGTTTCTTATAAAATAATTTTACAGGTCAACACTTTAAATGGGAAGAAAAGTGTGTCTGTGTGTGATGCCTGAGTTTGTTCGCATGTAACGGATATAATTTACTTTTGTGTAGAAGAAAAGATCACCTCCTTTTAAATACTTTCATGGAAAAGAATAATTTTGTTGATGGGTTTGATACTATCAGGCTGTTTATCAATGAGCCATGCTTCTAGATAATTATGAAGGAGAACAACCAGGCACACGGTGCTTGCTTACCAATCTCTTCTTTCATTTCCCTTGAAATTAAAGTTAAAGAATTGTCAGGTCCTTGCAACTGCCAGCAAACAGTATTCTGTCTTTCCTTTACTGTGTACTCTTCCTGCCCTGTAATCAGAGAGGATTTCCTGCAAAGGTAGAATTTTAGATACTGTGAACCAGCCGTGAAGAATAACTCTGGGAAAACAAAGAGTAATAGGTGCAAAATTATAAGGGACACATGAGAAGCAGGGGCAGAAATAAAAAGAAACCAGAAAATTAGACGTAAGTACATTTACAGACAGCCACTATGTTGCAAACATTTTATCGTTAAACCAACAATATATTCCTGTCATATTTATCATATTTATGCCATCTCATTTCATAATCCCTAAAGATTTCTCATCTATAGATTTACTTGTAGGGAACTCAAAGGAGCATTTCACTTTAGCGTTTTTAACTTAACATCTAGTTTTGAAGGGTTTATTTCTTGTTATACACAAGTGTGTGTGTGTGTGTGTGTGTGTGTGTGTGTGTGTGTGTGTGTGTGAGAGAGAGAGAGAGAGAGAGAGAGAGAGAGAGAGAGAGAGAGAGAGAGAGAGAGAGAGGGGCACTGTGCATTTCCTTCAGCAACCACAGAGGACTGAACCACAGAGGACATCTGACTCCCTGAAGTAAAGCTAGCCCAATGTGGGTCCTGGGCACCATGCACAGACCCTGGGCCAGATCACCTCTTCTTCCTGAGCCAGCTCTCTAGTCCTTAGACTCTAGTTTTAATAAAAGCAGACATGTTAAAAGCTAGGTAAACTATTGGGAAAATGGATTCGGGATTTAAAAAGAAAAAACAAAGCTTCCCTAGAGTTTGGCATAATTTTACAAAATTTCTCTCTCTATCCTCTGGGTTTTGGGTTAGGAGAATACAGCTGTAATCCACAGGACCACTTTCTTCCCAAAGCTGTGCTTGCTCAAGGGCCAGCACAAGCTAGCTTCTTATATCAGGAAGTTCCCTGGGCATGAAGAAAGCCTTGCACGAAATTCTTCAAAACATCAAGTCTGTGTAACCAAAGCTAAACCCACACAAAATATTTTGCAAAGTTTCCAGCGCTGCCTCTTCTCCTATCACATGCTCACTGTTTGTTTTTCGTACTGAACAAATAAAAGGCAGAATTGTTGCTCAGAGAAGCACTCCAGACCCTTTAGTGAGAGTCTGCGTTATTACTGTCCTTCCTGGGCTTGGGGCAAAGTAGATGCAACATTTAATTACTGTATACATTCACTCTTGAGCCATGAAGGACATAAGAACTGGAGGGGCTTAGGCAGGCCACACACTGTCAGGTAAGCATGTGCTTTGATACACGTCCAAACTCCAAATACAATCTCTAAAGCATTTGGGAAGGTCTTGAGTGAGTTTTCTTGGTATTTAAAATGTGCTCTGCCTCACCATATGTCCCAGGAATTGTGCATATTGGCCAGTTTTTCTCTGTGAACAGTTGCCACGCGAGGGCTGACTTTTAAAGATTCCTAACTGCATGATGGTGCCCTGGGGTTCATTTGAATTGCCCGGGTAGACGCTGTGTCAGCCTGTAAGTTTTGCACGCTGAGTAGAAGGGAGGTTAGGTCAGCTGAAACACAAGGGCTCAGAGGCAAACGTGGTTTGTGAAGAGTCATGCTGATTTCTAAGGATGACAGTGTGCTTGTGCTTAGCTGCAACAGGGGACCATCCCCCTTGAGACCAATCTGCTGGTACTGGGTCATCCAACATGCTACGGAGCAAACTGTGTCATCCTACGTAACTTACAGGCTACTGTTCAATCGGCAGAAAACCATCCCATTAGGAAATGAGATTCAGTGTAGGAACATGGGTGGGACCCCGAACTGCCAGACCTTAGGGCTTCCTAAGACCTCTACAAGTTGTGGTATGTTATTTTCTCAGCATGACTTCCTGGTTTCTGTGGATGCCTGATGCTATTTTGATTGGATGCTTGGATCTGAGAATTCAGCCCTCCTGAGTCCAGGCATTTCTATATTCCATAACTCTCTTTGGGCTTTGTTTTGAGATGCATTTGTGTTAAGAGTGTTTGATGGGCTTGCAAAGCTAGAATAGCTCTAGTTATGGCCTCTTCTTCCCCATCCAACTATCTGTCTCACGCTCTGTTAACTAGAACATTTTCGACTCTGGCCAGGAGGGAACAACCCATCTTCACCTGAGAACAGTTTCTTCTAGTCTTCTCAGGGGGTTCCCCCCTTGAGTATATTGTTCCCTCGCCTATGCAGGCTGCTTTGTGCTCTGTAGCAGGTGGGAAGGATCGCTCTCAGCTCTCCAGGGCCCTGCTTCTTCCCCTAAAGTCTAATATTCTTGAACATGGATCCCTGGAACTTTGAGCTCCAATTCCTTATTTCAGAGGCCAGTGGGCTCTGATGATATCTTTTCTCTGTGGTCTTGAAGCTCTCCAGGCATGAGCTGGGCCAGTTGCCTGTCTTCTCTTCTCCTTTTATTACATCTCAGGACTTATTACCCTTCGGTGACACATGTCAGATACCTTAACACTTAACACTTAAAACTTAATACTTAATGGTATGTGTGTCTTACTTTTGCTAGTTGAGTGTAAGTCCCTGTTACTTCATCTTGATCAGAAGCAAGAGGGCCTTATGATTGGTTGTTGGTAATAATGCTTCGTGGTCTTCCTATGGGCTGAGATCTGATTTCCTAAGGGGATGGTGACAGAAGGCAGGGCCTATGGGATGTGATGAAATCATGATGTCATGGCAGGCATTCTCTGGAAAGCTCAGAAGAGTTACCCGGCCCTTCTTCCATTTGAGGACATAGCAGAGAGATGTCCACTGAGTCAGGGAGAGGAGAGCTCTCATTAAACTGTAGCTCTTACTCATCTTTGTCTTAAATTTCTCAGTATCTATAACTGGCAAACATACTTCTCTTGTTTACAGCAATGGAAGTTTTGTTTTAGCAGCTAAGACTAACTGAGACACACTTCTTCTTACTAAGCTATGAGATCCTTAACAACAGGGCTCTGTAATTCTAGCACTTAGGTTAGCCTTGTATTTTATACACAGTAGTTTCCCAAGGAGGATTTGTCAAATAAAAGACCAATCTAAAGAAAAGCAGAGAATAATAGAAACATATATATAGATGATACCTGAGAGGGGGCGGAGTGGTAAACTGGTTAGTATTTTGCCACCTTGACAAAAGCCAGGGTCATCTGGGAAGTGGGAACCACAAGGAGGAGAATGTTTCCATCAGATTGGCTGGCAGGCAAGTCTGTGGGACATTGTCTTGATGGATTGATGTGGGAAGGTCCAGCTCATTGTGGACTGTGCTTCCCCTGGGCAGGTGGCCCTGGCTTGGATAAGAAAGCAGGCTGAGCAAACCACAAGGAACAAAGCAGTAAACAGTGATCCTCCATGGTCTCTGCTTCCATTCCTGCCTCCAGATTTGTACCCTACCTTCCTTCTGAGAGTCAACCCTTATAGTCTGTGAGGTGAAGTCAACCTGCTCTTCCTCAAGACGCTTTTGGCCATGTTGCTTATCCCAGCAACAGATGGGGGAGGAGCATACCCAGTGAATCCTAAATCACTCATAGAGCTCTCCAGAGCTCAGCTCTCTTCAAACACAAGGTTGGAATTTCTCTTTTGCTAACCCTTAAGTCAAGGCTGTGTGCAGAGACACTTAAGCTGCTGGAAATCAATACACAATACATGTATTATTTATCAGTGTTAATCAGAGCCCACGGAATATATTGTAATGCAAAAATCCAACCATGCCCCTGGATTCAGTCTGATAGTACTTAAATGCAGAAGCTCCCTGAATCAGAGAGCTGCGTTCATTGATAATGATTTGACCTTCGTTGGCTGCGCTGCCATGTCATGGGAAGACAATTATATGATGTTTAACTAAAGAAATGCTTCAGTAATTGCTTTCATTAAACACCTTATGTAAGTTATTATACAGGACATTATTACCTGACAGCCTGACAAACCTACTCTAGCAGAAGGAAGCCAGAGCAAATTAACAAATATTAGCACTAAATACCCAGCTTTGCAGAAAGCTGAGATGGCCTAGCATCTCAGTCTCAGTTGTTGGATCTTGTCATTTGAGAATTCACCCCTTAGATTCTCGCTCTCCAGGCCCACCACAGGGAGTAAATTTGGAACTAGCATTGTTGCAGTGAACAGTGTGGGGCTCAGGAGATGGCTCACTTAGTAAAACATCTGTCTTACAAAACGTAGGACACTCCAGCCCAAGAACTCATAGCAGAGCAAAGTCAGATGTAGTGGCAATTGCCTGTAATCCCAGAGATTACAGCGTGTGGGCCTTGCTCGCCAGTCACCCTAGTCTGTGTGGTGAAGCTACAGGCCAAAGGGAGGCCTTGTTTCAAACAAAAGTGTCTGAGTAACAACATTTGAAGTTGTCTTCCAGCCTTCACACTCAGGTAAAGAAATATCCACATGTGTACTCTAGCCCAAGCCCCATGAATGCAACGCATACACACAGTCACGTGTTCTGTCTCTGTCTCTCTGTCTCTGTCTCTCTGTCTCTCTGTCTCTCTCTCTCTCTCTCTCTCTCTCTCACACACACACACACACACACACACACTCCTGTGTCTCTATCTCTCCACTTCTATGTTTTCACGCACACTCCTTTCCAGCTGCTGCTCTTTCCTGACTTCCTGTATGCACAGAACATCAGAGCATCCTAAGTAGGCACAGGGGTCAGGGGACAAAGGGGATCTGCATTCCCCCAATGAAGCTTCTATATGTCTGGGTCTCTATGAATCAATGTGTCATATGATTAACCTTTGTGCCATTTCAGTGCCAGAGGATATCAGCCAAGTCTGGGAGAAGAACCAATGAGACATTCAGACATTCGGTTGCTACTTGTCGCCTGAGCAATTTCAGAAACCAGCAGGAGTGTTACCTCTTCTCTTGTTACATTGAGGGCTGTCCCTACAGATAAGAGGTGCTTTTATCTAGTAAGTCTAGCTTAATTGTCTAGATTATGGTGTTATAACTACTCATAGGTCTTGCTGATAACCCCTGAGAAAGGTCAAGTCTTCTTTTAAGTGCCCGGGAGCTATCAAAGTAGATTGATGTCTCAACCCAGTCAGCTACCAAGGAAGAAACAGTAAGATCTACTGCCTTTCCTGGTACTCATCACCTATCGCATCCACTGGTCCTGGAGATGGTGGTCTCTAGACTTGGTGAGCTTGTCTAATAGTCTTTAGTAAAATGCAGAAGCATCCACATGCAGTTGACCTTGGGGTTCTAAACTCGTGCTCTATTCTTCATGTTGCAAATGTTTTCATATGGTTCATCTCCAGCAAGACTGATGTTGGAATTCGAATCCCACTGAAACAGTAGTGGGCAGTGGCGGGACACTGAAGTGGCAGGATACTTCATCCTGTGAAGGGTTGGATGGAGATGAATTACCCCCGGTAGGTTGGATGCAAGCTGAAAAGCAAGGCTGCTATCTCCCCAGCTCCTCTCATGCATATTCTCCTTCCTCCTTCCACTTCCCCTTTCTGTTTCTCCACTGAGATGTCACAACATACCAGAAGCCAAGCATGGATTAGTGCCATGTTCTTGGACTTTACAACTATCAGCCCAAACAAACCTCTTTTATTTATAAATTATCTAGCCTCAGGTACTTTGTTATTAAAACAGAAAATAGATTAAGATTAGTGCCTGCCAGGTGGATGCCCTTTGAGAAGTAAGCTACTAGCTCGGTGTGCAGCTCTTGTCAAAACTTAGTGCCTGGGCCCTGCCACTTGGCTTGGGATCCTCTTTGGCTACACTATTTTGGATCTGCTGATTAACAAGCTGTAAAGAGCTTAGAAGCATTTTCAAGAGGTAGCTAGGGTGTTCAGGGATGGGTAGTCACTGTTGTAGCTTAGTTGAAGACGTTGCTTAGTGTGTGTGAGGCCTCAGCCTTGATTCCTAGAACAAAACAAAAAATAAACACAAGGGAACAAAGGAAAGACAGACAGATAGACAGACAGACAGACAGAATTTATGCTGGTCTCAGTGGCATCTTGGCTCAACGTTAAAAATTGTCGCATTTCTGAGGTAAACTGTATTCCTTTCTCCTCCATGTATGAGTAAGCTACCTCTGGATTCTTGGAGGTTCTTCCACAGATCTGGACTGAAATTTCTGTTCAGCTGACTTTGGAAATACCACAGTATCTCTCAAAACAAATCAGTCCTATCTTTGGCTTTCTCGATCTTTTGCTGTCAGACAGTGATGTAGCATTTATCACAAAATGTTGCCTCTCTTCACCCTGTTTCCCCTGTCCCATATGCTGCGGTCCTATTCTGTTATGGAATGCATCTGTCCCCGGAAGCAATAATCTTCTTCCAGCTGCTGTCGCTGGAATTGTTTGGATGGAAGTGGCTGGGGAAAGTGAATTGGAAAATTCATGACACACTCTCCAACGTTTCTGAACATACTGTATCTTTGTTTTCCTATCGCTACCCCCAGGTAAGTCTGCTAGGCCTCCTGGGACAGGATGCTGCCCAGCACACACCCTCCAACATTTCTGGGTATACTATGAGTTTGTGTCCCTATCAGTGACCCCAGGTAAGTCTGCTTGACCACTGAGACAACATTCTACACAGAAAGGAATCACACTTAATTCTGGTCAAGGTCTTCAATGGTACAGCTTTGCACTCGAACCTTGCAGATGAGAAATACAGATGTAAGTAAATAATGACTGAGGCGAAGTAAAGATTACAGCTGAGGAAATGTTACACAGTAATTTTGTAGTGAGAAAAACTAAATCAAGAATCCGGGGTCTTCATTATCACCTAGGCAAGGTAGAGTGGGATAATGCCTAGTTGCAGATCTCCCAGACATATACGAATGCCCTAAAATTAGCCAATGGCTAGATCTGCCATCTCTTACCAGATGGTCATGTCTGGATTTGGTTAATCCTTCCCTGAGTCTTACCATGCAAGACATGAGAGGCATCAGGGCTGGCTAGAGTTCCTGCATTCACCCAACACAGTTAACATTTCTCAGCACTTTCTTCTTTCACATAGAAGAATGATTTAGCTTGTGGCACACAAGAATAGAACAGAGTAGACCCAACACCCCTCAGGCAGTCCTTACCAAAAGTTCTAGATGAGTTCTGAGTTAACAGGTTTAGTAAGCAGACAAGGAGCCAGCATGAGTCTCAGCCACTCAGCAGTGTGCACCAACCCTGCTGTCACCTTTCCTCTGTGGTGCACAGAATCACATTAGACCCAATTACAGTGTGATTCATGCAATCCAGGCTTTCATCTGTTTCACTCATTAAAGCCCATGCCCACACCATCCATATAGGACTACCTCCCCACTGACCCTATGTAGGGCTCTGCAGCAAAGATATCTGATATGAACAGGAAGCCTCCCTGCTACGCCACAAATTACAAAACCTTATCTATTGTATCCAGGAGGCTTGTGTGTCCTACCAGCATCCATGAGACTGAGGAAGGCCAAGTGAGAACCTTGGAAACCAGAGCAGAACTTGATCCTTCTGGTTATTGATATGCTTCCTCTGTAAACTAGGTCTCATCACCTACAAAAGTGGGCAGCAAGCACCAGAAGATGAAGGGCAATAGTGCCTATGGGAAATACCATGATCTGGACCAGAAGACAGAGTCAGTTGTGTAAGCCACTCACTTAATTGCTTGGATCTTCTAGTGATGTGTTGCTATCCATCCCATAATACCCGTGGCTTCATGGAGATCTTCTTGTAGTGAGTTGACTGTCAATAAAGAAGTCCTCAAGACTGGTTTATGTTGGAATAAAATGAGGCTAGCTGTCATGTTATTTCAGCCTCACTAGTCAGAGTGGTGGCATCTTCATGATAAGGAAAATGTCTTTGCTTTTAAAGGGAAGATGGGCAGGGTTTTTAGCCCGGTGGTAGAATACTCGCCTAGCATGGGCAAGGTCCTAGGTTTAATTTCCCAGAACTGAAAAATGATGCATACACTATGACCAAGGTGTATGATAATTCCTGACTAGCTTCTCACTGTCTAGCTAGACCTGTATATAGGAAGTCCTCTAAAATAAGAGCAGAGCATGGGAATACTCACGATGCATAGACTACTTGAAAAAGGCATCTATTTTAGGAGAAATTCTTAATACTCGGGCAGACAGGTGGTCATTTTTGTGGATGCTGGTCAGTTGCCTTAGTGCTTTCTCATGGGTTAATGAGAAACTAGATCACAGTGAGAGGGAACAGAACCTGTGGTCAAGAACATAAGTATTATGGAGCTACAGTGCAAGGGACCAGCTGATCACCATATGACAGATTAATAATGGTGAACATCACAAAGAGAGGATGAGATTAAGAACCAACTGTATCTACTGGGTAAGACATCAATTCATGAGTGTGGTTTTAGTCTCTTGTTTATCTATCTATTACTCCTCTCCTCAGTGGACTTCCTGGTTTTTTGGTTTTGTTTTTCTTATACCAGACATAACATAGTATACACACAGCAATGAAGTCTAGGTTTTTACATCCAATTTGTAATAGCAATGTCAATTCAACAAGTGACAGCTGTCTACATGCTTTGTAGAAGCTACTTACAGCTCTAAGCTTACAGGTTTCAAGCTATGACCATGCCCTTTGATGGTTCATGCTGACATTATCTGAGCACCTTCCTAAGTCCCTTGTCATACGATGTCATGCCATAATAATCAGTAGCTACTCTTGATAATTATACCCCAGTTTATTTAATTGGTTCAAGAAGGAATTTTTTAGTCAGTCTTTCTATGCATGTAGCCCATTCAAACCCACGGTCCTCTTGCCTCTGTCTCTCATTACTGGGATCATGCATGTATGACACCATCCCTGCCAACGACTAATGTGCAAAGCTCTAAAAACTGAAGCAACCCTGTCCTTATTTTTTGCAAAAGGAGTACTGCATTGATATCCTTTGCTTCAAATGCGGGCAAAGACAAGGTGTTCCATCATCCATCCAACAAAGGGTCCGCACACACCTCTAAAGTGTCCATGGCCGAGCAAATGCCGAAAGGCTCATGGCTAGAATCTCACTCCTAGGGTAGTGAAAACAAATGTTAGTCTCAAGAGACATGAACGGCAGAAGACTGCCTCACCAGACCTCCTACCTAGCATTAAATGTAGACGTTAAGCCAGGAAGTCATATTTAGTTTAATTTGGGGTTCTTTACGGTTCTCTCTGACAGCCTTATGAACTAACTGTTCAGTTTGCATCCTGAAATCTTTGAATGGTGGGATCTCTAGGAGTCTAAGATTTTTAACTTAGCATTCCTATTTTGCTTAATAAGTACTTTCCCATAAGCCACAGTTTCAACTGTTACTTCAAGAAAAGTAAGTTCTCACTCTACAGTACTTCACCCCATTTTGGAAGAAAAATTAAAAAAAAAAAACAAGTCTCCAACAGTCAAGGAAATTATCATCTATGCAACATTAACTTGGATAAAGTTAAAAATAGTAAAACTTATTTCGTAAGTTGACATTACCTTTATAATTCTTCCCAATGTTTTCCTTTCTTATTTTTAACAATTTAGGTTATAATTTTTTTTTAAATGCTCACAAAAATGATCTAAGCACCATACAGCCAGGTTGTAATCGCTGCACAGCGAGAGCTTGCAAGGATCTTACCCTTTGTTCAATATCTTCCCTTGCTCCTTGAGGGAAGGTTATTATGCAGTAATCACACACCTTGTTACACTGTGTTACATTAGTGGTGCGCACTTCCTCTCCTGCTTTGGAGCAGAGGAGATGTGACTCTGAGCAATAGCACATAATGAGAGACTGCAGTGAGAAGCACCAATTACGATTAACCGAATTAGATTAATGAAAAAACCATGTAATATATCCAAGTCTCTCAGGCTTCTGTCTTCTTTCTCTGGATTCAGATACTTTAGTAAAATGGAGGGTGGTGGATAATTGTTGTATAGAGACAGGTAGAGAGAAAGGACCCAACCTCTCACTCCATCCCTCACTGACAAAGTCTGCTTCTCATCCGACAGAAGATCACAGGACTAACACACCTGCTAACGAACCTCCTCCCATGGCACCTTACTTCTTTTTTACTGCAGTGAGATTTAGACCAACAGCTAAAGTGTCTCATTACCTTAGCAACAATAGCCGTTCTTGTTCAGCATGACCAGGTTAGTTCAGATGAGCCCTGAAACGTTAGTTTTCCCAATAAACAGCGGAGTCAAGTCCAGAAGGCAGGAAGATGCCTTGGTGGGTGAAGGGCTTGCTGCACAAGCATGAGATCCAGGTTTGGACCTGCAGCATCCATGTAAAGACAGGCATGGTCATGTGTGTCCGTGCCCCTCCCTAGTGCAGTCAGGTGGAGGTAGGTGGATTCCAGGTGCTCTCTGACCAGTCTAGCCAAACTGTCCAGTTCAGTGAGAGAACAAGTCTCAACAATAAGGAGGAGAGCAATGATGTTAACATCTGGCTTCTGCGTGCACACACGTGGGCACATGTGCCCACACACAAATGTACATGACATACACCGCACCTAAGACAGCAATAGTAGATAAATGCCTGTTGTGGGCCAGAACTTCAAACCCAGTACTTCCCCAAGATAGACCCAATTCACTCGCTCAAGAGATTTTTTACTCTAGAAGTAGAAGATTGGCCAAGAACTCAAGGTCGTAAAAAAAGGGAACAGCAGAGTAGGTTCTTGTAATGGGAAACTAAGCTACTCGAGAGCCAGACAAATCAATGTAGACAAAGCAAACAAGGGTGTTAGGTGGGAAGAGAACTTGTGGCTACTCTGTGAAGCTGAGTGGAAGGAAAGCAGTGACTGGGAGGCACATCTTCATCCCAAAGCTCTGAGAATGGGGCTCCCCTATTCCAGAAGTCTGTAATGCTTACATCAACTTCACTTTCGCTTTTCTCAGCTGCTTTCCTGTCTTTTAATTTTTTTGTGGGTGCAGCAAACTTTATTGATGGTATTCATGAGAGTAGGGAGGGCTCCCTAGGCCCCTCCTGTTATTGTGGGGGTCTGAGATTGAAACTGTGAGGGAGATGCTCAGTGTTGGGGGCCGAGTTGGGACAGGGACTCCCCAGCAACCGAGAGCCTCTCTCTCTTGCTCTCAGTGTCCTTGCTGGGGTGGGTGGTCCAGGGTTTCTTACTCCTTGGAGGCCATGGAGGCCATGAGGTCCACCACCCTGTTGCTGTAGCCGTATTCATTGTCATACCAGGAAATGAGCTTTACAAAGTTGTCATTGGGAGTAATGCCAGCCCCAGCATCGAAGGTGGAAGAGTGGGAGTTGCTGTTGAAGTTGCAGGAGACAACCTGGTCCTCAGTGTAGCCCAGGTTGCCCTTCAGTGGGCCCTTGGATGCCTGCTTCACCACCTTCTTGATGTCATCATACTTGGCAGGTTTCTCCAGGCAGCGTGTCAGATCCACAACGGATACATTAGGGGTAGGAACACAGAAGGCCATGCCAGTGAGCTCCCCATTCAGCTCTGGGATGACCTTGCCCACAGCCTTGGCAGCACCAGTGGATGCAGGGATGTTGTTCTGGGCAGCCCCACGGCCATTACTCCACAGCTTTCCAGAGGGGCCATCCACAGTCTTCTGAGTAGCAGTGATAGCGTGGCCCATGGTCATGAGCCCTTCCATGATGCCAAAGTTGTCATGGATGACCTTGGCCAGGAGGGGTAAGCAGTTGGTGGTGCAGGATGCATTGCTGACAATCTTGAATGAGTTGTCATATTTCTCATGATTCACACCCATCACAAACATGCGGGCATTGGCAGAATGGGCAGAGATGATGACCCTTTTGGCCCCACCCTTCAAGTGGGTCCCAGCCTTCTCCATGGTGATGAAGACACCAGTAGACTCCATGACATACTCAGCACCAGCATCACCTCATTTGATGCTAGCGGGATCTCACTCCTGGAAGATGGTGATGGGCTTCCTGTTGATGACAAGCTTACCATTCTCAGCCTTGACTGTGCTGTTGAATTTGCCATGGGTGGAATTATACTGGAACATGTAGACCATGGAGTTGAGGTCAAGGAAGGGGTCGTTGATGGCAACAATCTCCACTTTGCCAAGCGCAGAGCAGAAGGCAGCCCTGGTAACCAGGCACCCAATACGGCCAAATCCATTCACACCGACCTTCACCATCTTCGGGATGAGGCTGGCACTGCATAAGAAGATGTGGCTGTCTCTGGAACAGGGAGGAGCAGAGAGCTGCCTTTTAATTTTTTGACTGGTGAAGAAAAGAGACCCACCTGCTAGGGGGCATCAGGACCTTCTAACTTCTGAAACTGAGGAAGGAATATGTGTGGTGTAATCAGCTCACTCACGGTATTCATCCTAGCAGGCTGATCTAAGGCTCTGTTCTACCACATTCAGTGCCAAGTCAGATACCTTGATGGTACTTCCTGCCTGTATCTTAAATCCATTTGTCTCCCCCCCCACCCACAGTGACTTTAATCTCCTTATTAGTCAATTTATCTGTAGACAACTGAAAATCCAATAGCTGGTGTCATGACATTCATATGCCAGTTATGCAGTTTTTTGCCTTGAAACCTTACAGTGATTTCCAAACATCCTAGAACAGCTTCTGTTTAGAATGGGGAAGCTGGAAAGAAAATCGCTTTTACCCTTGAAAACAGGGGCAAGAGGGGCACACGATAGTCTGTGAATTCTTGCTCACGTTTTCTTGAACTGTTTATAGAGGTCATGATGCATATGTCTCCACTGAAATCCAACATGAGTGTGTGCTTGCAAAGAGGGCTGGCATGCCAGTGCTACCTGAGGCAGGGACCACAGAGCAACGGGAAGAAGAGCTGCACTGACTTTTGCATTAAGAAATCATGACTGAGCCCAGTGTTTAAGATCTATAACCCTAGCTACTCACAGGGCTGAGGCAAAGAATTACAAGTTCAAGACCAATTTTAGTAATTTAGTGAGACCCTGTTTCTAAATATAAAGCAAAAAGTGAAGTGGAGGACTGGCTCCGTGGAATTGTGCTTGGTGAGCATTCTCAACACTATAGGCTCAGTCCTTAATACCACGGAGATTACAAAACAGGAATGAAGGTTTGAGGGATGCTGATGTGGGCTGCATACAAAGGGAGTTTGTTCGGACCCACATACTTACCTGTTGGCCTCTTAGGAGTGTTCATAAGGATCCATGACAAACATCATTTGTAGGATTGTGGGTCAGAGAACAGAATCGTGGAGCCACTGTCAAACCCACATGCCAATGGCTGATCCTTTCTCCTTATCGTTATTGGACAGAAGTGTTCAACTGCTTTGAGACAGAATTATCCCCTTGAGGGGCCATCGCAGATTCATTACAACACTTAATTAGCTAGGTGGTATTTTTATTCTTGGTAGGAATGTGAGAGACCAAATATGTGATTATAATGGACTTCTAGTTAAAGTGAACTATTTCTAACTTGTAGAACTATGCTCTAAAAACACAAGCTGACTATTCATAAGCTTAAAAAAATAACACTCATTGCTGCCGGTGAAAAGCAACAGAAGAAAAAGCCTCTATCCCTGGGGTGACAGGCTATGCCAAGAAAGAGGCCTATGAGCCCAGGAACAGAACACTTCCTAAGAGTAAAGTTTGATCAGAAAACATAGAATCAGCCATATTGCTCCTGATCCAGATCAATGAGTTAAGCATGAAGTCAGAATTAATATTAGTACCGTGGTGAAGAGGTGGAGAGGGGTGAATGACCCCTTAGAAGTGATCACAAAGGGCAGACCCTCAACTAAGACTGTAACAGATACTGCAAGGGGGAACCCAAGACCAAGTCAGCTCTCATCCTAAATGCAAAGCCAAGCTAGGGGAATCCACAGTCTGTGCTAGCCCCATGTTGGTGAGACCCTGGCAAATCCATCCGGCTCAACTTTGAAAATGAAGGCATGCTTTGTTCCAGCTGGGGAAACTGTCACCATTGTTCTAATATGACACTAAATGTCAGCTAAAGTTGATGAGGTACATGCATATGTACACACACACACACACACACACACACCCCACACACACACCAACACAAACAAACAAATAAACGAAACCCACAAAGGAAAGTGATTTTTCCTCAATGTCAACAGATGAGGCCATCTTGTTTGTGTGGCCTAGAAGGACTATCAAGATGGGGACTTTTAAATAACCATAGTTGGCATTTCAGATGGCAGATGGAAAACTGAGAATGCAAGCAAGATGAGATGAGTCATTTGAGTGTAGAACTAGACATTAGAAGGAACCTAGTAAAAATGCCATAACTGAAAATTGTAAGAGATGTAGAATTCTTTGCTGATCTTGTAAGCTTTCTGTCTTGAACCAACATTCACCCAATGCTGTGCCCTGTCCTGGTCCCCTGTAAACAGTCTCCTTACTGTCTTACTAAGGTTTGGCTTGCTTATGTTCTTCAGAAGAGTGAGAACAGGAGGAATTGGTATTTTAGTACCTGGATTATTTCACTTAATAAAATGTCCTATGGGTTTATCTATGTTATTGCAAGTGATGGGGTTGCCTTATTTCTCAAGACTGAATGGAATTCCCCAGGGCGTGGTTTTTGTTTTTGTTCTTCATTTGCTTGTTTGGTTTTGTGTGTATCACATTGTCTTAACCCAGTCATCTCTTTGATGTTTGCGTTGACTATGAAGTATGGTGTTCATATCTAATGCTTTATAGAATAAGGAAGTACAGATGTCTTTAGGATTCACTGCTTTTCTTTCTTTTTGATGCCTGTCCAGATGTGATAGTTTTATTTTTATTTTGTAAATGAACTTTCCCACTGTTTTTCACAATAACTATAATACTTGGCACCTGTACGGTACAGCAAACAAGGATTCATTCACATCTTTACCTAAGCCTGTCATCTCTAGTCATATTGACAGTTGTCATACCAATGAGTGTAGCATGACATTGATTACTAATTTGCAATTTGCTAATAATTAGCAATACTGATAATAATTTCTTCATATGAATATTGGCCATTTAAATGTCTTCTACAAATATGTACTCAGATCATTCCACATTAATGTTCTTAAATGAATAAGGACAGAACATTCAAACTTAGGGCATGTTGACACGGTTAAGAATTTTCAACTTGAGAAAAAGGTATGTGTGTGTGTGTGTGTGTGTGTGTGTGTGTGTGTGTGTGTGTGTGTGTGAGAAAGAGAGAGAGAGTGTGTGTGTGTGAGAGAGAAAGAATGTACAATTATATGTTTGTATATATAATTGTATAAAGGACAATTAGAAATAGATAACTATAAAACCTTTGCTTTAAAAGTTTTGAAAGTGTTTGCAGAGAATGGATTAGTTACAAAAAAGGAGTTTTCACTTGAGGTCATCAAAGAGTTGATGAAACTGTAGTGAAGAGAGAGAAAGATGTGAACAAACTATACTTCATGAGTATATCTGGATCTCAAATCCCGATTCAGTGAGTTCAAAGTAAAAAGTACACACATGAACCTGGGGAAAGAAAAGTGAGGGAGCAGGAAAATGAATGGAAGATGGATTTGGTCAAAACTCTGTGTGTGTGTGTGTGTGTGTGTGTGTGTGTGTGTGTGTGTGTGTGTGTATGTGTATCTGTGTGTGTATCTGTGTGTATATATGTGTATGCATGTGTATGTGTGTGTATGTGTGTATGCGTGTGTACACATGTGTATGTGTAGGTGTGTTTTTGTGTATGTGTGTTTGTGTGTATGCATGTGTATGTGTGTATATGTGTGTATGTGTGTGTGCATGTGTGTATATATGTGTATATGTGTTTGTGTTTATGTTTGTATGTTTGTATTTGTGTTTGTTGTGTGTGATTCTAAAACAACCGAACAGAAAAACTATTCAAACTAACCTGCTGATCTGGTTGTCCTTTCTTTCTGCGTGGACAATCACAATGTGACTACCCTCTACATCCTTCTGCTGCAAGCCTGTCCATGATGCTTTCGTCAGCAGGCCCCTATGGCATGCCATCCTCTCTCTCTTCTCTGGAACCTTAAGCTCTCAATGCATACATTCGATTTTAAAATAAAAATATTTGCCAAGGATTTGGAGAAATGTATTTACAAAACAAATAAACAAATGCTCAAGAAGCCCATAAAAGAAAACCGAATGATATTAGTCCTTAGGGAGATGCAAACCAGAGCAATGGTGAGAGTCGAGTTTACAGTAGCTGGGTCGGCTGTAGCCAAACATACATGCTAAGTATCATTTATGATGTAAAGAAATTACTTCCACATTATCAATGGAAACAAAATGGGGAAGCCACTATAAGAGCAGTTTGGCAGATTTTAAAGTATAAAGCCCACAGTGACCATGTGACTCGGCCTTGGACACCTTACTCAGTACCTGCTAATGAGCCCATTTATGTGTAACTACCCAAAAGAAACAGAAAACATTTGTTCACATAAATGTTTATACAGAGGCATTCATCGCTATGGTATTATTCCGTATAGCCAAAAGGTAGAAACAACCTAAATGTCTATCAAACAATGAATAGGTAAACAAATGGACTGTGTCCATATTGCAGAATATTATTGCCCATAAAAATAAATGAAATACGGGTACTAAGTAAAATACAACATTTACAAAAGATCATTATATTTTGTGAAATGACCTGACTATGAAATGACCAGGATAGGTTAATTTCCCATGAAGACACAGTGTAGATTAATGTGGGTCTGGGCTAGGGCTGTCATAGAATGACCACTAATGGATTCCTTTCTGGGAAGAAGAAAATGTATAATATTCTGTGGTGATGGCCGAACCATCCTCTGAACTTCCTGAGAAACAATGGCTGTATTATTAAGGTGGACTCTGTGCAGCTATATTATGGACATTTTATCTCCGCGAAGCTGCTAAAACACCTAAGTGTGTAGACTCTTCCCACATCTAAAGGAAGGTGCAAACTGGTATTAGTCAGACAGGTACCTGTGCAGGAAGGGAGGCATATGAGCTAACAGAGCAGGGAGGTCGAGGCGGGGGACCAGTTGACTTCCTTCACTTCAGTAGTCCATCAAAGTGAGTTAAAGGGAAAAAAAGCACAACAAAACCCTTGAATGCTCTGCTCAATACCTCCTAATGAGTACATTTTCATTGTATTTATCATAATCAGCGTTGCTCTTACATGGGCTTCGTTAATAGCTCACTTTTCTGTGGGCTTTGCTATTTAGGCTGGCTCTGACAGTGTCTTAATGGCGTTATAAAGCTGAGCAGGATGATTAGCCCATTTGCAGACAATATCCCTATTTGAGGAGTAGAGGAAAGAAAGGGAGAAGAGCGAAGAGAGAGAGAGAGAGTATTAGGAGAGGTAATAACTTAATAACTCCATGACATTCTTCATTAGGGTTTTCTATGCTTTGGCAATCACCCAGAGAGTAAGAAATTTGGCAGTTGATGCTGGGACACGGGAAAATGGAATCACGAGTAACTTCCGTGACCGAATTTCAAACATTAGCATTCTTCGTCTTCCTTTGTGGCTGTTTACAAATGAGTTGCTGCATCTAACGGGATAATTAGACATTAAGTAATTTGATTTTTTTTCCTAATAATGGGGAAGCTAGCATTTCACATTCATTTATGGGCTACTGTTTGTTCGAGGACATGTTTCAGGAGTAATGGATGCATGGGAAATGCCAGGTAACAGAGCAGAAGATTCTGGAAGGGTGGCTTCTGGCAAAGCTGCAGTCATGATGGAGACCTTTCTAATAAAATTTCAGCTGGGCTCTGATTAATTTGCCAAGCGTAATTGGAACTTGGGTGGAGGCTGACGGAGTTGGTCAGGTATGTGTTTCTTAGAGCAATTAGGAATCTAAAGGAGGAAACTCCAGACCAGGGCAGGTGATGCTCGTTGCAAATCGTTACAATAAGTAGTCAAGTCCAGTGTTGGGCGGAAAATGGCCGTTTCACAGAAACCTCCAGGCCCTGTTGTCTGGGACTGGCTGCTCCCACTCTGGCTCTTCCTTCTCCTCTCCTCTCCTCACCCAGAGTCTCTGAAAAGAAGGCACAGATTCTAGGAAATCCCTAGAGGAGTAATCTGAGATTTACAGAGAAGTCGAACCATAATGAATGACATGTTAGGCTGTTTAGAAGATGTGGGCCAAATCATGTTGGTTTCTAAGTCACACTGTATGTTACCATTTCATGTTCAAAGTGGAAAACAGAACCGAGCTCTTCCTAAGACAAACCCCTGTGTGAACAGGATGAAGCCTGTCAGTGTTCTGCCATATGGAGGACTCTCAGGTGCTCTCACGAGGGAGGAATGGATGGAAACAGTGGTTTGGTCCAAAGCATAAATGCCTTCAAAATCTCAGAAATGCCGATTGCTACAAATTAGGTCTTCATTTATCAAAACCGATACTTTGACTTTTCAGAAGGCAGTTTTCTCTCAAGTATCTATGTGCGTGCACATGTACATCCCTTGGTAGCTGCAGTTTTCTGTCATCCATAAGAAAACATCAAAGTGGCTAAAACTAAATGGCTTCTTATTTTTCTTGTAAGATATTCCTGAGACATAAACCATGATGCTATGATCACTTAAGAATATGCTACCCAAGTCAGTCCTTTTCTCCCCATCAATAGAATGCGCCCAGGTATCAGAAGATAGTTCTAAACTAGGCTGCAGATCAAATAAAATTTGAGTCTCAACCCTGTGCAACCTTGTATCTAATTATAGCAACATCTGGGGCCAGTGGAAGGGGTGAGGCATATAGGAAGCACAAACCAGACTGGATGGGTTGTTAAAAAATGTCACAAAGTTAGGTAGGACAGAGGGCTGAATGTTGGGAGGGTCTGGATGGAGGTGCATCTAGAGCAGTTGGGAGACGGGGTGACATGGTCAAAATTTAATGTATAAATTATCAAGGGACCAATAAGATGTTGTAGAAAAGAAACTCTAGAGAAAATATGTTTGTCACCTTAATCCTAACAAAGGAAGCTGCCTACTTCCAAATTCTCCTAGGGATGAAGCAGACAACTGTTACCATTCTCTGTTTGCCAATTCTTGCTCTGTATCTTCCCCCCAGAGACAAGGACCTCACCATCCAGTCACTGCATCTCGAACAGCAGTGCATCCCACATTGCAAACTTTTACACAATGTTTTTTATTAATTCTCTGCAGATTATAGACATATAAAATATATTTTGATTATATTTATTCTTCCCCTCCCACTAACTCCTCTGAGATCTAGCTACCCCAACCCACGGCCCATTCCAATTTTCTGCCCTCTTCGTCTGTGTTTTTTTGTTTTCTATAAGTCCCCTTAGCACTCTCCATATACACATGAATGCAGACTCCCGACTGACCATGGTCAGCTTACCAGGAGCCACACTCTTAAAGAAGACTGACTCTCCCTCCCCCAGAGACATCACTTGGATTAACTCCTCAGCTGGGGTGGAAGTTCCTGAGCCTGCCCCATGCTAAAATGTTGCCTGGCCTTGATCTTATGCAGACAACCATGGTGGCTGTGAGTCCCTGACCTCTGGCTCTCTCTTCTTCCATGGTCTCTGAACCTTGCTGAGGAAGGGTATGGTATAGGTGTCTCATTGTGGCTGGACGCTTCACAGTCCCACATCTCTGTCCTTTGACAAGTCTGTGAGTCTCTGTGCTAACTGGCATCTATTTACTATAGGAAGAACTTGGAGGAGCTCTGATAGCCACACTAATCTACGGGGTAGAGATATCCATTTAGAGGGCGTTTATCCGGCTCTCATTCTATTTAAATATTTAGAGATAAAGAAATACAAAAAAAGAATAAAACCCCATTGGCTTTGGGAAAATAACACCAGCTGGTTCACACCCAGGATTATTACACACTGGATATCTGGGCACTACTCAGGCTCTTTGTTAAAAAGGGGTATAGAGATACCTGGTTTGTTGGCAAGCTAAGTGACTTGTATATGAATATCTCTCAGTAAATGACAACTAGTGTCAGTAGTATGGGTCAGCATTGGCAAGGTTATCTTAGAAACTATTGGCTTCCGTTCTTCTTTGAGGTGAAGACCTAAAGCTCACCAAGGTAGGCAACTGACCTAAAGCCACTCAGCTTAGCTCTGGATTTCTTCTTGCCAACCTCCAAACCCTTTCATACAGGAAAACACCCACAAATTTCTTAGCAAGTGAAGATCCTGGTGTGAACCCTATGGAGCTGTCCAGGCCCCTCAGCTCTCCTACTGCGTACAATCTGCAGAGGGGCCGTAATGGCTCATGTGACTCTGCAGTCTTCCAGGACTGCTTAGTCTCTGTTTGTAGGACTTCCACCAAGCCTTTGGTTAGCCCAAGGTGAAGTGTTTCTGTTCCCTAGTTCAAAGCCCCTTTCCTCTCTCTCAACTCCCTGAGACTCCTGCCTTGACGTCTGTGTCTGCATCTCTCTATAGTGAACCAATTCCTGTGAGGATTGGCTCTCCGACCTCTGCCTCCATCTGCATCCTCCAGAGCTAGCCGCAGAGATGCGCAAGACAGCAGGGAACAGCGCACTTTGGAGGTGAAGACTGGAAAACTGGGGTGATGCAGTTTAGTGCCTATGCATGAATATGCAGCCCAAGAATCTTAGAGGCAGGGGGCTCGGGAGGACCCAGACAGAGTTTTGAGGGGATTGGGATGATAGATACTTGCTCTGTCCTTTGGGAATAAAATGGTGCATGTACCTTGTGCTCAGCTGGGGATCCGACCGACCATTGATGTCTGCATCATCGTGTTCCTCCTTATTTCACTATTACGCCACCCTCATCTTCAGTAACCACACCGTGTACGTCTGTGTTTAAGCCTTCCTTGTGTCTATATTTGTTAAAGTACACTTACTTCTCGGCAATCCCATACATACACTAATTTATTTTATCTAGTAGGCATTGCAGACCCACTTGGTAGCAAATAGACACAGCTTTTATTTCCCAGGAAATCTCTTTCTTATTCATTCTCTTAGACGCCCTTCTTCTCTTGGCCCTTCTCATCTGTCCTCGCTATGCACACTCAGTCTTGGCCGGTCACTCCCTCTTCCCTGCCTCCTGTCACAGACACAGTCTTGATTCTCTCCACTGTGCTGTAGGGCTTCTGAGCTGCCGCAACAGGAGCGATGGGGAAAGGGGGGAAAAACTGACGGAAAGTGTGACATGGAGATGGGAGAAGTGAAAGAAAAACTTGAGGCAAGAAGCAGAAAAAAATACGAGCGAGGGGCGGGGCTGAAGTATGAGACATTGTCAAAGATCCAAGGAGCTGTTCAGAGACAAAGACTAAAATAATATACATGCTTAGCTGCGAATTAAAGAAGCAAAGAAATTTAAAGATCTGTCAAAACACATGAAGACGTTTTCTTTTTGCCTCCTCAAAAGACAGATGAACGGGTGTCCGTCACCTCTGCTCTAAGTTTCATCTCCTGGATTTGAGTTTCTCTCTCTGTGTATACACAGCCAAGCCGAAGCTTCAGGAAACTTCTACTCTTTGGAAAATGGCGAAGGTAGATAATCAAAATAGTATCCCCCCAAAAACATCCCCCAAAAGTATCCCCCTTCTTATATTTTTAAAGACAAGGCTATTGGTCAAGACCAATTAAGTAAGCTGATAATTTGCTTGTTTCACAATAGTGAGCAAGTGTTGTTTGTTCCGATGGAGTCGGTTTCTGTTAACAAGTGTTGCCCTCACATAGAAAAGTGTGTGGTTCTTGGTTCCAGTGACTGAGGTCCACAATAGAGGCTGTTTTCTTTTAGGTGCTGTCAATTATTTTTCCCAAGCTAGGTATGTTTTGGAGATCAGCAAGGGCATTAAAATTCTATAATAAGGAATATTGGTTTTTCCTCAGTAAATAGAACCATGTGGTCATTGTTTAGTCTGAGAACTTAGGCTGCCAGTGACTGCCAAGTTCAGGTGACTGGATGCTAGCTAGCTTCAGAAGTGGCTGGCAAAGGGTAATTCTTCTTTCTTTTTTGCCACTTTGGCAGATACAAAACCAATATTCTTTCTGCCAACAATATAAGAGCTTGCTTATGAGTATTTTGGTACCACATATTCGGTACAACCCACTGCGATGTTGATGCCTCTCACAGGTTAGCATCCCTGGGGAGAACCAGCTGGCCTGCAATCCAGCTTGTCCTTAGCTCACACAGCATTTTCCACTGGTCATTGTCTGAGGCTTTTTAGCACAGTAGACAGCAAACGGAGGGAACAAGAACCAGCCAAGGGAAACCTACACTGTCAGCGTTCTCGGCTCTTCCTATCCACCAAGTGAGGCACAAGTCTGAGTGAGTCCGTGAGCACAGACTCAGTTGAGCCGAGTTGCACCACGCGCAGACTGCACAAAGACTAATTATGAAAGATGTTTCCATTTGAACACACATATAAACATTTTAGGGCACCCAAGGGTAAGATTAACAAGACGCCTAAGATTTTTATTGAGAGTTTTAGAAGGCTCACTGAATATCATACCTGATAATTTAGCTAAATGAAATAACTCATGCAGGAGCTTATGCAAAAGGAATGTTTTGACAATATACGCTATCTGGAAGTTAGTCTCTAAATTAACTACAACGCCAAACAAAACCTCAACATTTTTCTTTCCCATGGAGATCAAGCTAGGGCCTTCTACGTGTTCTACACTCAGCTAAAATCCCAACTTCTTTGGGTAGAAATGCATTTATTATAACCCGCTGATGGGTTATGAAGGCTCAGGGAGTGGTTGCCTTAAAGAAAGGGGCCATATTGACTCTGACAGTGAGTCACAAAGCCATTATAAGGGGCTGCAGAGATGGCTCTGGGATTGAGACCCATTATGTTCTAGCAGGGGACTAGGTTTGGTTCCCAGCACCCTTCACTTTCTGTAACTTCAGCTCTAGGACATCCAACATACTTGTCTGGCCTCCATGGCACTGTCCATGTGTGGTGGACATACATGACTGTAGGCAAAGCACTCACACACCTCTAATATTTAAAATAGTATTATAAAATTGTGATTAGGAAAACTGTGTCATTGCAACAGAGAGGCAAAAAGGAAGAGAGAAACTATCCTTCCCTTCCTGTCTGGAGAGGGAAGGCAGCTGACAAACATGTTTCCAGATCCTCTGGAGTGAGACCCAGATGTGACCTGACATCTGTCAGACGTGGTGAAGGTCACATGTGGGTTGCTGAGGCAGGAGAGTCAGGTATGAAGATCACCAGTCTGCAGGAGGCATGCAGTGTCTTTGCCCTTAATGCCTGGATTTTGAGGCTCATCCCCAGTGGGAAGAGGTGCATTGTGTCGGCTGTGGAGTTGAACCTGGCTCACCTGTGCTTGGGCAAGCAGTCTCCTGACCGAAGTAGAACCTGGATTCTCGGAAGAGGAATTTTGGGTTTCATCTCTTTGGTCACTAGTTAGCATATTGTGTGTCAGTTCATGACAACCAGTGGTGGGACAGGTCACTCCTCAGTGGACACTCAGTTCTGCTGGGCTTTGTGAGTTGAACAGAAAGATGTTGAAGCAAGCCAGCCAGTCCTTGTCTGCCAATTGGTTTTAAATCTCTTCCCAGTCAATATTTCTGCCAAGCCTTTCATTTTCCTGTGATGTACACCAATTCATTCAACAGATAGATGCTAATTAAAATCATGTTAATTTCACAGTCTTCTTAGAGAAAAAAATATAAAGTTAGATGGTAACCATGCTGGAATTCAGGTCAGTGTGAAAGCTCTTACCCCTCATGGCCATTATTGGGTAGGGGACTGATACGAGATCTCAGCTCCTGCGAGCAAAGAATTCTGTTCCAGATACACAATGGCTCAGATTATAATTTCCTATGCACCTCAAGTCCATTTGCCCAAATTTCATGTCCCAGCCCCTGCACATTTGAAAGTACCTGTCCACAGTATGTCACAGAGAGTAGTGAGTTTGAAACTCAGCAAATGTTAAATTTATTCTAACAAGTGAAAGTGAGAAACATGAATGACAAAATTGTTATTCTAAAAGCACAGGAAGCAGCACACATCAGGACCTTGTCACACATCAGGACCACAGGACAATCAGGACCTCAGCACACATCAGGACTTCAGCATATATCAGGACCACAGGGACCAGCATATATCAGAACCACAGGAACCAACACACACAAGGACCTCAGCACACATCAGGACCTCAGCACACATCCAGACCTCAGCACACATAAGGACCTCAACACACATCAGGACCTACCTCACAACAAATAACAGACCACATCCTCTCAACTTTTCAGGCAGTGCTGTGGAGCGATCTTACTCCTTTTAAAATAGACATTAACGCAACTCCTCAGGATTCGTTGTTACTGCTCTCAAACTGGTCCCTCCAATCTCTCCCACTTCATGGTCTTCCGCCAGGGTCATACTGTGGTGGCCACATGCCTGGGGTGGTGTCTGTGCCCTCTACACTCTTCGGGTGGTGACAATCCAACTCTGGGTATGAGGAAGCAGTGACAATAATATACCTCAGATTGAAGAGTAGATATAAACACAGCCTGCTGAACACTTGAGTAAAGGGAGAGCGTACAGAACAGAATGCCTGCTCCGAGGTGTGTCTCTTCAGGAGCACAGGATGAAGGTGAAATCCAGCAGCCTGTGCTGTGCAGGCTGCACACAGCTGGAGACCACCACTTCTTTGCCACACGATCATCAGCCCTCCAAACCGTGTGAGACAGCCCCGATTTTGCCTTGTTTTCCTTTTAGCTAGAAAAAGGAGCTTATTTTCAGGTTTTGCTCCAGGATAATAATGCAGATGCTGGTTTGCTTCGCAATAGCATCTACCCCAACACGGCACTGGACCAGGCTCTGCTCGTCACTTGGAGAGACAAGGTTTCTGATATTGAACTATCCTCGCGTTTTAGAGACACGCCAGATTTCAATGAGATGCACTGTTCTCGGGATAGAACCGTGTATCAGTTTAACATACGCATATCGATGTCTAGCTTCCTGCATGAAGTTATTTACTACTTCATCCTTTCTTTTGAAGTTTTGTCTGATGTTATGTCTAAAAGGTTCTGATCTCATACATAATCTGCCGTAATTTTAACATTCCGAACGAGATAATAAATGGCATGGGTTAATCTGTCCCTTGGCTTCATCTGTCTGTACAAAATCACCTTACTGACATCTTTTGTTGAGGAGAAGTTGGCAGCTTATTCCTAACTTATATCCCCTTACATTTCCAGATTCTTTTTGATTAACTTATGTTGAATATCTATTTTATCTAGACTTTGTTAAGTATATTTCTTCATAAAAATCTCATATCTCTACTTTCTGCTTTATTATAAATATACTTTTAAATTTTTCTCCTAATCAGTTTTTCCTAAGGTTTGTCTACTGTGTGGGTTATTTGTTTTGTTTTGTTTTGTTTTGTTTTAAAGAAACTTTTTTGGGGAAGAATTGTTGATTTTTCTTCACTTTTGCCCTTTGTAATCATTTCATAATTGTTTTGACTTTTTTCCTTCTCGAAGTGTCTTAAGTTGAACACTTACTCATTTTTATAATATTTCAATTTGTTAAAATGATTGATAGTTGGTATTTCTATAATCATTACTTGGAATCTTTATATTTTTCTATTTAGATTTTTCTTTTAAACCTTCAAGTTATTTATAAATGTGCGTTGGTTCCCAACTGGGAAGAATTGATGGCTAGTTAACAGGTTTTATATGAAAAAGGAAACTTATTTGTACATAGCCTTTTTAAAACCAAATCATATATTTATTTTATATTTCATTTATTATATTACATATTCTGTAACCATAACTTGGACATATGATATTCTATAATGGTTATCATAGATATAGTAATCACTTATGAGCTTGGTTTAATCTTTTTGTTAAAGCCACTGCTGTAACATCTGTAGGCACAAATGCTTCACCCCTCGCAACTCCTACCCTGAATCAACAAGGCAATCTGGGGTCCACGGATTCTGTAGGGAGAACATTTAGGGTAGTATCCAAAGCAGAATTGGCTGTGGAGGAGAGATGCCATCAACCCATACAAGAAGTGATTCTTGGGTGACAGAGAATTCTGGGAATTGAATCCAGAAGCCCAGCATGGCATCTATGATAGCACGGCTGGAATAAGTCATACTGATGACTTTGGCTATGGAGACAATTCTAGATACTCCTTTAGCCAGAGAACAGCACAGTGTGGCACTGCACCACACAGCACGACATGTCACAGTCTGGCGCGGCACAATGTAGTGCAGCACAGCGCAGTGCAGCACAGCGCAGCACAACACTGCTGCACTGCACCGCACTAAACGGCGCTGTACAGCGCTAGGAGGTGCTGCATGGCGCTGCATGGCGCTGCATGGCCCAGAACAGTTTACTATGTACTCAGCTTCAGCCCCAGTTGTTTCCTGATTTTTGTGACCTTTGAGCAAAAGCTCAAGTGACCAGTTGCTGGTTTCCTCCCAGTCCTTGGTGTATAGGACCAAAGCACCAAGGCCGTGTCTCGGAGGAGCACGGGGCCCAGGGGGTAGTGAGGGCTCGTTCACTCTTGGGGCCCTCTGCCACTCACGGCTTTTCTAGGACTCCCTGACTGAACCCCACGCACCCACACTTTGTTTCCCACCTCTTCAACGCCCCCTTCCTTTAGGTTCACTCCCTTTAACCTGCTTTAATAACTGAACAGCATGTGCTGTTCTTGGGAAAGGGGAGATGTTCTTTTCTCTTTCAGCAGCTGAACGGCCAAAAGAGGTTACAGCTTTTTTTCTATCGGTGCTTCAGGAGCTTCTAGGCGTGTATCCATCAAAACACCTCTACAATGTCACCTTATTAGTGTCTTAGTGGAAATGCAAAGAGAATCAAGTCCTTGATAGAGTCAAGCCAGATATAATCGCCGATGTTCCGTGGCTGGAGGGGTGCTCTTGCTTGCCTTCCTTGTAGTCCTTGTAACTTTGCCCAGTTCAGACCTGGAGATCTGCCCAGTGTCTGCTGCAATCGTATGTGGCCGAGACTACGGATTCAAATAATGTTGCTGTTCGTAAGGAAACTTAGCAAATAATAGTGCTGTCAGTCGCCATGTGCTGTGAACAGAGGTAATAGTAGCATTGTCCTGGGAGGAAATTTGAAACTTGGCAGTCTCCTGGGTCTCTCAAACTAAGGTTTGAGCAGATTCAATTATTAAAGGGATTTGGGGGTTATTAAGGGAGCACAGAAGGGCCACTGCGCTCAGACTTCTGGGTTTGGGAGACTGTTCTCTGGGCCTCTGTGGCTGTGTTTCCTTCATGGTCTCTGTGAAACAGAGCCGAGAAGCATTGTAAAAGGAAAGGTAAGTATGGAAGTGGAGAAAAGATAAGTAAAAATCAATAAGACAAAATCGTCACCAAAAATAAAATAAAATAAAATAAAATAAAATAAAATAAAATAAAATAAAATAAAATAAAAGTCAGGAGGACAAGTTAATGAGATGTCACTGAGATAGGAAGCATCTTAAAAAGTTGAGACACATGGCAGCCAAAAGGAAAACAGTACAATTTTAAAAATGCACAATATTATTTCAGAGACTTACCAAAGCAGCTAGCTTGAAAAACAAGTTTAGGGGGCACCCATGAACAGTCATTTAAGAACTGGCTGGAAGCAGAGAACCTGAAAGTCTAAAGCAATGGGCAAATTGAATAGTAAAGTACATTTATTTATTTATTTATTTATTTATTTATTTATTTATTTATTTATTTATTTATAGTTTTGTTTTTATTTTAAATAAACGTTTGCTCTTTAGTTTTGGGGCAAGGGACATGCTTGGCAAAACACAAGAAGCAACAGAACCTACAACATTGAGTGAACTTTTGGGGGGTAAAGTACTTTTAAATGCAAGTTTGTTTTCTGCTTGCCCATCACCCAGAGGCTCTTAACTAGGTAACTCTTCCATTAACCTGTCTCCTAAGTCATAGTTTAGTCTTTGGCCAGTAGTGGTTTGGGCCATAGTGGGATCAACTGTATGTGCATATGCGCACATGGACCACTCAGAAGTCTCCCAGGGCTTAGTTGCATGGACTTCCCAGTTTGCAGACATGTGTCTGTGTGGACAGTTTCTATTGAATTCATGCCCGAACCCATTTACCTGTCTGTCAGCTCTCTCTGTTCTGCATAGCAGCCTTCAGCTTCGGTCTGAAAAGAAAGACAGAGAGGACAGAGAATGCACATCCCTTCTGGTGACCGTGGAAGACCTACTGTGTGTTGCTGCCAACAGAAATAGCACTGAGAATGCCAGCTCTGCCCTCATGCTGTCTCCTTACCCCAATTTGAGGTTGTAGGCATATGCTGAGCTTCCAAGAGTGTGTTGGCTCAGAAGCCCGATGAGCAAGGTGGAATCCAAGGTTATCCCAAAGCTTAAAAGCCAACTGCTGGAGTTATTGGCAGCATCGATTTGTGCTGCAGTTCCAACTTCCTACTGAAAAGGTGACAAAGACCACAGAGACCCATGTCTACCCACTGCACCTCTCCAAAAGGCACATAAGGACTCCATCAGTCTAGAGGAGCCTCAGTATAGATTTCTGAGTCCCTCTTAACCCCAGATGTGTGCCCAAATGCATCATGTTCTAGTCCCATCTCTGTTGTGATAAAATACATGGACAAGAATTATACCTTAGGGAAATCAAAGATTGTTTCACCTTCAGTTCCAGGGTGGGGAAGTCAAGGCAGGAGCTTAAAGTATAATATCCACAGTCAAGCCTAGATGGGGGTCAGGATCAATGAATGATTGATGAATGAATGAATGGTGAAGGAAGGAGGGAGGGAGGGAAGGAAGGAGGGAGGGAAGGACTGCACGAATCCCTGTGCCCTTAGTATTTGGCTAGCTTTTTCTCCTCTCCAATGTTGGAAGCCAGCCCACACATTGTGCTCACATTCAGGCTGGGTCTTCTCACTCGAATTAACAATCAAGACAATCCCCTCACAGACACACTCACCGGACAACCTAGTCCTGAAAATTGCTTGTGAAGACTCTCTTTTTCTTTCACTAAGACATGTTTCTTTCTTGGACCATTAAAACTAACCAGCAACCTCATGTAGGGACAGAAATTCCCAGAATCACTGGGACAGAGTCCCCAGAGGCATCAGCCACTGTGGCAGTACATTCAGGTTCCTCAGTACCATCATGGTGTCTCAAAGGAGGGTCAGCCTTCATCCTCAGAGCTCCCCATTTCTCTTGGCAATGGGAACTACCAACAATGGTGTGACAATATGCAGATGTACTTATTGGTCCTCTATAGCCATGGGGATGTGTTTGCATACGTCAAACCTGTCTTTATGACTCTGTGTAGGAAGCAGAGGAGGGTCAGGGGCAAATCCTGGAGATCTGTAAGAGGTAAAGAGTAGAGGGGAAAAAATAAAATATTGTATCTCAGTTTCTCTCGGTTTTCTGTGGCCCTAGAAAAGCACAAGGCAAGAGAGGATAACTTAAAGTGACAGTAGCCCCAAGCGCACAATCGAGACGAAGCCTGACATGACGTGAACATCCTGTCTCACTGCCCAGGCCTTCGGCTCTCTGCCTGTCCTTAAGGTTCGTCCCTCAAGGAGTCAGCAATAGAGCATCCTCCTCTCCCACCAGCTTGCAGAGAGAAAGGGATGCCATACTTACAGCAGCTGGAGGGGTCTAAGGGCCCTACAAAAATGGATCAGGGCAGCTAACATGAGTAATGAGAAAACTCAAAAGAATCCCAGTGATCTTCACTTGAGAAAGAAAAAGAAGGATATCCTCTGTAACGTTTTCTCTTATTACCTGTCCAGTCCTGAGTGAGAGTTTCTGATTCAAAGATAGATTACAGAACAGTTGAGGAGGCTCGTTAGTGGGGTTGCAAGTGTGGCCTGCAGCTGTTTTTTTGCAAACACCGATGCACAAAAAAGATGTGTGTGTGTGGTCATTGTCTTGTGTGTGTGTGATCATTGTCTTGTGTGTGTGTGTATGTGTGTGTGTGTGTGTGATCATTGTCTTGTGTGTGTGTGTGATCATTGTCTTAAAATGCTACATTAAATTCAACCTCAAACATTTAGAAGCCAGTTAGATAATACTTAGAAGCAGAGAAGAGAGCTAGTCCATTGTCAGTTACTAAAGCCTATTACTTACTATTTAGATTAAGTATAATAAGCAATCTGCGAGACAAAGCAGGGAAGAAGTATATTAAGCTCATCCTGGAAAAATCATTTGATATATGTAGAAAAATATATGAATACAACATATGAAATATAAAATGAATTCCAAAACTGACATCAAGTTCAGAAGCCCAAGGCTTAGTGAGCCCGTCTAACTTCTTTTTAATATAAAAGAGACAGGATTGGCCCTGGAATATTCTTCCGTAGGCAATTATATGTTCCACTTGGCTGTTAGGCAGCTGTCAGTATCAGAGCGACACTATGAAAATGGAAATCTTAAAAAAGAAGGCCTGTTTATATTGATAAAAAACAACTCTGCTAAGCAAGGGAAGTGAAGGAGCCACAATAACAATGAAATATATGAAATGCAGGTCAGGCACACAGCTCTTTATTACCCTTGAGTTTTCCCAAGAAATTTCTGATAAAAAGAAAGTGGGCCTGGAAGTGATGGAAGGTTCCGGATAGTACCAGTTTGCATCAGGGTGCGGGGCTGAGCTGCCCTCTGTTCTCATCCTGTATGATAACTGTACATTACTAGAGAAGTCTTACAGGCATGGCACATCCTGTCCTGCCATCTTCTCCACAGCATCAAGCAAGGATGGAAGATGAAGGGCAGGCTTGCAATGGTCTGTACCAAGACCCCGCCGCCCCAGCCTGGTGCATTTCTGCACTTGCTAACTTTGTCCATCCCTGTTTAAAAGGTCTGGTTGTTCTGGAAGCTCACTGGAGACTATTCTTAACATATTCTCTCCTTTTAGTTTACCAGGACACCTTCCACATCCAAGGAATCCTTCTTCTCTTCATTGTATGATACGCTTTGGTGTTTGAGGCAGAGTGGTGGGAATGACTGAGCCGTCAGTCATTCTAGAGACTGCATCAGCATTGGGAGGAACACTGAGAAAGTGACTCTCACAATACCCTGACAGCACACTTCTAGCAGGCACAGGGCATTGTCAGTTGGGTACATAGTGCTGGACGATTATAAGGCTGTGATTGGGTTATCCACAAACACTGCGTTACTACCAGACCGAATGCCATCATGATATGGGCTTAATATGGTTTCTGATGGCTGATTAATAGGTCAGATTACCTGGAAAAGAGGACCCCTTTGTAAAAGCCAAAGACTACATTGGACAAATCTCCTTACACTGAAGATGTGTAGACGTGAGCTCTTCAGAAACATTTGCTTTCCTTTCACTCATGGATGCATGCATGCATACACACATACATACATACATGCCTGCATACATCCATACATGCCTGCATACATACATACATGCCTGCATACATACATACATACATACATGCATACATACATACATGCCTGCATGCATACATACATGCATACATGCATACATACATACATGCCTGCATACATACATACATATATACATGCCTGCATACATACATACATACATACATGCCTGCATACATGCATACATACATACATACATACATGCATACATACATACATGCCTGCATACATATATACATACATACATGCCTGCATACATGCATACATACATACATACATGCATACATACATACATGCCTGCATACATATATACATACATACATGCCTGCATACATACATACATAAATACATGCCTGCATACATACATACAAAGCTTTCTTAAAACTACAAATGGGGAAACCTGATGCTAAGAATATGAGAGTCAGCAAAATTAACACACACTCATCTTAATTTTCTCCTTATTTCTTCCTCAGCATCTCTATCCTAAGATGCCCTGCCACTGAACTGCTGTCAAAGGAAGTCGTCAGATTCTGAGTTAAGCCCCACCTCAAGACCTTTTCTCTACTGTGTTACCATGAGGCAGAAGGCTAGTCAGCATGAACAGCCAGGCTTCAAGGCTGGGTGGAACCATAGGCTACACATGGTCACTCACACTCTGGGGTGCGGTTATAGAGTATAGTGGCAGACCTGGGATTTTATCTTGTGTTGGATAGTATGTCTCCAAGATTTCCCTGCCTCCACATGGCTGTCCACTGCCCCTTCTTCACACACTGAACCTCAAAAAGTCACATACCCTTGTCTTTGTCACAAAGGTCAGTGTTCGAGGGATGCTCATGAACAGTAGTGTCCAGAAAGTTCCACCTCCACGGCTCTCTTGCTCCCACACTGAACTGCCCCCTCGTGAAGGGACACTTAGGAGACATTTATTTTCTAGAGTCTAACTGGAATGATCCCATGATGTCATTCTTCCTGCCACGCCCTGCAGTAGCTGTGGCATCTGAGTGAGGGGCAAAAGAGAAAGGAAGCCAGCGAGACACATAGGACAAGAATACAGATGGGGTGTTCTCTTGCTAGGGAGACAAGATACTGTGTGTAATCTACCAAGTTCACTTCTTACAAAGGCTCTCTCTCTCTCTCTCTCTCTCTCTCTCTCTCTCTCTCTCTCTCTTCATTCTTTCTTCCTTCTTGGCTTTCTCTAGATCCATTTAACTTGGAACAATTACAGTAGAGAAGACTTTATATCACTAAAGACACAATTGCAGGGGGACTGTGAGGAGGAGCCATTTGGTGGAGATTTCTATAGAAAATACACTTCCCACTGTTCTTTTAGATACCCATTTTCACCTCACCTTGAAAGGAAAGCTGTTTCAAAGCAGGAATTGGCTTTTCTTCTTCTATCTGTTTAGCCATCAGCTCCTTGATATATGCATATGTGAGTTAACGCAAACAACCCTTCTTTGTTTCCCTTAAAGATATCGAAGCAAAGTTTCAAGTAGCCAATTAGCTTTTTGACCTAAGCTTTGTTGGCTGAAGAAAGCCTGAATCCCAGGAACATTTGGTTCTCAAGGCATTTGGATCTGAGAAGAAGCTCTCCGTGCCAGCGCCAATCAGAATAGCTGCCGGTTGTTATTCTTCTTCACAACTGGCGGCCATTCCCAGCACCGTTTCAGAGGCAAGATCCATCCCTGCACCTGTCTATCAGAGAGCAGAGTGGGCTACATCTGCAGATACTTGTAACCACAGCAAGGAGTGGAGGAGGGCTGCATGCTCCCAGATAGAGCAGTGAGGCAGGCTATGGGGAAGGAAAGAGCAGAGGATGTGGGGTTGCCTCATGTGTCAGATACAAAGTCGTTATTGAAAGTCACTTGCAGAAGGGTGTTCAGTGTTGGAATGGGGAACTTCCAAGTCCTTCACGGACCTAGTCTCTAATATAACCTTCAAGTGGGTCATCTCAAGTACATGGATTTGTTTTGCCTTTGCCACAGAAGTTCAGACTTCTTATGAAGCAAACAGTAGATTGTAATATTATGGAGCCAGAGTTATCATTCAGGTTATGACTATAGGAGTCCTGTATCTGCTGTTATAAGTCCATCTTTCTGTGTCTTCCATTGCTCATTAGAGTATGGAAGCTCGAAGTGTTGGCTGTGTTTGTTCGTTTGTTTGTTTCACTTTTTTGTTTTTGTTTTTTCCTAACTTTTATTATCAACAGCATATTGCCCACAAACAATGTGAGTATTTCCTCTGGTAACTAACAGAGGCTTCAGTATGTCTTATAGGTTTGGTGGTGAGCCCAGCCTTCAATGGCTGAGACATCTCTCCAGCCCTCTCAGTATGACCAAGGCAGACATCCATGAGGGTGGATGATATATACTTCTATTTTGTATTTGTAAATATGGGAGCTTTTTCCTAAGACCTAAACCAGAAAGTTCTAAGTAAGCTGTCAGCCTTAATTAGAAAATATTGCTTTAAGACAAAGCTGTGCAAATGCGTAGACTTATCTCTCCCAAGTGTTTAGTATACCAGGTAGCACCTTATATCTGAGGCCCTTTGGTTCCACGGGGAATGCTGAGTCCATGTTGCATACTAATTCTGTTTAATTGCCCTGTGGTGATCTTAGGCCCGCAGTGCTCTCTCTGCTTGCTTAGAATGCTTTACAGAGTCACTCAGTACAATTAACAGCTTCATGCCCTCCTGTTTCAGGCTGCAGTTCTATAAGCACCCTCTTTCAACTTCTGTGTTTGATCAAACTCTTTTGAATAAATATATTCTTGTTCATTTAAAACTGGAGTCGGGGAAAAAGTGTTTTCTGAAATTTTCAGCTCTAACAAGATGTCTGATATAGCTGACAGATTAAACAGTCTGAAAGAAAGATGAAACACAGGAATATTTCGAATTCAACCAAGCATGTTTCAAAAGTATTCCATATCTGTCCGACGATCATAGCCATCTCCTAAGCCCAGTTAGATAAGGTCGAGCAATAAATGTTTGTGTGTATTTATACCCATATGAATGCGCATAGCATTTGTGTGTATGCATATGTGTATTCATGGTGTGTGTGTGTGTGTGTGTGTGTGTGTAAGTGTATGCATGCCTGTGGAGACATAAGTCAATGTTGGGTGTCCTCCTCAATTGCTCTCCATTTCTCCCCTGAACCTGGAGCTCACTGAGTGAGTTAGAGCAGCTGGCCAGTAAATCCACATACCCCCCACCTTTGGGTGATGGGAATATAAGTATGTCCCACCTGGAATTCAATGTGGTGCTAGAGATCCGAACTCAGTTCTTCCTACTTCAAATCAAGCACTTTCCCATCTCATCTACCTGATTAGTATTAAAAATGCATGTGTGTAGCAAGAAATTATCTATATCTATCAGTTATCTATCAATCATCTATCATCTATTTATCTATTTATCATCTATCTACTCATTATCTATCTCTATCTATCTATCTTTCTATCTATCTATCTATCATCTATCATCTATCTATCATCTATCTATCATCTATCTATCTATCTATCTATCTATCTATCTATCTATCTATCTATCTATCATCTATCTGTATTTCTATACTGTTTCTGAAGACCACAGCATGTGTAGTTCTAATGGGGCACAGAGCACATAGAACATGTTTTCTAGAGTCCTGATGACAAGAATGGATTGCACCCAGATAATATATTTAACCTAACTTACAATATCTATAAACTTTTTTCAAAAAAGTAACAGACTAAATACCAGTAGTAGTTTGAAGCAAGCATACAGTTCAGTTCTCTATTCTGTAAAACTGGCTCTAAAAGACTGGTAGACTTGGTATCTTCCATTGCTACTGTCTGCATTGCTCCCGAGGCAGTGTGGCAGCACTGGTTTATATCAGTTCTCTGGAGTCTCATGTGACTGGAAGCAGAAAAATCCTTAATAAAGTCTCCTCTATGTTCTGAAATTTCAGTTGGAGAAAAGCTAAATCCCTCTTAATTTTCTATAGTTTTAGGATATAAAGGTTTGTTGTTTCCAGTTTAGAATGTGCCTGGTATTTGGGCGGGGTGTGTGTGGGGGGGGGGGAATCCACTATGAGCAATAACAATGTTACAGATAGCTTTTCAACTGTTATCACTTGTATTGCATCTTAGTAACCCTTCAGCATTAGAGTTTAGGACCTAATGTCTGTGGTGCAAGCCTTTAATCCCAGCACTTGGAGGTGGAGGCAGAGGCAGGCGGATCTCTGTGTGTTCGATACCAGCCTGGTCTACAAAGTGAGTCTAGTACAGCCAAGGCTACACAAAGAAACCCTGGCTCAAAAAGCAAACAAACAAAAAAGTAAAGATAAAATGCTTCAAATGCTTTTGCTATTCTTTCTTCCAGATGGCTTTTGTAGCACAGTAATAAAATAAAGGCTGTGGGGAGTTTAGGCATAGCTGTGACAGGAGCTGAGAGATGTTTGGGGCATGATTGTCTCAGTGCTCCAGAGTAAACATAATAAAGAGGGTTATTGATGAGGTGACTCAGGACTTAAGAACACGTGTACTTCGAGAGAATCCATTTTTAACCCCAGCATTCACATGGTGGCTTACAATCATCTGGTACTCCAGCTCTAGGGAAACTGATGTAATGTCCTCTTTAGGGCTCCATGACACCAGGCACACAAGTGGGGCACAGACACATAGGCGGACAAAGCACCCATACACAGAAAAGAAAATGTAAGAATTAGAGAGCTAGCCTTTCAGACAGCCCCAGTTGGATACAGACCCTCGAGGCTGATCATAGCTCCTGAGTCCTCCCTGGTGCTTTCTGCCACTCTTCCCATTATATCTACAATGACAACCATCCAAGTTTGCAGTGACCGTGACTATGATCATGACTGGCTGTTTGACTGATGCTGAAGTTTTGTAGTGGGGACTCTTCTAGGACACACCTACAGTAGGAAACTTCATGGGGTAAAATCTTCCTAAAAGTTGCTCATAGTTTCAAGGCATTGATTCTGAGCCTGTAGCTACAAGGTTCTGCTCCCCTGCTTCGCCCTGTGGGCACTTCAGCTTACTGTCCTCACCTGACCAAGAGAAACCAGCTGGCTTGGAATTGTCCCCAGAGGTTTGTAAAAGCAAAGGATGAAAGAGCAGAGGGTGTATTTTTAGACCTTTGTGTGCCTTTAATGAGGAAAAGGGAGTTTTGTACAACACCACCACGGGGCCATATACTGACAGCAAAGAAGCCTATCTCCATATGGTACCAACTGCCTGCGGCAAGCAGAATTTTAGCACATAAGGAAGAGAGGAGACAGCCGCCTTTATTGCAATGCTGCCTGTCATTATTTTCTTGCTGGACTTTAGAAATGGCATGTGGAGAGGAAACCACAAAGTATAATTTCATGAAGGCCCACGCCACGACTTTCAAGCTACCTAAGCTTCTGTAGTGACCACAACGTGCCACCACTAGGTGTCTGTGAAATGTGACATTATCAAGTTGCTTTTGATTATAAAATAAATTTGAGAAAGAGTTAATTCTCAGCCTGAAGAGTGCGGAACAGAAAGGCCTCCATGGCACGAGCTGTTCTCTTGCTGAGTATCAATGGATGACCCACTTTGTGCAAGCAAAATACAACACTTGCATGCTTGTGGTGCGTTTGAGGGACACTGACTTGTCTGAGTCCCATAATAAGCCAACAAAATCATCAATGTGAGATTCAGAGAAGTTATGTAACCTCATAATTATTTGGGACATACAGGTGCATTGTTTGAGAAACAATCCCCTTCTGACAAATGATCACAGAAGGCACAAGTGTGTGGGTGGAGAACAGGGAACCTAACATTTGTTTAAAATGCTTGGGGATCAGAATGAAATAATTCGGTTGGGAAGTCTGTAAACCCCTGAAAGAGACCCTCAGATTCTAGGGTGTCTCGGTGTGTGGACGGCAAAAGAAGATGACTGTGAGCCGTCGCCCTTCAGTCTCTTCATGACGCATTATTTCCTCCTCATTTTCTCTGTGAGATGTGTCCTTGCCTTTTAACCCAGGCTATCCTGGAACTTATGATGCCCTAGCCTCTGAATCTCCATGTGTTCAGTGGTGAATTACTGACCTGCTCTACCATGCCCAGCCAGGACTCAGAACATCTAGCTTACAGCACACAAGTACCATACAGCCAAAGATAGCTCTGAAGAGAGCTGAACCACAAGCCATAAACTTTCTTGAGATACCACTAAACTCAGTTTTATGGTTCTCAAGTCTGAGCTTTGTAGACAATAACATCTTATCACGGCATCGAGCGACTGGGCGTGCTCTCTCTCGGTATGTCTTCAACTTGTTAAAATTCATCTTGAAACTGAATTTAAAGTAAATAAGATTAATTTTAAATTCTTTTGGATTATGCTTTGCTCTTTGCTGATTTTTATGTTTGCCTTTTCTGTCTTCTTGCTTTGCATGTGTCAGACCTAGGGCCCTATGCATGCTGAGTGACCATGAGAGTTGAAGAACACTCTCAACTGATGTGGCTTTCACTTTTAATCTTGGGAGTTTTCTGGAGATAGAGGCCAAAGAATTGGATAGCTTCTCCTATATCCTATCATGTCATATCATATCATAACAAATCATACCAGATCATATTATACTATGTCATATATCATATATCATACATTGCATATTGTATATCATATACCACATATCATATATCATCATATATCATATATCAATCATATACCATATATCATAGAACACATATCATATACCACATATCACATATCACATACCACATATCACATATCACATATCATACCATATCATATCATAACATCAGCAGTTGGAAATGGTTTCAAAATACATAAAAATAGAGTATAGCAGGATCATGCTATTATCTGTCTTTAAAAGCACTTAGTAGTCTTCCCAATGCCTTGAGGAACATTCAGATGCCTCTACATCTAAGATCAGCAGTCAAAACCAAACAGGAAGCCACCTCGCCCGTGAATCGGGCTAACGTTTCACCAGCGAATTCATTTTCTCTGCCTTCCTTGGCATAGCTACTTCTGTGGAAGCATTACCTTGTTTACAGTATTTAACACAAGGCCCTGCTTAGTGTTAGGGTTGTTCTGATTTGTGTCCACAGTTTCCTTGTGTGCACAGCCACTCACGTGTCAAGAACAAAGCTGAACAGATTTAATGCAGTTTGAAAGTCCTAAAAAGGCAAACGCAAAAAACAAAACAAAATAAAAAACCCTCAATTGACTTTGTTAAGTGAATACAGAGTTTAGATTCCTGCATGGGAGAGAGAGCATCTTCTTCCCTTTTGTTTAGGTTGAGAATCTCCGAAATTGGAGACTGAGCTCATTTCAATTTAAGACCCTTTTGTTTTCACTTCCTGACAAAGATCCCAACTAGAAACAAAATGGTCACCTGCCTGCTAAGCACTTCAGAAAATAATCACAGTGGACCGGAATAACCCACAAACTGAGCCACAAGTTTCTGATTGCCCAAAAGTGTGGACAGACCATAATATAAAGCAACATGTGAATGAGGTGAAAGGGGAAAATTGGAGAAAACACCCTTGGATAGGATCTCTGCAGGACAAGAGTGACAGCAGGGAGCCATGCGCTGTCATTTCCCCTCTTACAGCTTGAACTGTCTTGTTTTGAGCAAGAGTAGTTTCTATAATAATCAATGAAACTGTTACTAACTATTGAGACCCTGCTGTGTGGCTCCGGTTAGAGCTAAAATCACTGTAAGATTTGGCTGCGAGGAAGTTGTTATTTTGGTTCCCCGAAAGATAACCTGGGGCATAGGACTTCCTATCAGCTCTGTGACCAGAAATTCATCTTCTCCAGTGTGTGTGGTGTGCGAGCCTGTTCACGTGAATGCAGCTGTGCAGATGTGTAAACAGAGGTCTGCATTTGTTATCTTCTTCGGTCGCTTTTCACCTTGTCTTTTGAGACGGGGCCTGATTGGCCAGTGAACCCTAGGAAAGATCACGTGTTCACTCCCCCAGGTCGGGGATGTAGTAAGCGCTGTGTGGGTGTTGGAATCTGTACTTAGGTCCTCGTGCTTGTATATCACGTGCTTTACTGGCTAAATCATCTCCACTGCCACAAAATCACCTCTTATGTGAACAAGGCTAAATACAGCTGTGCTGGACAAGTCCCAGGGTGTAATAAAGTTTTATTGATACCTAAGAAGACAAAGGAAAAAATGTGTGAGAATAAACAGTTGGATAGTTTTTAAAAGGTACCTAATACCAAAACACTCTCTTACTTTCTGCTAGATGCCTCCTTTCCAATCAAAACACTGCAGAAGTTATTAAATGATTTAAATCGCCTGGTTTTGGCATCGACTTTTCCCAGTTCCCTTGGATGTTTTTCCACTTTGCACCTCTCCATTCTTCCTTTCAGAAAATGTAGACAATATCTGCCAACTCCAAGAGCGTGCTGAAGAGGAAAAGATTAGCAAGATGTGCGCATACAAATTTGTTTAGCACAAGTTTTATAGAAGAGAGCTGGAGAAGTGAAGACCTGTGTGGAAACCTGTGTGGTTTTGATGTTGGGTGATTGAAAGGTGGGATTCATGGCGAAGTATCGTTGAACACAGGGTTGTGATCCAGTGGGAGAGCGACTAATTATGCCTGCTAGCTCAGAGAGCGGCTAATTATGTCTGCTAGCTCAGACTCAGCTTCCCATTCTGGGTCCTCAGAGACAGGACAGGTGGGCTCATTTCTCTGGGTGAAGGGAAGAAGCCTGTCAAACTCCAGGCTCCTGATCTTCACCAGAGAAGTCAGGGATGGGACAGAGTAAGATCTTTGTGGATTTCATGATCTACTTTACGGATGTGAAGAAAGGGAGAGGTAACTGAGACCTTCTGACTTCTGCAGTTTCCCTCAATGCCGGTGTGCCATCTTCTGGGGCACCACGTCCAGACCTTTGTGGAAAGAGCCAGATGAATGCATGTGGAGGAGAAATGGATTCTAAAAGCAGATGAAGAATCACTTTCAATTCTCGCGGGGTCCTTACAGCTCTGACAGGGAAGCAGAGGGAAATGATAAACAGCAGGACCAATGACTTAATCACATCTCACGGTACCGAGAAGTAACACGTACAGAAAATGAAATCAAATGTGTCCAGTGTCCTCACGGGCTAAGACAACGACGGCCGCCCTGGAACTCAGTTGTGAATCAGGAGGGAGCCGACTGGAGGGGAAAAGCCACTTCCCCCAGTTTCCCTTTACAGGAGATGCTCTTAAGGCTGGGCTTGCTACACGTATGAACATTCACAGGAAACGCACAGTCTTCCCAGAACATTCCGGCTCTGTGCCTCTTTGCAAAATGATAGAGACATTGAAAATTTGAATTTCTCATTCTGCCAGAAGAAACCAAACTTGAGCTCAGGACAGTGCTGCCCACACTTACCCATGACCAGAGCAGACTGAGGGAGGTGCTTTTTCTTTTAAAATCAAAATAAAACAAAGTGGAATAGCATCATTTTAAGAAAAACAAAATGAAAGGCGAATCAGCTGAGACCTGCTTGCTTTTGATTGGCTTTGTTCCTTATTCCAGCCAGCCAGCCACGGCTAAGAAAAGTCGAATGAATTTGCCCCAAAAGCAATGACCTGGTGTGGCTGAGGAGGCTCTGGCAGGAGGCTGTCCTTCACACATTTAATCCTACAGAAACCAGGAGTTAGCAGGGGCCCTGAGATATTTCAAAGGCAGTAATTGTATGCCCTCATCAAAAAGTAAATAAATGAAAATTTAAATTTTTTAAAAAGTGAAAGAAAGAAATTTCCTGAGAATTACCTTTATAAGAGCACCCGCATAGAAGCAGGGGGAAGGGGCAAGGGATAGGGGGTTTGCGAAGGGGAAACCGGGAAAGGGGATAACATTTGAAATGTAAATAAATAAAATATTCAATAAAAAAAGAAAGCTAAAAAATCAATATGGCAAAATGAAAAGCAAAGAGGAATTGCCATAGGAAAAAAATGTGGGGCATGTCTTGCCATGTTAAATGTACTTTGTGATGTTGAAAGGGGATTTAATTATTCAGTTATCTGCTGGGGACCAAGAAATGGTTACTATTATGTTTCCTTAGGTGGAAGTTGTTTATTTTTTCTTTTTAAGTACGGCTCCTACTTTGCAACTTAATACCTAAATGAGGAGAAGGTAATATCTGTGTCTCCTGTTGCTCCAGTACAGCACGGATCTAACACTAAGATACATTACATATAGCAAAGGAAATATGTACCATATAGAAAATAAAACTAGCCTCGTAAGACTTAAAACATTTTCTTTGGTACTTAACCTGATAGTCTTGGCTCTAGACTAATGGCTCCCTTCTTCCCAATTTATCCTTGGCTACAGAATGAGTAGTTTGGAAAAATGGAGGGAGCTCCCACATAGATCTGGTGTTTTAAGGAGGCTGGCCTGCCCCTCCTTTTATTTGGGAGCATCTTTAATGTTTTCCATGGAGGCCGAGTGCATGCATGCAGCGGCTCCCTACACCCCCTCCCCTTTTATTTTTCTTTAGAAATCAACCAGCTGGAATCTTAGGCTGGGTTGGGAGAGTGGCAGAGACATTAGGGGCTTCCAAAGTACTAATTAATTTAACAGTGGTTTAAAACAATGTTGGCAATTGTCAGGGAAGCTCCTTTGTCGTATTAAATCAAGTTTCTCAAGATGAATTGCTTGCTAACCGCATACCATGTAAAGATCTCAAGGGCTGTTTATTGTTTTACAATTTATGATCGTCTTGTTAGAGGACTACACATCAGTTTCTCTCGAGCCGAGGCAGAAGCAGAGACAAATAGCATGCAAACTATATTGAACAATTCATTACAGTGTATTGTGGAAACCTCAGCACAGTGTGGAGATAACCCTTTCACGCATGCTGCCTTATTGAAGAGTAATCACTCTGTAATGCTTTAGATATTTAAATCATATTTATAATAACACATATTAATGTAACATCCTCTATAAAGTTCTCAGGCATTTTATGAGGAATATAAACCATGGAAAAATACAAAATTTTAAAATGCAGATATACCTACCCTGGGGTCTTTGAGGCAACCTAATGAGGAATATATACAAAATCCCAGGCTGACAGTTTCACTATTTAAGTAGCATGCAGGATAACTCAAACACATTTAAGATATAGCCGGCTATGGACACATTCTTTATCTAAATATTTGGCCAGGTTGTGGGCAGGCTTATTTTCATTTTTACTGTTATGGGTAGGAAGGAGGGAACGATTAAAAATGTTTAGAACATTTTTAATCAAAGCTTTCAAATTCATATACCTGGAGATCAATCACAGATTTAAGTTCACATATTCTATAAAATGACATTATTAGAGCCGTGGGGTTAATTTTAAGGCAAATGAAGGCATTTATCTTGGAGTGGCTTTGCCTGGATCCCATAGAGTGGTTTATGTCTGGAGTCTAATGGATAATTTAGTAATTTGTCTGTTTATCCTGAAGGAAATAAATAATCTTGGGGTTCCAAAAGGATGCCTTTTTAGGGTCCCATGAGAATATTTTTTTCACATTATGAGGATAGTTCGGGGGAGTTCCTAACTATCCAAGGACTCCTGCAGAGGATTACTTTCTGACTTAATAAATTCTTGTGGAATTACTAATGATTCTTTCTCAGCTCAAGGACTTCACTACCAAGTGTTCAGGATGCAAACAACTAAGTTAAGAACCTTATCACATCCAATGCTCTGGCCCTTTCTTCCATTGCATTTCATGCCCCTGACCCCAGAGGAAAGATAACAGGAGTTAAAGGATTTAAGGAGCCAGGAAAGTGGCTCAGTTGGGTAGGTGCTTGCTATGCAAGCTTGAGTTCACTAGCAGTCAGGTGAACCCCAGAAGCAGCATGTGCATATGAGGGATGAGGAACCATGGACAGGGAGACAGGGACATGACAGGAAAGGCATATTCTTGACCAATGTCCATATTCACACATGCATATACACACTCAAACACTCACACACTCACACACATTCACACACTCACACACACATATACATGCACTCACAAACACACTCACACATACACTGACACACTCACTCATACTAACACACACATACACACTCACAGTCACACACACACACACACACACACACACACACCATGCACATAAAAATAGTGGTCCTGCTTTATATGAACATCTGATTTCATCTTCTGAAATACAGGATGTTTAGAAGTCCTATGGAGGAGAGATTATCTGACTAGAAGCCATCTTTCCTTAGCTTCCAGTCCTCTACTGCCAGCCTTTCCTGTCTCTTTACTGCACTTGATTTGTGTCTATTCTGTGTGTGCTTTCTCTAGGGGCCAGGGACATATCAGGGGAAGAAATAAACTAAATGTAGGATAACCAAATCCCAGGTTGGTCAGTAGTTGTTCCAGGGTCAGGAGCTTTCCCCAACAGCATCATCTGCAACACATTAATCCAGCTCAGAATGTCTCACAGGAAGGACCCATCACAGCAGGAATGAATGGCTTCCTTTTGTAGGGGAAGAATGGGACCAGCAGGAGTCGGTTATTAGCATTGGCACTAAATTGTGTAGATATCATGAAAATTCTTCTCAGTGATATCCCGCAGGCTTCTGGTTCTGTGTTCTTAATTTTTAAGAAAGTTGTTAAATAAAGATGTCTGATTATTAATACTGCCATGCTTTGCTTAAGTTGCAGTATGAAGCTCTGTTTATGAAATGAAGCTTGCTGTAGACACAATGTAACTCAGGTCTAATCGCAGAAGAAAGACTGGTTAGAACATCTCTGCTGTTATAGCCATAACTCTTTGGACCATTTAAGTTCTGTCTGGACTAGTAGTTAACATATGAAATAATAATAAAGTTAGAAATACAACCTGGGGAAGCTGGAGAGGTGGCTCAACGGTTAAGAGCACCTGTTACTCTTGCAGAGGACCTACGTTTCGTTTCTAGTACCCACAGGGAGGCTCCAACCATCCAAACTCCATTCCAGGCATTTTTAGGGTCCCCTTCTAGCCTCTGTGGGCACTACACACACATGGTGTCCAGATATACATGCAGGCAAACTCGTACATACAAAACTTAAAGTAGACAAAGCTTTATAAAAATGTATCCAGGTATCTTGTAACTTTTAATATTCCTGATTCACTCTGAAGTGCCATGTGTTTCCCCAGCCTTGGGAATAAATGCCTAGTGTACTGACTAGGGTGCATTCAATAGCTGTTTATTGAGGAACTACTTGGTTGAGATTCTGTTCTAGGTATTGGGCATTAACGCAAATGTAGCAACCTTAACAGCATCAGACTTCCAATCTAAGCACTCTCTGTTCCCAGACATTTACATAGTACTCAGAGATGATGCTAGGTACAGAAGTAGATGCCAATGTCTTCACAGTAGTTTATGCCTATTTGATTCAGTAGATTGGATGGACATGGGCTGACATATGCTTTCTTCCATTCTACAGTTAATCAGCCTGCCTCCCACACTTGTAACTGAGAACACTTCATGCAAAGCTACTTGAATTAGATGTAGTGACATTCATTAAGTACTTCTTCTCTATACTTATCCAAGGGATTTAAATGAGCTTAAACAGTTCTAAATATGGGGGCCTTCCCGAGATATTTCAGAGGCTCTGGTATTCTTTCTGTGACAGGGTTTTGCTACATAGCCCTGACTGTTCTGGTACTCTGTATGAGGCAGACGTTAGCCTTGAACTTGGGCCTCCCGAGTATGTGCATTGCAAGAATCAGGTGCCACACCCACGTCCTTAATCATGTGCACAGATGCTCATCTTAAAGTCCAGTGCCTGTAAAGGACACTTACCTCCCCAGGTAGCTTTGAGAGAAGTTGCAATAAATGAGATAAGAAAATAAACACCCACCTAAAACCAGAAGCTCCATAGACACTGTGAGGATCATTATCTATGTTAATCAATACCAGATTCTTCCCCAAAGTCAAAAAGTCTGACAATTTCAATACTCAAGTCTCTTTGGTGCTTCGATTTTGTTAAAAATCAAGAACATTCTTTCTCAGTATGAGTTCTTTTCAGTTTCTATTGTTTGCTTGTTTATTCATTTATGTAATTTGACAAAGGATCTCACTGTATAGCTCTGGATGTCCTAGAGCCCAGAACCCACTACATAGACCAGGCTAGCCTTAAACGCAGAGATCCACCTGCCTCTGCCTCAGGAACACTGGGATCAACCTTGTGTGCCAGCATGCCTGGTAAAGTCTGACGTGTTTCTCTCTTGAAAAGTGCTGAATGTTGCACATGAAGCTTGTTACAAATGTCACGGCAACATTATTTTATTTTATGTTTTTTGTGATAGCTCTGTGACTTGAGATCCTTCTGCCTCAGCCTCCCAAGTGCTGGCACTTCAAGGTCAACATCACCACATCTGGTATGTATTTATTTAAATGCTGCTGTCTCAGACCCGAGTCCTCGCAAGTATGTAGCAAGGTTCTTTTATTGTAAGTAAGATTGTAAGTAATTTAGAAACATGTTTCATTTCTGTGTAGCTTGAATATACACAACAAAACTCCTTTTACTAGACAGCAAACAATTTAGAAACACGTTCATTTTCTCCCAAATAGTTCTTGAGTTTTAATGAGGAATGAGACAATTATCAATATTTAATTGGTGGGTAAATTGAGTCACTGAAGTCTTAAGTGAGTGGAGAACACTTCGTTACTTAGAAGTCTCATGGAGACTGTCAAGGGTTTCCTTTTTCTGTGGGGTTTATGTCACCCTGATGAAGACTGTTTTAAGAATTTGTACATTTCCCATAAATCCTAAATGATGAATTTGCAGATGAAATTAGAGAAGCATTGGATGAAGAGATAGGTAAACAGGCCACAGGCTTCCCAAAGGACAAGGACTAAATGACACAGGAAGCAGTTAGACAATGACACAGGAAGCAGTTAGACAATGACACAGGAAACAGTTAGACAATGGTGTATGGTAGTGAAGTCGCCAGTGATGCAGACCAGAGTGAGGACAGGGTAGGAAATCTGGGTGCTGTTGAAGTAAGTGTCCAAGATATTAAATTCATTATAAAGTATCTTCATACAAAAGTGTAAAAGAAGAAATTGGACTGCCAAGTTGTGAGGATATCAGAAACTGAAAAGCTGAGTCTAAAGCACACATTTTCTTGAACGTAGATCAATGTGTGTAGCTGACAGAATCCTGCATACTAAAAGAAATGGCAAGGGGAGTATCTAAGCTCTTTGCAATCTTTTTAGATGGCTGATATACTCAAAGAACACTCTAGGGAGTGTCTTCTTGATTGGTATTCCCCTGTTTCGGTCTTTCATCAGAAATACTGGTATATCAGTTTCAGTCTATTACTCATTCTTGAACTGAAAACACAAGATTTGGGTCATCCAGAGACTGCCTGGCTTCCAGTGTTGAGAAAGCTTCTATATTTTGACTTCACTTACCTAGAAAATGACTTGTTTTCATGAATATTTCTTTGTATATTTTAACATCCAACCTGGACATAATGACTGACTTCAGCTTTCAAATCAACTGAAAGAAGTAGTTATTCTGGATCATCCTCACCTGTCTAGTGCAGGTACGCCAGATCACATTTGATTCTGAGGATCCCTGAGAATAAATTATTTCCACCAAGTTTGCAGTCTAAGACAGAATAAGGAAATTCCATTTGTCACTTTGTTCTGTAAATCATGTTGTTTTTCGTAGCCTTTGTCTTATCTTTAAAATGTGTATTAGTCAGGAAATGACTGAGCTGTACTCACTAACAAATACATACCAAAACACAATGATTCTCTGCGTTAGTCACTTCAGGGCCTTCTTGTGAAGTTGTATTTCTCTTTCATGGTATGCTATAGAAGAAGGAAGTGGTCCAGCCAAATCAAATGTTCCTGCTGGGAAGTGATATATGTTCCTTTTGTTCAGATCTTGTCAGCTAAATCAGCTCACATGGTTATGTCTGGTTTCTAAGAAGTGGATCAATAAAGACATTTCATTTCTTGGGTACAGAAAAGTTACATTATTTAAAAACAATTGACTACCTAATAACGGAAGAAATGGTACAAGGTTCCTGAAAATCCATATCATACAATATGGTTAATATATTGTTATAGTTTGTCTGGTCGTAGTTTTTTAAGGGGAAGGCTGACTATCAGAAGAAGATTGCTGTCTGTCATACACTGCCAGAACATATGTAACTGCACACGAAGCTCATATTTTATTAGGATCATGGTGTTCTCAGGCACAGAGTCTAAGAGGTACCTGAGATGGATAAATGCTATTGAAAACTCTATTTTCAATATTTTTTTTTAAAAAATATTTATGAAGTTAAAAGCTTTTAAAATGTGAAACACTCATGCCAAATGAAGAAAAGGGTGAAAAAACTGAAAGACATTTTCCCCTTAAATTTGCTTGCCTGTATGAACTGCCCTTTGGCCCCTCCTGATTTATGTTTGCATCTGTGAAAGTAAATTAGAGAATAGAGGTTAATTCAAGTGAAATTTACTTTGCTTCATTTTTGTGCAGACAAAATTACCGGGATAAATTACAGCGCAAATTAGTCGGAGGTGCTGTTTAAAAAGAAAACTAGTTGTTTTCTTAGTTTCCAAGTCACCAAACTCTTTCTATTTCTGTCCCTTCAATTTCCAGCCCAGAGAAGGCTGCAAGCAGGCAGAGAGAAAACCAAGGTGTCTCGGCCAAAGAGATTGACCCCTACATCAGGCAGAGGCCACCAAAGTAGGGGACACTCCACCCAGATTAACCTCTACTTCAGACACTAGAGCCAAAGAAACCATGGCGAGGTGAGCCACACCCAGAGTTTCCTCTGCAGGCTCCATCCTTGCATCAGGGATTTCCTAATGAAAAGGAGGCTTCATAGGAGCTCAGCGAATAGATCTCCAGGCTGATCCTGTGTGGCAGCAAGCCAGTATAGGAGCTGGCAAGGTTCGGATGGTTTACAGGAAGCTTGCTTTTCTTCCGTATGTAAGGTGTGAAGTGAACAATTGGCTAACACACAAGCGCCTGTACACACCGTTAAGGTAATCCAAAGAGGTAAGGGGTTTCAAAGTAGCTGGCAATGATAGAAACTACATCAGAAAGTCAACAGTCAGATGAAGTCAGAGCTCTAACAATCCACCCATAGTATTGTTTTTGTTTCCAAATACAAGAAGTGATGCTATCCCACGTGGTGTTGACTATAAGAGAACAGTCAGGGTTCTAGAGAGCCGGATGTTCATCTTTGCCTTCACTGTACATGCTGCTTTTGCAGAGGACCAGGCTGGGCTTGATCTCCAGCACCCACATGGTGCCCCCACACCGTCTATAATTACAGTCCCAGGGGATCTGAAGTCTTCTTCTGTCCTTTGATGGCACCAGACATGCACATGGTATACAGACATACATGCAAGCAAAACATCCATCTATAAAAAAGGTTTCTTAATTTAAAAAAAGAAAGCCCATCATAACTTTCAAATGAAATGGAGCAGTGTTATGAAAACTAAACAGAATTTCTGTAAATTCATTATATGAAAATATATAATTTGTAGATATGCAGACTTTTGTTTAGTAAAACATTTGTGGCGTTTCTCACAGTAGATTCCAGTCCACTGGTAAATCTAGACTCTGTAGCAGGAAGCTGCTCTGTGGCTTCTGTAGTCACTTTTGAGGGACTTAAGGACTCTCACACCGGTCATGGGAGGTGGCATAAATGACTGAAAATGTCAAAACCCGAGTCCGACAGGCAGCTGGAATTTAAACTTAAGAATCCTGTCTATCTCATCCTGTGTTATATCAGCGATATTGAGTTTGAGAAAGCAAGGGCAGATAGCAGGCTCATGTGTGCCAGAGGACAGCTTCCACCAGAGTCCTCGCTAGCACCTCAGTCATGGGAAGGGCATGAGTTACAGACACTCATCCACAGTTCTCACGTTGCTCTCCTCACCTCTTCTCTTACCTAAAGAAAACGAGTCTGTAAGCCTTAACCACTTGCAAGATGTCTCCCTTGCACCTTGTGAATGTGGCTCTTTCCCAGCCAGTTGTAATGTGCACTGAGAACAAGGTTTGAGGGTAACTTTTTCTTAGGATACACCCTGTGGCTACAGCACATGGTTCATTACAGAGCCACTAAGAGTCAGAGGTTGGCCGCCTTACTTAATGGAATGACAGATAGAGAGCGGATAACAGCCCCCTTGTCTCTCAGTCTATTAATAGTGGAACCATTAATGCTGCAAAATGACTGGGAATAAGAATATTTTAAGGGAGGAAAAAGCCTTTGCAATAAATGAACTTTTGCAGCTTGACAGGCTTGCTGAAACCAGAGTCTGGTGCTGAGGAAGACCCCTGATGCCAGGCCCGCAGACTTACTATTATTTTTGTTGTTTGTTTGCTGTGTTGTTCTTCTTTTTAAGGAAGTTGTCCAGTCTTTTCTCTTTAAGCATCCATGTCCAAAATAATACACAGTAATCTGTGACCTGGGAATAGATTTAAATAACATCACAAGCGTTTCCCATGGCAACCAGCCTTGTCAAGCTGTCAGATGTCTTGAGACAGACTTATGAGAAGTTCCCAAACAAATATGATTCTAATACGGAAACGAAATGCAGCTCCTGCTGTTCTGCAGTGATATCCAATATCAGACCCACAGACGTAGAGAATTTCACACCAACAGTAACAAAGAAAGTGATTTATCTCCAAGATGCATACCAGATAAACACAGCCCCCTCAAAACTCGAGAAGTCCTCGTCTCCTGAAGCTGCGCTTGCTGGAATATTGTTGACTTCGAGAAGATTATGAAAATTTTGAAAAATTCTGGTGACTTTTTTTCCCCTCTCAAACAACTAAGTTCTCCGGGCCATTAAAGTGCAAACCATGTTTTAGACCGTGAGCATTCAGATCATGCTGTTCTGTGAGAGAGCCTCTTAGACCGGAGCCTTGAGGTACAAAGGAA
>CM052700.1:5597155-5633634 GCA_028551405.1 Uromys caudimaculatus | reverse complement strand
GAGCATGCGGATACTCCCACACATACATTAAAACCCACACTTGCCTTTTAGTTAACACTTGAAACGAAAATTATGCAGAGCACTGAATTTGTTTCGTGGATGAGAAAGGCTAAGATGCTCGTGTTAGATGACTCAGCCCAGGGGAGCTGGCTTTAGAATCAAGTGTGGAAACTGCTGGTGGTGAGTGGCTAATAATTAATTAGCTTCAGGAACTGGACATATGGCAGAGGTTAGAATTATTCCGAAGGCCATGATTCTGAGGTCAGACTCCCAGGAACACGACTGATATGTTATTGCATATCTATTTTAGTTAAAATCCGAGGCAGAGAAGTGGGAATTATGGGTGCTTCAGACTTCAACCAAATGGTTTTGAAACTTTTTAATAGTGTTTGTGTTGGGAGTTAAGGTCCCGAGATTCTATAAGTGTATGTAAAGGCTTGTCTGGAAATGAGAGAGATGATTCTTGGAGAGGTTGCTTCTCCAGAGCGTGAAATAAATCAACAAATAGCTATTTCAAACATGAGACAGATCTCCTTCACTCCAGGTCTTTCTAATGACTTGTTATGGTTTGCTTGGCTTTCCCATAAAGCTTTGTTGCAACAAGGATAAGTGCCACATTGACAAGAGTAAGGGCATTTTTTTTTCCAGAGGTCACTGCAGAGCTACCTTTGGTTGGTGGCATCTTACCTTCTCTCTTCAGCGGCTGTTTGATGGAATCTTGGAGAAACCATCCCCAGGGTGGCAGCAGAACTCACATTCCTCTGAGGAGTCAACCTCCTGAAGACAAGGAGAAGAGAGTTACACATAGTGACATCAGATTCACTCACTGAAGGAAGTTTACTGCTCTAACCTTAGTACCTGGAAGGCTGAGGCAGGAGAGTTGCAAGAAGATGCATGCCAACCTGAGCTACATGATGAATCAGAAGCCAGCCTAGGCTGCAGAGTGGAACCCTGTTTTAAGGAACAAACCAACCAAAACAACAAAACAAACAAACAAACAAAAACATGTGAACTCATGTACCTTAGGATTATTTTGTCTAAAATTCCTTGACCCCCCTTCCCTTTCCAATGTTAGCCATTTTTATCTAATAGACTCTTTCTTTTACCCCATCCTAGCTTTTTAAAAATAATCTATAACTTCACCACATATAAATATGTCCACTGACTGCTGCTACACTGCACTAAATTGGTGTGGCAGATGCACACATTTACAACGGTACAAAAACAATATCAAAATATGAATTCCTTTCCAAATATCAACATTGCCATTCATTTCAACGCCCTGAAGTGAGAGAGGAGGAGGGGGTTTTGTTTTGGTTTTGTTTTTTAATAAATTTACCAAACACCAAGTGTTTTGTTTGCTGGTTTTTGAGACAGAGTCTTGTTATAGAAACTAGTCTGACTTCAAACTTACAGACTCGTCCTGCCTCAGCCTCTAGAGTGATGTGATGAGAGGTGTGGGCCACTTGTCTGGCTACTGCTCTGTTTTGGGAAGATCAGAATGGTTTTGTCTGCTTGGTTTAACTGAGAGCCAGTGTAACTCTCTGTGCTCCCCTCTTCCAGGTGACCCCGCTGGAGAGCTTCTTCATGGAATATTTAGTCTTACCCCAAGAAAGCCATGCAAATCCTCTTTGATCTCCTCCTGTACCCTTTGCTTATGGTTGAATAGGAGAAAGGGGCACTGGTCTAAGTTTCCCCAAGTAAAACATAAATATTGGAGGAATACTTTTTACCCAAAGTCTGAGGTCAAATTAAGGATGAAGATATGAATCATAGAATCTTTTTAAATCATTAATAATTTTATTCATTTACATTTCAAATGATACCCCCTTCCCAGTTTCCCCTCTTCCTCCCCCTGCTTCTATGAGGGTGCTCTCCCACCCACCTATCCACTCTCACCTCACCGCCCTAGCATTTCCCTACACTGTGGCATCTAACCTCCACAGGACCAAGGGCCTTCCTTCCCATTGATATCAGATAAAGCCATCCTCTGCTACATATGTATCTGACCCATGGGTCCCTCCATGTGTACTCTTTGGTTCGTGGTTTAGTCCCTGGTAGCTCTGGGGATCCAGTTGGTTGATATTGTTCTTCCTATGGGGGGGGGGGGGTGTTGCCATCCCCTTCAGTCCTTCCTCTGGCTCTTCCATTGTGGTCCCTGGGCTCAGTCCAATGGTTGGCTGTGAGTATCTGCATCTATATTGGTCAGGTGCTGGCATCATAGACCCTTAATTCTAGGAATGAGTTCAGAGATTAGAAAGCCCAAGTCCTCCTGCTTTTGTCCCAGCTCCCCCTCAGAGTCTACAAATATTATCTTCCTCCACTGAACTATCAATTCGTCTCACGCTTTACTGAGTCTAGGCATCAAACACACACACACACACACACACACATGCACACACACACGCGGAGAGAAAGAAAGAGAGAGAGAGAGTCACGGTAAACCCCCTAAGGTGTAAACTTGACCATGATATTTTCTGGTTTAAAATCTACAGCGAGTTATCACTTCTCTTTGGATGAAGTTGAAATAAACACAGTGTGCTTTCCTGTTCTTTCCAACATGCCTTACTGGTCTCACCTCTGTCTGCTTCCTCCTGTCTGTAATCAGACAAGCCATTCACATCACAGGAGTCCCTAAAAGCATCATTGCTTTTGTTACAACCACACACACAAGCTATAACCTCAGTCTGTGTATCTTTCTTCCCTGCTCTTTCCACACACTGCTTCTTATGAAGGCCCAAATTCCATGTGACTCCACAGTGCCCTTTCCAGTGTTCACAAGAAGCTCCAGTGTGTAGCCACTGGGCTTCATGACTGCGACCTGTCAGGAGTCAAAGCGGTTTAACTAATTCGCCTCTACACATGACTGTGTTCATTTGGACTAAGTTTTCCTCTCTCTGACAGTGGTTCTCAACCTTCCTAGTGCTGTGACCCTTTAATGCAGTTCCTCATGTTGTGGTGATCCCAACCATAAAATTATTTTATTGTTACTTCATAACTGTAATTTTGCTACTGTTATGAATTGTAATGTAAATATCTGGCATGCAGGAAATCTAATGTTACCCCTGTGAAAGGGGTGCTCAACCCCCAGAGGGGTTGTAACCTACAGGTTGAGAACCACTGCTCTATGGGCGTCATCAATACCACACTAATCTTTCTGTACAGAGAAGGCACTGAATTTATTCATCCTCTTATTTCTTCATTTGCTGGATGTGAACGGATTGCTGAGTTAGTATCAGAGAATGTAGTAGACAGGGCCCTGCCATCATACACATTGTAATGTGGTCAGAGAGACAGAGATTAGAGAGACACATAGGAGAGCATACAATGTGTCCTTTTCCATTGTGGTGTGTGTGTGTGTGTGTGTGTGTGAGAGAGAGAGAGAGAGAGAGAGAGAGAGAGAGAGAGAGAGAGAGAGAGAGAGGGAGGGAGAGAGAGAGGAGAGAGAGAGAGAGAGAGAGAGAGAGAGAGAGAGAGCATGTGGGCTAGAGTCTATAAAGGCCAGGGGCCAACTTAGGTGCTTTTACCCCAAAGCCAGCCATCTTGATTTTTAAGACAAGATTTCTCTCTCACCAGCCTAGGATGTTCCTGAGCAGGCTGGGCTGACTGGCCAGCTAACTTCAAGAATCAGCTTGATTCCCCCACCCCAGTGTTAGGGTTACCAGCTAATACCACCATGAACAGCTGCTCTTTATAGATCCTGGGGATCAAATTCTGATTCTCTGATCCCTCAGAATGAGGGATCTTATTCCTGCCCTGATCTGTGCTCTTATAGAAAACAAAAACAAACAAAGGGGGAGCTGATGGGGACATCAGGGAAGCCTTTTCTGGGAAGTGACTATTGCAGTAGAATTTATAGAATGGGATATGGGAACCTACCGAGAGCATCGAGGAGAGGCCTGTGTGAAGATCTCAAAGAAGGCATGAGCTTGTCAAAGGAACAGAATGAAATGGGTCAGCATGGCTGACAGAGGGAGAAAAGTGAGCCAACCTGAGGCATAAGCAAGGGAGAGTTTGCATTCTGTAAGAAGCACCTTCTCAAGCCACACAAGGGTTAATCATGTTGATAGCAATCTCTAGAAACAGAGGGCACATTACCCTAGGAAAAACAAAAGGCGTGGCCCCCTGAGGATCTGGAATGAGAGATGAATTGGGCTAATGCTAGGATGGGGGGCCCAGAGCGTGGAAGAGTGTGTCATGCTTCCTACTAGAGAAGAATTATTAGCTGCTCTTCCCGACCCCCGGGGCAAACTGACTTTATTTGTCACCAAGAGCTACAGTTTCAACCATTTGAAAAGTGGTGTGATCACTCCCCCATGACTGAAGAAAACATGGACTCTGCCCTCCAAGGAATAATGCTCTAATTAAAGACTGGGTCACAAGTGACGGATGGCTGCCTTGCTAGATGTTTCATTCTCAATAACACCTCCAACATGACCTACCAAAAGGAACCTGCCTTCCCCATTTCCCACCACCCCATCCCTGCCTCTGACAACTGAGACCGTTCCCCAGATCCTTATTTTGCTGCACTGTCTTATAATCCCACTCTCAGATCCGATAACCTTTTCCCTCTAATTTCTAGGTTCTGTTTATTGGACCTTAGGATAGTAAAAGACATTGTCTCAAGGGCTGTCAATTCCCTTCATCTTTGTCCCCAGATCACATCGGGAGATGGGATTGACTTGCCTCTTTGCTATCGATTCCCCTTGGGAACCATGTGCTTTCGCTTGCCACCAGTAAGTCTGGGAGGAAACCCTGCCCCTCCCTCAACTTTCCCTCAAGGTAACAGATTACATGAACACATCTTGACTAGTTTCTTCTACTAAATATCAGCTCTCGTCCAGCAATGAGGCAGTGTAACCTATGGAGATTAATGCCTCTGTTGGCCTGTCCCACCTATGCTACTGTGTACCTCACCTCCCGAGTCCTCCCTAAACCAATGCCCAGTTATTTATTCTCTCACTCCCAGCTTTTCTCTGAGTTCAGGCCCTTTACCTGTTCTTTGTATGTCACATTTCTCACCCCAGAAAACACCTCTAATTTCACACCAGTATTGAAGCTCCTACAAAGCAGAGATGGTCTCAGATTGAGCCTAAAGCCCCTCAGAGTTATTAGGGCCAATGGCACAGTCCTAACATTTGTAAGCCTGTAAGAGATCTCTATCTATGAGCTGGGCCCAAGTGACTTTCCACTGAAGAGTAGGAAGTCAGGGCTCATAGATGCTTGAATAAGAGTAGGCTACACCAAGAAGTGGGTGTTACAACACACAGTTCCCTGCAACATCCAAAAACAAGGACAGTTATAACGTCAAGGCTATGAGCACTTCTATTTCCGTGTTCCTTTCTTACACAGGCATACACACAAATGAGAGAGAGAGAGAGAGCAAGAGAGTAAGAGAGAGAGGAGAGAGAGAATGAGTTAAGAAACATGTTTGACTGTGTTAGCATGTGTAGCAGTTATAATGTTGCTATGACAAGATGCCCAGCAACAGGAACTTCAGGAAGGGGCAGGGGTTGCCTGATAGTGTGCGCCATAAGGACAACTTGGAGTAGGAGCATGGGACAACTGGTCAACCACATCCACAGGGAGCAAAGAGAGATGGATGCTGCTGCAAAGGTGCTTTGCTCTGTTTTGATTTAGCTTGGGACTCCAGCCCTTAGAGTGGCCCACATTCACGGTAGATCCTCCCTCCTAAATTAAACCTTTCTGGAAAGAACATCACAGACACACCCATAGGTCTGTTTCCATGGTGATTTTCCTGTCAATTGATAATGAAGATTAGTCACCATGACATGCAGGCTAATATGTCAATATTCCAAACTAAAGCATTTCTTCAACCTAAGAGTTTACTTTTTTAAAATTCCAATTTAAAAAAAGAAACCAAAGGATTTCTATGTGTTCTAGAAGGTTTCCATGGAGCCCAAATATCTTGTGTCTCCTGGGTGAGCCAGTCCTGACATCAGGGCATGAGATGCTGATTTGGTACCCAGAGTACTCTCAAGTTCTGGGATGCCTGAGCAGAGGGGTGATTGTGGAAGTAGGAAGATGCAAGTGAGAGGAAGCAGGTGTTATATCTGGGAGATACCAGAGCTGCCAAAAGGAGCCAGGCATCTCAAGTGGCAAGAACATATTCTGGAAGGCACAGGAGAGGGTCCCTAATGAGCCCTAGGAATAGAAAAAGGTGACTTTCTATAATCAACAAGAGAGCACAGTAAAATAGGAGAAGGCACAGAGGAGTCATCTCTCGAAGTGGTGTATGAGAAGCACACGACAGAACAACACGCAGTGGATTGTGTAGTCTGGGTCCAGAAAAGTCAACCTTGAAAGCAGAGAGGGTGTGGAAGGGTGGAATAGGTCTGCAGGAACAGTGGGAATCTAGTCATGGAATGCTAGTGTGATATCTTCCTCAGAGAATAATGCAATCTAGAATTGCTGAAATCCAAGGCATTCTTTGTTTGCATCAATCATTAGATGAAAACCCAAGGTCTGTGGAATCTGCCAGACAGTCCTATTCCAAGCATCTTTTGCACTCTCTAGATTATGATCAGGTTTGTGTTTCACAAAAGCTCAGTGAGCATGTGTGAGATAGCTAAATGAACACATGGATGCACGAACAAATACTTAGATGAAAATACAAACTCCTGAGGTTGACCCTATAAAATTTGGGAGGTTGTGAGCCAGGGGCGACAGTAAAGAGTTTGTGCTTTTCAAAACAAGATATAATCCCAGTGCTTAGCATGAACTACAGAAGAAGAAAAAGGCCCACAAGACAGTCTCCAAAGCACATAACATGGCAACAGTCTGTAGAGGCACCTAAAACAATACACCTGGACTGGCAGGCATGCTTGAGGACTTGTGGGAAGCTAATGCTGTGAGCCACATACCAAAACCCTATGATATTTGTAGTTAATGTGGTGTCCGTTGTAGGTTGTGTGTTGGCTGCCAATGCCCTTTAATTGTCTTCCATGCTTACCTACTCATTCTGGCAGAGGTTCCTTTATTAAAAGTTACGTTTTACATTTATAGTTTGTAGAATTTGTGGTTGCAGTCAAAGAGTGTGTGGTACATGAGGTTATTCACCCCCTATCTCACACACACACACCGACGCAGTTCCTTCATGTTAGCTCTGTGATTGGCTCTGTTTGCCTAGTATATTAGCACATCTTCATTTTATAATGCCACCCCAATTGCTATATCAGTCAGATGTAGAGTGGAGCCATTTCTTTGGTCTGTGAGCTGTTCACACATTGTTTCATAAAACACAGTTGACAAGTGGTGTTCTTTCTGACATTTCTCCTTTGTTTTTCTTTATACAGTTTCAGTTGTTCTTAATTAGATATTTATAATTTTTAAACATTTAATAAATGTTCTATTTAAACAATACTGATATGACTGTCACTTATTGAGATTCTGAAATGTAGTATCCATATCAACTAACATGTTATTCGGTTTTCAGTAACTATAACAAGTCCTTGGCTTAAATCTACTTAATAAGTGAGAGGGTTACTTGGCTGACAGAGATGGAGGCTCTGGGACATATCTGAGGGCGTTGTTGATCTTAGACTAGAGCAATGGACAAGGCATCCTATCAAGAGCTCACGGTGTAGTGAAGACATCTGTTCATGGCCACAGGTGAGAGAGAGGGAGAGGAAGGGACTGGGTCCCACTAACTCTGTAAAGGGAATGCCCCTAATGACGGGATCTCCCACTAAGCCCCACATGTTAAAGGTTCAACTTCTATACAGTGCCACAAGCTGGCACTCAAGGCCACCATCACATGGATGACACTCTGCATAACTTTACCACTGTTCTTTGCAACATAAACATAATTATTTCTCTTCTCATTGAGCACAGAACCCTCAAGTGGAATTTCTAAGAATGGATTTGCCCACAAACAGTAGATAGACAATGCAGGCATACAAACATCACCCACTCACATCTGAATCTTTATATACCTCAGAGAATGTGGCAATGCTACTATATATGCTGCCATTTCCCCTAAAGATTACTGGTGGGTGGAATTCCAAACACCATGGGACGTAGAGCTCCATGGACCTGGAATGGATTGGGGGCTACAGGTGAGTTTTGTTAAAACAGTTTGTACAACTTTGTTTTTCATACAGGAAAGTCTCAATGTCACACCATCCTTTTCTTTTACACTTCTAAGCTTGGTTCCTGAGACACTGATGTGGTCCCTTCACAACAATTGGGTTGGTTTGTTGTCTTTACAGTGACAGACATAATAATCCCTAGAAAGAGTGCTACCATAGCAGCTGAAGGAAGTCACTGACAACGCCTGTGTCTGCACTCAGTGTGACCACTTTCTAGATGAATAGCAAAAACCCCACAGGATTCTCTGTTGCTGAATCTGCAGTGCAGCGTGGAAGGCAGTGCCTACTGTATCCTCTTATTCTCTATGGCTGGGTAATAAGAATCAGGGCACATTTCCCTCTACAACAAATTTCATGTTTTACAGGGGAGCCATTTTTTCCCTAAATGGAATTCCAGTATAGAATACTAATTTCTCCAAAGGTGCTAACTAGTGGTGTTTCCCCCCACCATTTTAACCTATAAGTGGCTTTCCCTGGCATTAACCAAATAGTCCAATGTATCTATATTTATAATTTTAACAGATCCTTTATAAATATGGAATCAGGCTATTATTTTGATAATGTGCCACTTTTCTATAAATACAGAGATAGGGTAATTACCACTAGAACTATCTGATAAAATTCAAAAATAGATAAATAATGAATAAGTCTTCCATTCAGTCATTAAAATTCAGAAAACAAAACAAAATATATTTAGCCATTATCCTTGTGATGAATTTGGCTCTCTGCCTTTAAACCACTACCAGTTTCAGCTGGCATGCAGGAGAACTTCGTGAATCCTGCCCAGGATGTGAGGAGGTGAACTGGAGACATTTGTCAGTAACATCCCATTAGCATTACCCAATGAAGAACAACATTAAACATGGAAAAAACTTAAGCCATGTAAAAATTGACATTTGAGATGAAAAAAAAAAATCCAGGAAATCACAAGTACTGGTCAGCATGACCTATAATCCAGAGTGCTCTTCCAGGAGACAAGACTATTCCTAAATTCATGTCAGTTGTTGCAGGTCCTCACATAGGCATTGCGAGAAGAGGACCTGACCTTTGACCTTTTTATAACTTTTTTCCTGTTTTGTCATAGAGCTACAAGACAGAGTCATGGGTTCATAGGTCATGTTAGTACCGAGATGTCCAGGTCTTGAGTTTTCATCCCACTGTGCTCTTCCTGAGCTACTATAGAGAGCATGGTTAGTTACTCATTCTACAAACATTAATTGTATTCTTATTGTGCTACAGACCTTCAATTATTTGATGCATTTGTCAGTTAACATTTATCAGATATGTGTGCGCTATTGGCAATTTCTGTAATGGCGTGATGAATGTATTGCTTCTTTTATTTAAGGTGTCACATGTCTGCTGCTGCAGAGGCAGGATGAGGAGATGAGTGCACGTTTCAAACAACACAACTTTCTTGGTTTTATGTTTTTTGGGTTTTTTTGTTTTTATTTTATTTTATTTTTTGATACTTTATTTACATTTCCAATGTTTCCCCCTTTCTAGGTCTCCTCTTTGAAAACCCCCTATCCCCTTCCCCTCCACGCCTCTATGAGGGAATTCCACCTCCCACCCACCCGCCCACCCACTCCCATATTCCCACCTTGACATTTCCCTTTACTGGGGCCTCTCCTCCCTCTGATAGCCAACAAGGCCCTCCTCTGCCACATATGTGGTCCGAACCATTGGTCCCTCCATGTGTATTCTTTGGTTGGTGGTCCAGCCTCCATGAGGACCAGGGAGGGGGGGAGGGATCAGGCCAGTTGACACTGTTGCTCCCTCCATGGGACTGCAGACTCCCTCAGCTCCTTCAGTCCCTTCTCCAACTCCTCCATCTGGGACCTCACTCTCAGTCCAGCGGTTACTGTAAAGTGAAACTTGGGCATTCTGAACTTTTGGGCTAATATCCACGTATCAGTGAGTATATACCATGTTGGTTCCTTTGTGACTGAGTTACCTCACTCAGGATGATATTTTCAAGTTCCATTCATTTGCCTGCAAATTTCATTAGGTCATTGTTTTTAATTCTGAGTAGTACTCCATTGTGTAAATGTACCACATTTTCTGTATCCATTCCTCTGATGAGGGACAGCTGGGTTGTTTCCAGCTTTTGGCTATTATATATATGGCTGCTATGAACATAGGGGAGCATGTATCCTTATTACATGTTGGAGCATCTTCTGGGTATATGCCCAGGAGTGGTATAGCTGGGTCCTCAGGTAGTATTATGTCTATTTTTCTGAGGGTCCGCCAGACTGATTTCCAGAGTGCTTTTACCAGCTTGCAATCCCACCAACAATGGAGGAGTGTTCCTCTTTCTCCACATCCTCACCAGCATCTGCTGTCACCTGAGTTTTTGATCTTAGCCATTCTGACTGGTGTGAGGTGGAATCTCAGACTTGTTTTGATTTGCATTTCCCTGATGACTAAGGATGTTGAGCATTTCTTTAGGTACTTCTCAGCCCTGTGAATTTCCTCAGTTGAGAATTCTCTGTTTAGCTCTGTTCCCCATTTTCTGATGGGGTTATTTGGTTTTCTGGAGTCTAAATTCTTGAGTTCTTTGTATATGTTGGATATTAGCCCTCTAACGGATGTAGGATTGGGAAAAGATCTTTACAACACAACTTTCAAGTCGCTTTGTTTTTATCCCTAAACACTTGTTTTGACCATATGATGCAATTACATGCTTGTGGTTTTCAATCATCAATTACCATCTTAAAAAGTAAATGAAATTCTAACATTGCAATGGTGTCTACATCAGGATATTAAAGTTGACTACATTATGCCAAGTCCCGTGACTACAGAGGCAAGTAGGGGCCAGCAGCTTACTAACCCATCAGAACGTAGTAAGAGATTCTCAGCTTAAGTCACAAGCCTGAGAGACTTTAAGCTGTCGTTCGGGCGAGCTTTCCTGGAGCGGATCCTACACACAACGATGACGAGTCAGGATGCCAGCAGTGAGGTGCATCAGTGGTTTATAACTGCTTATCTACTCACCTCGTTTCTTTAGTAGAGCAGAGAATTGAACAAAGTCCTTTTAAAGTGATAGAGACAGAGTGGTTTGTGAGCTGGAAGCCTCTGAGTCTAGCAAGATGTGAGTAATCACATGGCACTGGAGCTAGGAACAAATCTGAGACGCATTTAGTCCACGCGTAGAAATGAAGCCGCTACCGCACCTGGCCGTAAGCCTGATCGAGGCTATCCTTTGCCTAGTAACCATTCGCCTTTTAAATTTCAATTACTTTTAGTGACTCTGAAATGACTTTTTAAATGAAAAAAAAAAAAAACCTTCTTTATGTTTTTTCACACAATATATTTGATCGTGTCTTTCTCTTCCGGCAACTCCTCCCAGTTCCCACCTACCTCTCCACCCACCCAACTATATGGTTCTTTTCCCTCTCTCTTCTCCTCTCCTGCTCAAAAAATAACCCCCAAAACAAAAATCAAAACAAACGAAAAACCAGTAAGACAAAAAAAAAAAAAAAAAAAAAGATAAATGAAACACAAAGCCCACAAAAATCATGGGGTCTGTTTTGTGGCTTTGTGCTGGCCAAGGACTCCTGGGCATGAGGCCTGCTCGGGAGTGTGGTTGATATACCCAGTGCCACAATATTGGAGAGAAAGAATTTTCCCTTTGCCAGCAGGTATCAGTTGCAAATAATTTCTTGGTTAAGAGCAGAACCCCGTGTCCATGTCCCTCTCTCAGTACCGGGACTGCGTCTGGATTTATTTATTTTATTTCACATGTATGAATGGTTTGCCTGCATGTATGTAAGTGCATTGAGCTTATATCTAGTGGCCACAGAGACCAGAAGAGAGTGTTAAATATCCTGAAGCTAAATTTATGGGTGGTTGTGAACCACCAAGTGAATGCTGGGAAATGAACCCACATCTCCTGAAAGAGCAGCTTGCGCTCCCCTAACCACTGAGCCATCTCTCTGGCCCCATAACCAGTTTCTTGCATTTTATTGAATGAATAGACCTTCAGCACTCAAAAATGTTGCTTACTTTTTCAATTAGATGGGATTAAAAAGGAACTAACCATGTTAAATAGAAAAGTTTTTCTGAAATAACTTCCTTTTTAGAAGCCAAATATTGCTTTCAAGAAAGCTCGATACAATTTTAAAGATTGAAAAAGGCTAGTAAATACTTCAAAGGAATTTAAAAGTTTAGCTTTCATTCATTGGCCTGTGGTTCAGCCTCAAGTAGGGAAGGAAAGAAAAATAGTAAACTTACTCAAAATATTTCATATGACAGAGAAAACTTGATTAATTTTATAAATTTAATGCCAAATGGATCAATAATAAAATGTTTCCTCTCAAATAAAAGAAAAAAATCTGGTCAAATATTTAATAAAGATTTTTACTAGAGAGTCAAGGAACTGACCATTTTATCCTTTATTATAAACTATATATGTGAATCAACTCTCCTTTCCCTTAAATCCAGTACAAACCTAAACACGAGTTCTAATAAAGATGTTGTGTGAAAGCAAAATTATGGGCTAAGTTACAAAAACGTGGAAAATAAATCTAGAAAGTTGATCACGGGCCTGGGGAGATGGTTCAGTGGTTGAGAGCATCTGCTGCTCTTGCAGGGGACTAGGGTTTGGTTCCCAGCATCCACATGGTAGCTCAAACCATCTGTAAGTACAGCCTCACAGGATATGACAACCTCCTCTGGCCTCTGTGGGGTTTTGCATGGACATGATGTCCATAAACTTACACACACACAGAGACACACAAAGACATTTTTTAAACATACATAAAATACACATATAAATATATAAACCTTTAAAAAAAGAAAAGATAAATGTTTAGCAAATCAAAAATATATCCAACCAAAAGTCATGGGCTCATAATTTGATACTGATTTTAATGTGGAAAACCACCAGGTTAAGAAAGTAAGAATGATCATCACACTCTATATAGAAAGCATTAGATACAATTAAAAATTTGTAATGTCTTCCAATTTAAATCTTAACTAACTAAATAAGAAAAGAAATAATTTAACCTGAAATATAATATCTGAAGCTGAAGTATTAATCCTTATATTTTATTGGAATGGATAAAATTATTTCCTTCAGATTTAGGGACAAGATTGGATGTTCTCTGTTCAGCTAGTTTTGAATTAAATATTCAAGCAATACCATAAGACAAGAAAAATAAGTAAATGTGTTTGTTATAGAAGAAAAGAAATAAATTGTCACTATGTACAGATGATATAGTGGTATACATAGAGATGAAAGGCAATCAAGTGTATATTATGGGCTGGGGAGATGACTCAGCAGTTAAGAGCACTTCATGCGCTATCAGAAGACTGGGGCTGGGGTCTCAGCCTCTATTCAGTACAGCTTAGAGCAGCCTCAAACTGTTGCTCAGGGGTGCTGACTCCCTCCTCTGGTCTCTGAGAATTGCACATGGTCTCACTAGTAACACCACACACACACACACACACACACACACACACACACACACACACACACACACACTTAAACATAAAAGTAAAAACTCTTTTAAAATAAAGATAAGTGATATAACCAACCATTAGAAATTATAATTTTTAAAAATTAACAGTCATCATTTAAAAGAAAATAAGAGAATTAATCTAGTATAGATACGATTTCAAAACATGGTCCACTCTGTGATCCTCTTCCTATGGGAAGATGGAATCTGAGCTTTCCTTTGGCGTCTGGGGTGGGCCAATAGAATACAGCGGGAGGGACAATGCCTGTTCCTGAAGGCAGATCTCAAAAGATGGGTCTGTCTGCTCCCTGCATCTTACGATGCTGGCTTTGTGAATGCCCGCAGCCATATGGCGAGAGGACAGCATGGCGTGCTCTTTCTGGGCTGTTCAGACATCTGACTGGATGTAGAATAAGGACTTTGGGAAATAGTCATCCACATAAGCAGTGGCTTCCCTGAACCCTGCCTATGGGTGCCACAAAGACCATGGGGAGAGTTTGCTTCTAGGCCAGTTTGGTGTGAGTCCATTGTATTAACAGTAGATAAACAGGTAATCAATTTGCATGTTTCTTTTAAAAAATTACAGGGTACACGCAATTCCATAAAGATTCCCACCATCGCTTTTGTGATAGTCTGCAAGGCTAACATAGATGCGGTCTTTTCATATACCAGAAACTATTTTGAAGTTATAGTTTGGCATGGTGCTGGAGCCCAAGAGAAACAGCAGAGAGGTTGGAACGGGACAATCCAAATATGAAGACGTTCTGTCTGATTCCATCAGACTGCAGCCTGGGTAAAACAATGACAGTTATCAGTTATCAGTGTGGATTCATTGTCCAGAGTGATTGGCTTCATAATAAGCACAGTATATTTCCTTCAATGATGTCATGGACTTTGAACACATTCACCCCATCTTTTGTCCTGGATCCCTTCAACTACTGTGTGTGTGTGTGTGTGTGTGTGTGTATGTGTATGTCTGTGTTTGTGTCTCTGTGTGTGTATGTGTCTGTGTTTGTGTGTGTATATGTCTCTGTGTGTATGTGTCTGTATTTATGAGTATGTGTGTGTGTTTGTGTGTATGTGTGTGTGTCTGTGTCTGTGTGTGTCTGTGTTTGTGTCTGTGTGTATGTGTATGTGTGTGTGCATCAGTGTTTGCGTGTGTATATGTGTCTGTGTGTATGTGTCTGTGTTTATGAGTATGTGTGTGTGTTTGTGTGTATGTGTGTGTGTCTGTGTCTGTGTGTGTCTGTGTTTGTGTCTGTGTGTATGTGTGTGTGCGTCAGTGTTTGCATGTGTATAGGTGTCTGTGTGTATGTGTTTGTGTTTATGAGTGTGTGTGTGTGTGTGTCCCACCTTTCATTTATTCAAGAATGTCATTTTCTGTTGCAGAGCAGCAGGTTATTGATAATGGAAGAGCAGAGAGTTGCCCCGTGCTTACACGCAGTCATTAGTCCCTGGTGGAGTCTGGATGAACGGGAAAGGTAAGGGTGTAGGTTTCTACCAGAAGCTTCAGGAGCCTTCTTCCTCACAGTGCAGGAAGAACTTCCCAACAACTTAGTAAGAGTTGCTAGATCAAAACAGATGACTTCATAGAAAAATAGACAACCTGTGCACAAATAAAGAGAAGCACATCTCCCTCAAAAGCTTAATGACCTCAGGAAGGGTAAATTTTCTCACATAGAAATGACACCTCAGAATAAACTCAAACCACATGGAAGTCCACCTGTGATATGAAAATTCTCTAAGACTTCCTGGTGGTCAAGTACTAGCTCAGTACAACAATGTGTACACATAAAACCATCATAATTAAATGCATGGCTTTGTACACTCTTAAAAATGTAATGATTGTAAAACTTTTCATTTTTGTCACATTTAAGCCTTCAATATAATTTGTTATTCTTCGAATACCTATTTTCCATTAAAGAATTTTTATATTTAAATAGTATATATTTTCTAAAAGTTTTCCAAATACACAATTTTATATATATATATGTGTGTGTGTGTATGTGTGTTTATTATATATAATATATATAATCTCCTACAGAATGCAAGGCAAAAGTCTCAATAGAAACAACTTTTATTTATTAAAGTTATAGGTGATCAAAATCCCAATTAAAAATATTTTGTTGAAGAGAAGAAACACCTGGGGCATGTGAGGCTTGTGTATATTGCCAGGAGAAACACACACTATCACAATTTTGGAAAAGAATTTAGCATTAGAGATGACACACATATTATACATATTATACAACTATATGTAGTACACACTAAGCTTTTAATTTGGGCAGGGAACGAGGCATTGGGAGATGGCAGTGCTTGACACACAAGCATGAGGACTGAGGTACAAATGCTCTGAGTCCACACAGAAACCAATTGTGGATGGTTGAGCATGTAAGCCCACTCCCAGGAAACAGAGATAGGAGAACCCCTAGAATCAGCCCGTCTGAAGGATCAGTGAGAGATGGCATCCAAAACTAAGGCTGAGAGAGATTGAGAAAGACATTTGACACTGACTTCTGCTCTCTGCACTCACATGCACACAGATATGCACACACACATGTAAGCACATGCATATCACACAAACACAGACACATGTACTGCCACCAGATGTCATGTTCAGGATCGCTGTAGAGCCATAGGAAATAGCAAGAATCTAGTCTAGGAGCAGGCTGAAGCTTAGAGGTAGGACATTTGCTTAAGCATGCACAAGGCTCTGGCATATCAAAATAAATCTACCAAGAGTAAAATGAATTAATATAAATTAAATGGTACAGAAGAGAAATTAAGGAAATAGATCTCCAATTTGCTATAGGCAGTGAGAGACCAAATCTGTATCAACTTAAATCATTCAAGATAATATCATGCTTTATTGAAGAGCACATATAGTGGAAGAAATAAAATCCATGGCACTGATGGAACCAAGAGTCAAGACCTGTTTCCTCTGAGTATGGCACTGACGGACACCAGGAAGAGGCACTCCTGGGAGCTACGACTGTATGCCTAGTTTCAACTTTTGTGTCTACAAAGATTTTTAGTACATTACTATCTATCGATGTCATTGGAAATATTCTACAAATATTTAAGAAGTTTTAGTCAGAAGTTGGCCACTGAAAACTTTAGTAGATGTAAGGACACAGTAGAACATACTGTATGTATTTAAAACTGTGTAAGTGACCTCATGAGAAAGCCCAATGGAAAATAAATTCAGCAAATATTTTTCTTTGGCTAGAGCTTAGAGTTTAGAGATTATTCTTCTAATCTAGCTGCAAAGAAACCCGATTGCCTGTTTCTACTTCAAAAGGAAGTAGAAAATAAAAACTGTCCACATCTTGAATATGGAGAATTAGCTTTTGTTAATCTCTTACAGTAGATGAATGTCCTAGTTGGCATTGTGTTGCTGTGATAAGCTCCCTGGCTTAAAGCAGTGTGAGAGAGGAAAGGGTTTGCTTGGCTTTATACAGTCCCTTATCCAGGGAAGTCAGGGCAGGAACTCAAGGCAGGAACCTAGAAGTAGGAGCTGAAGCTGTGGCCATGGGGAACACTATCTACTTCCAGGATCATGTTTAGGCTACATTTCTTATACAGAAGGTGCTCACCTACCTAAGATGGCACCACCCATAGTTGACCAGGCCCTCCTACATCAATCACCAATCAAGACGAGGTCCCACAATCTGATGGAGGTGATTCTGTAAATGAGAGTCTCTCTTCCTGATTGTCAAGTTGACAATCAGGATTACCCAACACAGGAAGCTGAAAGCAATTTTTACAAAGGTTAAAAGGTCAAGATTTTAGCATCAATGATCAAGTCTGTCACTAAGACATCTACCACAAAACATTGCTAAAAGCAATCTCAGTGTTGAAGTGATTTCTTGATTTTTTTTTTTCCAATATTGAAGATTCATGTTTGCTGATTTGGTTTGGATATTCTTTTCCTTGTTTATCCACCTAAGATGAAGCAGTAGGATCTATGCCTGAGGAGAATAGTCCATTTGTAAGGGAAAAGTATGAGTTCTGGCTTTAAGGAGTTAGTCAGGATATTGGGCATTGCTTTGTGATTGGGTAGTGGGAGAAAGAGTTAAAATTGGAACCAGCAAACCAGAGTTTCAGCCGAGAAGAAATAATTCCTCTCGTGTTGTTCTTGTTACCTCAGAGGGCTGGCATTTGATTCTTTAAGAACTTTGAGGGGGACTGGAGAGGTGGCTCAGTGGCTAAGAACACCACTGGCTAGTCTTACAGAGAACCTGGGCTCAGCTCCCAACACCCACATGGGGGCTCCCAACCTGCTGTAATTCCAGTTTCAGGGGATGCGATGCCCTCTTCTGGCTTCCCTAAGTACCAGGAATACATGCGGTACATAAACAAATGTGCAGGCAAAACATTGACAAACAAAATAAAAATGAATCTTCAAAAGGAAGAGAACAGCAACAATAGAGACATTTGTTATGTCCCCACTCGGAATTAGGAGTGTTTGTCAAGGAAGTTGTAAGCTGGAGAATGCAGCAGGTCGTGTTCATCGGAGAAAGGGTCAAGCATAGGTTTGCTTATGGAATCTGTACTCTTTTAGAAAAACAACCACAAAAACTCCTGGCCAGACAAGCCGCGTCTTTATCTAAGCATTAGTTCAGGTATAACTTTTTGAAACTCCATTCATATTTTTTTGATTCTTCAAAAAAATCTCATGATACTTTCTGTGGAGATGCTTCAGTGGGCAAACTGCTTGTCTTGTGATCATGAAGAGCTATGCCCAGTCCCCCAACATCTACCTTAAAATCCATTCATGGTGGTACAGACTACAAGTCTACGGGAGCATGTGGGAGGTAGGAAAAGAAGAGTGCCTAAGGATTGCTAGCCAGCCAGCCTAGACTATTTTGCATGTTCCAACTCAGAGAGTGACTCTGTCTCAAAATATGGTGGGATTATTGAGGAATGACATCCAACCATTTTTTTATGGTCTTCATGTACATGCATTCACATGTTTGTACATATACATGTACAAGCACACGTGTGCGTGTGCACGCGCGCGTGCGCGCGCGCACACACACACACACACACACACACACACACTTCCCCTGATTGTATTGTGTTCTTATGTCCAATGTATCTCCATGTTCTGGAACTGTGATGTCAGTCATAGAGTCCCCTTGACATGCTTGGTCCTTGTTTTGCCTGCTCTTTGACAAGTTAAGCTGCTCTGATTCATTTTCAACCTCAGCTCTGAGGAAGAGTGCCTTCAATGAAAATAATAAGAAGTGAACAACTCATTTAAAAAAAACCATAGGCCAGCATCAGAGCAAAGTGCAGGACGCTGCATGTGCTTCACGTTAGGTCGCTGTAGCAATTCTCTGTGGACGTATCACCCTCAGCAACTGTGGTGGCTATTAAAGACTCATGGGATTTGATCAGGTAACCTGTCCTAACTGCCTGCAAAAAAACCTATGTGCGAGCAAAGTTTGAGCAATGAAAAAGAAGAGTTTATTTTCTTGTGTGCTGTTAACATCCTATCTAAGACTCCAGGATTAGAAATAACTATGTTTTCATAAATTGCATGAGTGGACGGATGCTAGCTGCCCATTCCACCTTCGGTAAAGCCAACATGTTCTGCTCACTCATGTATGTTTTTGGGAAATGAAACAGTTTGAGGCGGCGCTGTCAACTGCAGCAAATCAAAGCCTGTTGTTTGCATCACCATGAAGTGAACACTTCCAGAGGGGCTGGCTATTAGTTATGGAAAGCTGGTTCTGTGGGAAAGATTGATTTCTGAGAACAACAAGAATATCTCTATTGAGATTTTTTTTCAGGATTGTGTGAGACATCAGGTCAGTTGTTATGTGTATCATTCTTTCCTGAGGTTCTTTCCTATCAAAAAATACGTACACACGTGTACACTTCAATGCAATAGTGAAATGGGCCGATGGATGAAGCTTGTTACAGACGCTTGACAATGTCTGCTTCAGTTATCCACATACAGAGGAACTTAGAAGAGGGTGACAAATTACTTTAAACAGAAATTGAAGTTTAAAGGCAACAAAACAGAAAGATGCTAGTGGATCAAACACATGCTTTATCAAGTTCCAAATGATCTTTCTTGGCACACTGAAGTCACGGGAAGGCCACTGGTAGTGTTGGCCTTTAAAAAGACCATATCTTCACATACTTAAAGCAACCATAAATAAAACAAAGATCATTGATCTATATAACCTTTATATGGGGCTCTAAAAATAGGGCCTCAGACTTATTGGGAGATACCTGATTTATTCTCTTTGACAATACACAGGATGAATTGTTTAGGAGTGTGTCCCTGGACTTGGATTGCCTTCACTTTGTCTCAGAAAGTGTGGGCACGTGCTGTTGAAGGAAAGATGTGTCATTCTTCTGGTCGGAGTCAGCCACATGAAGGAGACACATCCAAGGTTCAACGAGGAACCACCTTCGTGTTTTATTTGGGGAGGTTAGGGAATAATTAAGACTTGAAACCGTGTGGAAGACAGTGTATCACTGGAGGTGGGCCTGGAGGTTTTATAGCCTGGAACTCTTCCTGTTCCCAGACTGGCTGTGCAGTGTGACAGTCTCCTGCCACCATGCCTTCTCCACCGGGACAACTGCATCCCTTTGGAACTGTGAGCCAAAATAAACCCTTCTTCATTTATTTTGATCACAGTAACAAAACCAATAAATTGCATTAAAGGTCTTAGGTGAACCTGAGGAAGGGTCTCAGGAGAAGTTGCCAGTGACGTTTACATACTTATGAAGAAAGCGGGTGGTGAGCAAACAGAAAAATGGTGTGGCTCTTTCAAAGACATTTATCACTAAAATGAGTGGGATGCAGAGGAAAGGCTTGTCAGAAAGCTTAGAGAGAGGGCACTGTGAGATCAGCCTGCTGGACCGTTTCACGCGAGGCATGCATGTTATCAGTGGATGGCTCCCATTTCACTTATTGATTAATAGTCCATAGTAAAAATAGTTTTCCAAATGTTTTTCTACGATCTCTCATCTGTAAGTGTTAGCAACATGTTTGTGGTCATTTAGACAAACAAACCTTTAAGACTTCTCATCCTTATTTAAAGTCATTAAAAGATCCATTATGCACAAAGCAAAAAAGTAATTTGTAATATTTCAGTTAGATTTAGTTCTGTTACTCATGCTCCATTCTCTCCCTTGCTTCATAGAGGGTAAGGATATTAACTAATGGGCTTTAGAAATGGCCAGTGGTACGACTCTCTTCTAATGCTCTCAGTCATTAGCATAGGAAAACATTACCATGGCTCTATTATTTTGAGTGGGACACCCCCAGCCCATAGCCTTCACCTTGGTGTGATAATGGCTTTGTTAAATGAAACAGCTGGCATACCTCTAGGGGGTGGTAACAATTCAAAAGAGAAATACTTACCATGGTAATATCAAATCCATGCTTTGACAGGTTTTCCTGGAACAATGAAGAGAGGGAGACTTTCCAGGACTCTTTACTGAGGCTTCGAATGGTCTTGTTTTTGTCTGCATTGAGTTAATTACCTGGCTATCTGCCAAAAAATCCCCTCTACCTTGTGCTAGGTAGAGTCTGCTCTTAGATAATACTCATTTTTAGTGCTGAGAAGTGGTATTTGATGTTGCTACTGGTACCCATCAGAAAGCAAGGGACTGGGGGTCAGAAACTGTTCACTGGGAAGTGCTCTTCAGCGGCTTCCTGTGCAGTGGGGACGATGCACAAAGGGAAAGTCTGTAGCCACCATCTCCCCGTCATTCTTCAGAAGAAAGGAAAAGGGAAAAGATTGCACATAACCTGCTCAGCAGGGAGCTCAACTCTCCAGTTTCGTGGCAGCATAATTTGGTTATTTTATACAAGTCTATCATATGCAAGCATTTCACAAATAAACCAGGGACAGCTTTGAATGCAATCTGTGTTTACTAATATGAGCTAATAAAATCTCATAATATTATTTTGTATCACACTAATGGGCATTGCATTATAGAATATTAGTTAAATCACCCATTATTTCGGTATTTGAAGTGTTACTCGCAGCGGAGGCATGCACAGCATAGCATGAAATGTGGTGGGGAACTGCAGGGTAGAGAAGGAAAATGGAGTTGGGGTGGACTGTGGAGTGGGGACAGGGCTCAGGTGGTAAAGTGCCTTCCTTGCAAGCCGGAGGTCTGGAGTTCAGTCCCTAGCCTCCACATGCAATCTGTGTGTGGAGACAGAGATGGGCAGATCACTGGACTCCCTATCCTATCCTGCTTGGAAAGTTACAAGCCAGTGAGAGACTTTGTCTAAGAAACACAGATGGAGGATGCCTGCTAAATGACAGATGAGGTTGACCTTGGGCCTTTATATAAGCACAGACAGACAGACACAGCTACGCACATAAATACACACACACAGAGACACACACACACACATACGCACACACACTCATTGGGTTGGGGCGGGTAAACAGAACATGCAGTATGTGTCCGGTTTGGTCCTTCTGATGCATGTTCATTTAATTCCTTCCTAGCCCTTTCTAGACGTATGACTATTTGAAAGAAAGAAATAAAAGAATCTCTGTCATTTGTTTTCCCTATCTGACTTACAGGATTAAATATTTCCCTATGTATATTTTAGCAGGTTAAGTAAACTTTGGCGCTGTTTTAACTCAGTAATTCTTTTTCAGCAAATAGAGCATGCTGATTACCTTGACACCCTGGTTTCCCTGAGGCAGTCTTGTTCACTAATGTTATCCCATCTGGGTTTTCCACGCTGTTGTCAACAGTACCTGGGTTCTTTGTGGTGCGCAGGCGCCACAGCCCACCACTGCTTTTTCTTCCTGCTTCAGTTGCTTTGCTCACTGGTGGGTCAACATACTTGACAAGAGTCACTTAAGTAATTAGTTATGTGTTGTTTCTTTTAGGTCTAAGGATCCAGGCTTCGTAGAAGGGAAGGCGCTGTGCCCCTGCGGTAGGGGAGAATGATAAGATCTGTGCTCAGGATGTTACTGACCCCAGGACTTACGCCCATGAGATGGTGGCATCATCTTGACCCCAGTTCCGCCTCTTGCAGAGGTTTGTTTCTGAACTGATAAGAATTTTAGTCTGGCTGACAATAAAGAATAACCATTGCGCTCACCTACTTTGAAATAACTCCATCCTCACACCCTTGTGAGGTGTGACTCCACCCCACTTAATAAGAAGAATAAGACGGAATGAATGGAAATTGGGGATTTGAATGTAAATTTTGCTGAGGTGTCTGGACTTTTGTTATTTAGCTATTTGAGTGGTTATAAATCTCCACTGATCAAAGCGAAGTGAAAGGAAAGAGCAGAAAAGGAGCTTGAGGGAGGAAAGGAAACATGAGTGAGTGGCTTGGCTCCCATAGCTACTCTCTGGAGAGCCGAGGCCATTTCAAGTAAAACTTGCATGAGGCTCAAGAGGTACTAACGCTTCCCCGCAGTACTAATTCTCCCGGAGTTTAACTTCCCTCCTTTGCTTTTCTGTCATAGCATTGGCATTTTATGAAATGCACTTCTATTTTGTACTCAGGTAAATGGTTGCTTATGGGGAGATTCTAGTTCTACCCGTTTGTGATTAAGTTCTCCTGGCTGTCCCTTCTCCCAGCACCGCCTGGGCACCCCAAGACCACCTCAGTACCATTCTGCTATCTTAGAGCTTGCTTTAAGGGGGGCATCCAATTTCTACACCAACACCTCTTCTTACTTGGATACAAATTACCATTTGTAATTAATATAGAATAATCAGTGACTATTTTTAACTATGTAAATATCTCCTTCTTGCCTGCCAAATTTTCAATTGCACGCAGTAGTATTTCCCCTGCATCAATTCTTACACTGTTGTGAAGATAACGGAGAGTGATTTCTCGGCTTGTCCTTTGATGTGTCCTGGATGGTATTATTTCATAGAGAAAGACATCTTCACTCATCTTTTCTCTGCATATGCCTTTATCAGGTTTTCTTTTCTGTAAAATCTAAAGTGCTGTAATCTTTGCGGGTTATTTCTTTTGCTGTTCATTTGGACCAAAGATTTGGACTTTGAATCATTTTAATGTGTTCTCTCTTAGATTGTGAACATTTCCTTTGTTTCTGGCTTAAACACTTCCTAGGTGTGCTCCTTCTTTCCTGAGCCCTGTAAGAGCCATTTTGTAAGATGTCCCACTGTTTTCGTGTGGGAGAGTCATTAGACACTGAGATGTAGATGCCAAATGAGCTCATTACTCCTGAGATGTCATTGTTCCCAGATCTTTAAAGGAACAAAACTCACACATGTATGTTATGAGTTGTACATAACTTATAAGTCATAAGTATAAGATGTCTGTCATGAACCTGTTGGGAGTTTATATTCCTAACTGGAATTGTTTCCTAATTGCATTTCCTATATTCATATTTTTTTATATTTCATTTTTATTGTACATGTGTGAATGTTTTACCTGCATGTATGTTTGTGAACCAGGTATGTGTCTGCTGTCCTGTGCCTACACAGGACAGAAGAGGGCATTGGATTCCCTGACTTGAGGTGCAGACAGCTATGAGCCTCTCCGGGTCCTGGGAATCAAATCAAGGTCCTCTGTGAGAGCAGCAAGAGTTCCTCACCGCTGTGCCTCCTCAGCCCCTAAATCCTTGCTGTCATCTTCTTCTGCGCACAGCGAGAACTCTCCTTGCTGATAAATCAAGATATATGCTAATTGTCCTGATTCCCACAACACAAAGGATCATTTCATAATTAGTCCAGCCAGACTAGCACGTAAGGCAAAAGGTTAATGGTTGCTTTAGGCAGTCATGGTCTTTACACTTATCCTCATCCAAGGGCAGTGTTCAAAGTTCCTTAGATACGTTCCTTCTCTTCTTGCCATGTTTGTCCCTTCTATCCTTTCTCTCCCCTGGGGTTTCTGTCTGCAGCAAGATGCTCATGCACACACGACATCAGTTATGTGCTGTGAACGTTATTTTGCATGTTGCTTTCTCAACTTAAAAATATATCCTAAGCGTCCTTCTAAATCTCTCTATAAAACTGCTCTTCCTCCTACATCTCCGAGTAGAGGCCTGCCATCTAGGCAATGCATTGTTCTTTACCGTCCGTACTATTGAGTAGATGCAGGAAACTGGGTAGATGTACCGTAATTTGCCTTTGATATCCGGTTTCCAACCTGTGGCTCTCAACTCTTTTGGGGTCACATATCAGATATTTCCATTACGATTCATAACAGTAGCAAGATTACATGTGTGAAGTAGCAATGAAATCATTCTATGATTGGGGAATCACCACACCATGAGGAACTGTATTAAAGGGTTATTGTCTTCATATCAACAGGGTTTCTTCCGATTAAAACTGAGAGTTTTCTAAACAAAAGGAGCCGACAACTGTAGTTTTAGTAGTTATTGTGAAATTCCTTTCCCTGGGCTTTCTACCACTTTATCTGCCCCCCCCCCCCAATCTTGTGTGAAAGTGAACGTTTCTCAACGCCTCAACAACAGACTGCGATCAAACTTTTGAATTTTTACCAGGCTGATACATACAAATGGCATCTTACTATAGTTTTAATTTTTTATTTCTCTTGTTATGAATAAGGTGGGAAATGTTTCCATATGGCCAAGGGCTGTTTACATATTAATTTTGTGAATTTCCTGTCTCCTTTTCTCAGCTTTTTATATGGTTCTTTATATATTAAGAATATTTCCCTGTCATTTGTGACGTATGCTGAAAATGTTTCCACTCTGTTTGTTACTTGTCTTTTGAATTTGTTCATGTTGAAATTTGCCATTCAAAAAATTTTATTCTTAGATAATTAAATTTATCACTAATTGCAGAGCAAATGGATTCTAAGTTATGATTTGAAAGCTTCCTCCCTCCCAATCTGAGTCAACAGGCAATCACCCACTTTTCAGCTTGTAGACTTTTATAATATTTTGAATGTTCTAGATTTCTCCTATTATGTTTAGAATTTGTGTGATGTGAGGCAGGAATTCCAACTTTATCTTTTATGAAGATGGCTGTCACATGTCACCTCACCTTTGTTAAAATACCTGTCTCAGTCTTGCGGGTTTTAGTGAGGCTCTACTTCTGTGTAAGAAATCACCTTTTGTTATCAATATCCGGATGCCTGCTGCTATTGTCGTATTAATATTCCAAAACACAGTTGTTATTATGCCACATTTACCCCAGCCTGAATAACAACACCCAAACCATCAACATGTGACAGTTTTAAAATTAACGATGAAGTTTAAGCTTCCTGCTGCTTCTTGCAATATGGCAGACAGGTATTCTGAAAAAAAAAAAGTCACTGAATTTAAAATATGGAAAAGTTCTGGATTTGATTCAAATAAACAGTGCCGATAATGCATTGCTGAGCTTAAAAGAAAATGAACTGAAGCTACAGAGGCCAAAATGAAGAGAGACCCAACACCAGGGCCCAGGAGTGCCCAGACACAGAAGTGAGTCCACTTGTCCTCAGTCAAAGCTAAACTCCAGAGCCCATACAGTAGAGGGGAACCTTGGTTTCTGTGACCTCTACTCCCCCACTCAATGCCTTGCTAGAAGCTTCCAGTTAAAGGGAGACATGGTTGTTCAGTGTGTGGCTAAATAAGCCCAGAAGGAAAGCGCCAGGCTTTCCTTGACTAGCCAAACCCAGTCGGTATGGTTGAGATGTGCCTGCTTCACATATGTGTGACACGGGATATCTACAAATATAAAACAAGCTACATTTCTACAATTAAAATAACTGTGGTGAACGTAAGAGAAACCAACAGTACCAGAGATGAATAAGGGCCTACTCAATTGTCAAGTAGATGACACTCTGTAGCTAACAGACACAGTCCCAACTTGAAATGTGTGTAAAACTGAGGGGCACATGTACCCTTGTGCAATAGAGGCACACATACATACATAGAACAACTGAATATGTTTAAAGGATTAATAAATAGGAAACTGTCTGCATTTATGGAAGATAGACAAGACGGACTCAAGAAGTATAGGCAGGATGTGTTAGTAACGTCTATTCCAAGCCATATTGTTTTATTGATCCTTGTTTATGTTTTATAGCCAACTCATTTATAGCAAGTTTATAAAATGTTATTGAATGCTTACTATGTGGAATCATGAAATAAAATTTGTATGCCTGAGGCAAGCACATGAAGAGCTGTGGATGACGGCATACGTCCCTAATCCCACTAATAAATGGGATAGTGGGGCAGGCCTTTGGGAGACAGAGATTGGTGGGTCACTCTGAGTTCGAGGCCAGCCTAGTCTACATGGTAAGCTCCAGACCAGCCAGGACAGCACGGTGAGACCCCGCCTCACAAAAATAAATAGGTAAATAAGTAAATAAATAAAACCAAAAAAAATTAGTAAGTAAATAAAACCAGTGGGTAACAAAATGCTATGCTATAATAACTAGCAATAAGGACTGGGGAATAGTCTTGTAGTATAGAAAAGATGACTGGTGACAGAGACAGAAAATATTAACTTTAAAGATGTAGGTTTGGAGGGCTCATTGAGGTGACATTAGCCTTAAAGACTTAAAAAAAATGAGGAAGTAGAAATTTTAAAAAAGAGCATTTTTACAACACAACAATGATATGACCCCTTAGGACTGTCACATGCCCAAGGAGCTTCTTGTTAAGTTGATTTAGAGTGACTGGAAGACAACATTTCAGAAAGCAAAAGCAAAAAATGTGCTGGTAGGAGGCTAGAGGCTCTAGAGCTCTTAGGACAATGTTTTGGCTAATGAGAAATACCATCTTAGGCTCGTTTGTTTGTTTAACTTTTAAGGTTATGGATGCTTTAGAAGGGAAAGTCTAGCTGGAAGAAACATGTCACTCGGGGTGGGATTTGAGCCATCTAGCCTGGTTCCACTTCTCTGCCTTCAGTATGTTGATGAAATGAGTTGTTGAAGATCTGAGTGCAGAGCAAGCCTGACATGGAGCCTGCAGATCAAGGTTGTTCTTGCCTGTAGCATTGTTAGAGTGATGACCTGGACCAGGCATCTGTGTGGGCAGCCATGAGAATCTCCCATCCTTTCCTGAACTTAGAGACAATAGGATTACTGGGTGGATAGAAGACAGAAGATGAAAAATACAACAGTCAAGTATAAGTCCAATGTTTGGAGAATGGCTAAAGGAAAGGATATTATTATGTATTGATTGGGGGACCCATGGGCACATGTCCTTAATCTGCTGGGCTGGCTCAATGATGTCCCATGGTTGAAATAACGAAAGCATTTTTCTCATACCTCTGGGTTCTTCCACAACTTTTCTGTCTCCCTTGACTTACCTGTGATTTTGTTGTGTCCTCAAAGTTACCCTCATGGTCACTGAAGACTAGTGATGTCTCCTCTTACAAGGACATTACTCAACTGAAATTAGGTCACACGGATATGACCTCGTTTTCCTTTAAGTGTCTCCTTAAAGAGCTTTATCTCTACGTACCACACATTCTGAAGTAAAAGGGTTAAGACGTCCATCCATTAATGGCAGGAGTCACCTCATAACCATCACAGTGATGAGTAGGATACAACATAAAGAATTAAAGAATTTAATTTCACACATATTTAACTGAGGCACCTTAGACATCACATAGAAAGATTTTGTAGGTAAAGGGCATAGAATTCTAGGATTTGGGGAAGAGATAATTAAAGATACAAATGAGAGTGTTGTCAATGGCAGAGTTTTAAATACCACTAGGCACAGTAAGAACATCAAGGAGAGAAGTTTAGGTAAAAAAGAAAAGGCTCAAGGTAAGAGTCATCGCACCTTGACAGAATGTCAAGGGTGAGGGGTTGAAGCATCCTGAAGAGGGCATATGAGGGACAATGAAAGCAGAGTGCACTGAGACAGGTGAGAGAACTGTATCAAGGACAGACTGAGTCTGTGATCATCACTATCAGGTTCAGTTCATGGGGTTTCAGTTAGCTACTTTGTTCATCAATGGGACTATCATTCATGACATCAGCACATTGTCTAAGCTGCAGCGAGCTTATGGGAATGAAATAAATGAAGCTGCAGTCACAATAAAGATTGTTTTAAGGAATTTCTTCTTGGGCTAGAGAGGTGACTCAGGGCTTAAGAGCACTGGATGTTCTTGCAGAGGACCTAGGTTCAGTTCCCAACATTCATGAGTTGGCTCACAACCATTGTAACTGCAGTGTCGGGGGAGCCAAAGCCCTCTTCTTGCCCCTTGGGTATCAGGCAGATGTGAGAGACAGGTTGTCCATTAACCAGAAGAATAAATCCAGGATTCATAATTCTGAGTAATAAATGGTCCAAATAGGGTCACATGATTCAAGCTGACCCACTCAGTAGTCTAGCAGAATTTTCAGACTATGAGAAAAAGTTCCTCTGTTTTCCTTGTTCACACTTTTGCAAGGTTTTAGGCTGGGGAGTGCCTGCTGTGTGCATTACTTGCTGTGTAGTCATTTCTTTTAAATTGAAACATTCTGTGTCCCAGGTAGGAGAGAAGCTCTTCAGATTTGGGAAGCTTACAAAACTTGCCCAACCTAGGAGGATCAGAGAACTTAGGAAGCTCAGAAGTAGTAGAACTTTCTAAAGTTCATAGTTTCCACCCCACCCCCACCACACCAAGTTTGTATGAATAGGAAGAAGTTGCTGGAGAGAGGAGAATCTTCAATGGAGCTTCCTGCAGAATGTCATCACCATGGTGGCGTAGACTTTTCAATGACAAAGCTGCCCTTGGGCCAGCCACGCTCCTGTAACTACTGAACCCATTGGTTCACCAAATTGTGCTTGGGTGGAACCATTTCTTTGGTCTGTCATCAGTGTTCTTTCTGATGTGAACAAATGCTTTGTTTGTGGTCTCCAGAGGAAAAAAATCCAATTGTGCTGTTCTAGAGAACAACACCCTTAAAGAGTCACACAGGAGAGCAGGCAGAGAGGGCCATGTTCCTGACAGTTTTCATGTCTATGAGTCTACTTTTCCTTTGGGTTGTTTCTTCAGAATTCATTCCAGGGATATGAAGGATGAATCTGTCTGAAGGTTAAGCACAACTTGGACATCTAAGCTGTTTTGTGACCTCTGAGCTCAGCCTTTTCATCCATCCTGCTTGCATTTCGTGCTTTCTTCTTGACAGCTTCTTCTAACTACATCCACCTTTGACTTTCTTATTCTGTAGGCCTACAATCTAACAGGTCAATGAGTCTTTGACCTCTATAATAAGAACATTTCCTGAGTCACAGAACTCTTCCTGTCACCTCTGACACCCAATTTTAAGCTACTTTAATTTCTCATTTTGAGGAATGGACAGATAATTCTTCATTCCCAGGTTGCTTTTCCAGGTTTGCATGGACTTCAGGTCACATTACCTTGTATTCTTCCCTCAACTTTAAACAATAAGACATGGAAAAATGAGCAATGATGAAGAGAAAGGATTTGAAATGACCATCTTTCAAAAGGGACCACAAAGGGAGTTACAATTTTTATTATTGTTACGTAGAAAGACACCAACATGACTCCAGTTGAACATAGACTTTATGGACAAATCACATCAGCTGGTGTCCCCATGTAAGTATCAACTTAATAACCACTATTCTTGCTTTATTAATATTGTTGCATGTTTGAAATTTCCTGACACAAATAAAAAGCTGCTGTCGGAAGGTTTGCAGGTTAGTTATACTTATTCATACACACGAAGGACCTTATACTTGCTGCTAAAAGTTTCTGTGTCGTAGCAGCAGTGTTTTGGCACGGGAACGGTCATAGCGGTTGTAGCTGAGGAGTCGGCGGGTGGTTTCCACTGACTCGCTTGTTCTCTCTTGAGCACTCATACTTCAATCCAAGACAGTGCAGATTAAGACATCTCTGATTTTCAGCCTTAATGGAAAACTATGAAAGATCCTAACCCACGAGATACTTAATCCCTAACCCCTTCCTTACAAAAGTTTACTTTTAAAGAGAGTGAACATAGACAATGATGTATGTTGCTCTACCAACCTATATTAAGAAACCCCTATTACATAATAATAGGATAGTTGTCTCATCTACAAAAATGGGAAAATGCTGCCATTAGATGAGTAACGTCATGTGGTCCACCGTGAGATATACATATACATATACATGTATATATGTGAAGTGTACCCCCAAACAGAAGAAAGGTTTGGATTTGGTTGTGTGGCTGGGGAATGTTTCACATCCTTTGTATTATCTTCTTTGGGCCCATTTTTATTCTAGAATAATGAGAGCTTTGAGTGAGTAACCTAGGATAGACCATGGTCTTTTCAGACTAACTTTTTCTTACTGCCAAATAAAGCTCTTTTAAATATGTTCTCTTTGAAGCAATCATGACATCCATTGGCCAACTGGATCTGGGGTTATGCCTGGATACTTTCCCCATCGCACGTGGCTGTCAATTTGAATTGTGTATCAACTACCCATCATATTTGGCACATCTGTATTTAACATTGGCATTAATTTTACCCTATTGTTCTAATTGCAGTACTTTGATGTAATGACACCATTCAATTCACAGATGGTACTGGTGGGGGGTTATCCCAAAAAAAATATAATGTAATTTTAATTTGGAATGCGAGAATGCCAAAAATAAGCGCTTCACTGATTAAGTTATCTGAGCCTGCTAAACAGTTGAACATTTGAACTGAATAGGGAAAACTGGGAAGGGGAACAGCAGGTTTCAGACCCAACCTACTGCAAGTGTTTTGTGTTTTGATTATAGTCCATGGGGATCCCAAGTCTTATCGGTTCCTAAACAAACTTTGACATACTTAAGGAAGACAAAAAATGATAGTTTCAAATAACATTGAGGCATTCTTTTGAAAACAAAGTCTTTGATGGTCAGTGTGGGGCTATAATTTGAAAGGCAAATATTTAATTTAAAAAATTTATTTAAGGTATCGTTTCAAATTTGGAATTCACACAGATCCATGTAATTCACGGTGAATTGCTGTCATAATTTTTATGAGATTACAAAGTAATTCCAAGTACAATTTGAATGTTATAGAATTAAATCAGGTGATAATTGAAAGATTTTCCCCCAAAGGGCACAGGACACTTCATCAACATAGAAAATGACTAGAATACAAAGCTTTGTGTCCCACGTGAACACTCCCACTGCTCCCAAGCTGTTTCCTTTGTGGTAGGAGGATGGATGGCCCCATCTTGAAGGTCCAACCATGATGACCAACTTGGATCAGGGAGGAGGGGCTCTAATCACTAAGACCCTCTTTATACTGTGCCTAGAATACTTACAGGAGCTGAAGGAGTTCATTGAGGCCACGTGAGGCATCAGTGTATAAAAGGCTATGCTGCAGGAGCCCATCAGCTTGCTTAAAATACAGAGATTCTGGACACCAGGCAACTAAGAGATTCTAATTCAACTAGAGACATTCTATGAAGTGAGATGGTAGTGGACTTGTTGATGTTTTTTAAATCTGGAAATATGATTCCATGGCAAAGCATAGCAACATCTGGCTTGGAGAACACTGCCAGGTACCAAATCCATGTCCTAGAGAGGACTGTCAACATGACACACTCGAAGGGTCAATAAGGCATTGTCTAGATAACAGTGGAACCTCAGTGTGCCTGTGGAGGATTTTCTTCATTACTTTAATTGCTGTGGGAAGACTCGGTTCACTGAGGGTGGCATCATTCCTTATGCTTGGTTCCTGAAATGTGCAAGAGTGGAGAAAGTGAGCTGAGCAGTTGGCATGCATGCATCCACTCTCTCTGTGTTCTTCGCTATGGAAATGACTAGTTTTCAAAGTTTCTGCCTTAACTTTCCTTTGATGATGGGCTGTTAACATGGTACTATGGGCTAAAATCAATACCCCTATAAATTGACTTCTGTCAGAGCAAGGATGACAGCTGGGTCTATGACAAAAAGGTTGATGGCTAAAGCAGAAAAGAGTTGAGGTTTCTATTGCCATGACCAACAGTAGCTTGTAGAGGAAAGGGTTTGATTTCCATATCCTGGTCACAGTCCATTGAGGGAAGCCAAGACCAGAGTTCAAAGCACAACTTGGAGGTAGGAACTGAAGCAAAAGCCATGTATCCTCATAGGTTAGTGGCTTGATCCTTTAAGTAACAAATCTTTCTTTCCTTATTTCATCCTTCCTTACTGCTTTTTTCTTCCTTCCTTCCTTCCTTCCTTCCTTCCTTCCTTCCTTCCTTCCTTCCTTCCTTTCTTTCTTTCTTTCTTTCTTTCTTTCTTTCTTTCTTTCTTTCTTTCTTTCTTTCTTTCTTTCTTTCTTATATGCCCAGAACTACCTTCTCAAGAGTGACATTACCCATAGTGCCCTGCACCCTTCCACATCACATTACTCTGGAAAATGCCCCACACACTTACTTGCCTATGGGCCAATCTGTGAATGCATTTTCTCAACTTAGTTTCCTCTTCTCAGATAACTAAACCAAACCAGAACAAAGGATGATGTTTAAGCCTTGCGTTGCACTTCTTCAATGAGGAGGGCTTCCCACCCTGGCTGGAGGACAGCATGGCTTCCGTTTATTAATAATACAGGAAATGCTGGGTGATTTGGTGCTATAAGATCTTACTACATGGAAACATCTTTCCCATGCTGAAGGAGAAACTAGAATATGAATGGCTATCATTTTCAAGTAGCAGATCTCCGAGGGAGTGAACTTTGCAGAGCCGTATCTGAGTATGTCTAAGGCAGTTCAATACTGAAATTTGAGGCTATTTTACTGGAAAACTCACAGTCCTTAGAAACCTGTTTGTAAACACACAGCACATTCTCAGAGCAGTGATCTTTCTAAAACCAACACCCACTGAGGGAAACAGGAATCTCAGACAATCACAATTTCTAGTGCTTGTGCCTAACCATGAAAGACAGACAAAAACCGTTTAACTGTCTTGGAAGCTGGGAACTCAGTGCTAAGTGCTATCCACACCGTGCATGTTCTCAGAATGGCGGTATTGTTTTGGTTTCTCTTCTAGGATCCTCAGAGTGTGTGCATAAGGAGTAGCTTTTCCTGCAAGGGGCATGTAGGCACAAAAAGTTGCTTGTGTTTCTGCTGTAATCTTTCAGTATTTTCTGGAGAATTTCAAAACCATGCTCGAGTTTACATTTCGCTCTTATCTGCAGCGGTTAATATTAAACATTAACCTACCCTTGACTTTTCTAGAGCATAGCTTCTAAAACTATAGGCCACAGGGCCCACAGGGAGTCGTGTGATAAATGTGGTCATCATGAAAAAGTTGCCAACTCTTTAAAACTTCTGAATGTGTAACAACCAGAATTTAGTTCAAAATTCTGGTACATCGTGATTCTACCGAAGCCCGGGTTCTGAACACACACCAGTGAACTTTGCACTGTGCATGCCCTCCTGCCAGGCAGTGCTGGTGAGCTCTGTTGAAACACCTTGGCTCAGAGGTAAGTCTGTTGTGTGCTATGAATTGCATTGTTTAATGTGCATACAAAGTTTTCTGCTCCAGCAGAAGCATAATGGTCTCGTTATGAAAAACCAAAGCTCTTGACATTTCCACCTTTCCTCAGCTTGCGTGAAATTACTATATCTTTGGATCGTATTGCATTAAAATGTTTGATTTTTGAAATTGTGGTTTGGTTTGCTGGCTTAAGTTATTTCATAATGCATCATAAAATAAATTCTGGCTTGGAGTCCAGATAGGATTTCCAATAATTTCTGAAATGATCCTGAGCGCATTACTGTCATTTTTGTAATAAGTGTTTATGCAAAGCAATATTCTCACCATTGATGATTGTGAAAATCCAACTATCAAGCAACCCTTAAGAAGGTTACAGATGTTATGTTTCCTGAAGAATCATTCAGCCAAGACTTTATGTAAAAATGATACAAACATCTCATTAATTTGTAGTTGTGTTTTCTGGACAATTATATGTATATGAAAGCACTGTTTTTAAATAGAGTTTTGGCAATGGTATTATCATAAAATACACATAAAATATTTTACACACACACACACATTCACACCCGCACACTCACACACTAGGATCTGTTTTGTGTTGGCTAGCTGTCCCTGGGCATAGAGCCTGCCCTGGAGCATGGATGAAATACCCAGTGACACCCAACTGGAGAAAACGGATTTTCCCTTGCCAGCAGATATTAATTGTAAACATCTTCTTGATTAGGAATGGGACTTTGCATCTACTTCTCCTTCTCAGTGCTGGGATTTTGTCTGGTTTGAACCTGTGTGGGTCACAAGTCTTCCGTGCTGTGGCAGTCTCTGTGAGTTCATGCGTGCGTCAGTCCTGTTGGGTCTGGAACGTGCAGTTTCCTTACGGACATCCACCACCCCTTCCCTTTCAATCTTCCTACTTCCTCTTCTGCAGATCCCTGGCCTTGAGAGGAGGGAATTGGTGGAGACATGCTATTTAGGGTTGAGTGCTCCCAAGTCTCTCATTTGTACACACTGTCCAGTTGTGGGTCTCAATGTTAGTAACCATCTACCGCAAGAAGAAACTTCTCTAATGAGCACTGACTAGGACTCTGATATGAGTACCAGCCAATGTGGCAGCTGCAGGTTCCTGGCAGAGAGTGATTCTCCCTCTAAGCATTCTTATATATAAGTGGTATGTATGAAACTCACCTGGAACATGCATGTGTGCTAAGAATCTTAGAACTCAGCAAACCATGGAAGATGTTCACAGGTCCCTGAAAACACGACTTGACCCCTGGTTACACATGAGGATATTAATTTCAGACAATCCCTGCTCCTGAATAAATGCGCCCAGCTGAGGAGTCCCCACACCTCTAGTTTTCACAGATGCCTTTATCACGACAAAACTTCCTTCCTTTCTGACTGTGTCTAACCATGCCTGACTTTATATTTCTTTTCCTCACATTTAAGAGAGGCTTTCTCCTCAGGTATATGCTTTAATTTTACATATATGTGCGCATGTGTGTGTATATATAAACTCCCTCATCTCCTGCCAGCAGTTACTGCAGTTTAGTCAGTTTTTGGAAGCAAGTGCAGCTGTTAATTAAGGTGGCCACTACAAGATGAATGCATGTGTAATTTTAGAATAACATACTGCACGTTTGGAAAGCCCTACACCTGTGTTTACCTGTGTACTATAACTGATTCTGGAGAAATCCAGATGAGACCCAGGTGCCCAACCCACTTTGTTGCAATATTTACATTTTACACTAAATATGTTTATGCCTCACATTTGTAGTTACATGGTCCTAATTATGACGGATAGCATCTCTATACCTCTTCTCTGGGAAGTAGAGATCTTTTTTCCTGCATGAAGTAGAAATATAAAACTGACTGATCTTCTTGCCAGTTCTTCGAGCTTGCTGGATAAAATTCCAGAGCACTAGTGCTTGTTTGGACCTAAGTAATGGACAAACCATCTTTTGCACAGAATTTGCTTGTAAGAATAAAATAGTCTTTCTCACCAACCATAGTGTAGAAGCTAGATTAGACAAACTCAGAGACATGAGTACAGAGGAGGACACTTAATTGCAGAGGGGAACAAAATATCACCACTTAGCAGTCATTTATGTTTGATTTTTAACTTTGCAATGATGAAAATTTTAATGTTCCCTCTTTCACCTTTCCTCACACTTTGACAGTCATTAGCAGCAGCAAGAAAGCTTAAAACACCATTTCCCAGCAGAGAAATCCTGGCCATTGGATGATCAGCTTTTCCAAATTCAGGTAGGTTTCAATGTGTGTTTTTCAAAGTCCAGATTTACAGTGTTCAGTATATAAGATCGTTCCATAGCCAAATAGCACCAGGAGAAAGCTAGCCTCCCAGGCTCTCGGGACACAGGGACTGAGGAAAAACCTGGGATAAGAGCCTTCGGTTTCCAACTGTGGCTGTGGACCTCAGCCTATGCCACAGGGCTCCATAGCCAAATAGTGTTGGGAGAAAGCTAGACTCCCAGGAGTGTGGACAAGCCTGTCTGCTCAGAGGGACCCACATGGAATCCCAGGACACAGTGACTGAGG
>CM052700.1:5570100-5596655 GCA_028551405.1 Uromys caudimaculatus | reverse complement strand
AGCAGTCATATTTATAATAACCAGAAGCTGGAAACAACCCAGATGTCCCTCAGCAGAGGAATGGATACAGAAAATGTGGTACATTTACACAATGAAATACTACTCAGCTATTAAAAACAATGACTTCGTGAAATTCGCAGGCAAATGGATGGAACTTGAAAATATCATCCTGAGCGAGGTAACTCAGTCACAAAAGAACGAACATGGTATGTACTCACTGATAAGTGGATATTAGCCCAAAAGTTCAGAATACCCAAGTTTCACTTCACAGTAACCTTTGGACTGAGTGTGAGGTCTCAGATGGAGGAGTTGGAGAAGGGACTGAAGGAGCTGAGGGAGTTTGCAGCCTCATGGAGGGAGCAACAGTGTTAACTGGCCTGAACCCCCGGTGCTCTTGGAGACTGGACCACCAACCAAAGAATACACATGGAGGGACCCATGGCTCAGACCACATATGTGGCAGAGGAGGGCCTTGTTGGCCATCGGGGGAGGAGAGGCCCTTGGGCCTGAGGGTGTTAGAGGCCCCAGTATAGGGGAATGCCAAGGTGGGAAGAAGGGAGTGGGTGGGTGGGTGGGTGGGTGGGGGAATATCCTCATAGAGGCAGGGGAGGAGGGAGGGGATGGGGGTTTCTAAAGTGGAGACCTCGAAAGGGGGAAACATTTTAAATGTAAATAAAGTATCAAAAGAAATAAATAAAAAAAAAAAAAAAGAAAAAACTTAAAAAAAAAAAAAAAAAAAAAAAGAATGACCTAACAGTTTCCCAAGCAGGTTCAAAGACAAGATTGCCTGCTGTGTTTATTTCAACTGTTCTCTCTCAGTCTCCACACTAGATCTTCAGTTGCTGAAATGACACACATTTTCCCAGCTAGTCTTTACCTAGCCTGTCATTCATTTTGACTCTCATCTGCAGATACCCTGATCAAAATATGGTGTAAGTTACAAGATGTGAATGTATTTTTAATCAGTCTGTGGGTGGTTGATTAGACCCAGAATTTTCTGTTAAAAATCCTTCATCTACAGTTTGAGAGGTTCATGGTATTGATTTCTGAATTTGTCGATACAGTAGTATTTTCTTTCTATATGTGAGTACCCTTGAGACCACTTGGTCTTGCACACTGTGTTCTGAGTGTATTCTGAGGGCTCTGAAGTGACTGTCTGCTGCACTGACCACAAGGACACATTATTTCTTTCAGGTTGTTTTCTAGTGGTATTCGTCAGACTTAAGAAAAATGTCGATGATTTTATGTACTGTGTATGCATGCATCAAGTGCACACACGTGGGTACTGGTTTATAACCCTAAGCCCTGTTCATAGACACAAAGTTTTACTTTAATAAAAATATATCGCTGGATAAAATATCATACAAATGAGGGAATATTACTTAGGTAATGTCTTTATCATTTTCTTTGTATGATAAAACAATGTCATATAGGTTGAGGTGACATGAATCAAAATATTCATTATTTTTTGCTCTTTCTTATTAGGAAAAGACTTAGACATACAGAGTTTACTATCATTTGCAGTGCAACTATTCACTCAAAAGATAGGAAGATACCAATCAATAAATATGCAAAAGTCCATAATCAGATGATTGTTTTGTAGAAGGCCAATCCTCTGTTTTATAACTCAGTGTTTGGATTGCCATTAATCAAACATTCCCAGAAATGTGAATGTGATTCCCTCATATTTGAAACATTATGTATGATATAAATCAATTCAAGTGAGATGAATGTGTCTTAAATGGGTATCGATACCATTTGGTTTGTGTCCTGAAGAAACAGAGAGAAAAACGACATTTTGGGGTGGGAGTAGTTTATATATTCCTTACACATCTTATTTAGTTTTACTTCTTTAACCCCCAAAGGAAAGTGCATGCATTCTCATATAATTCTCATTTTATAATTAAGAAATAGAACCTTTAGAGTGTTGGGATTGATGGGTTAGAATAATGGCTCGCATCTGGACATACCACGCCAGGTCAAAGCAGCTCCATGTGGAAGAGGTTTACTAGAGATAAAGAGGGAAGAGAGAGAAAGACAAAGGGAAAAAGAGGGCGAAAATGGGGAAAGGCCTGTCTTTTATATAGGCTGTGATGTAACTTGTTCACAGGTAAGTGTGGGAAGTGGCCTCTGGGAAGGTGTGTGGTTGTCATACCAACAGGTGTCACCTATATGTGACATTCTGACTTTGAAACTGATTGGCAAAACTGGTCTTTTGATACCAACAGGGACAATCTTTTCATACGTCCCCAAGTGCACATTTATGAAATTCTGTAATTTGGACTCGTGTGTTTATCTTGCAGTCACTAGGGTTCACACTCTTAATCTGGGCAATTGTCAATACAAAGGTGTTTGACAAATGTATCACACACTTGCTTTTCAACTTTTTGGGGAAACATTGTACATCCATATGTCAAATTGTTATTTGGCAAGTCAGTGTTCTTAATATAATCTGTAGCAGACTTCTACTTAACCCAAAATTCTTCCAAAATAGAATTCGATTTTGATTTGTAATTAAAGGAGATAAAACACTTTCCCTACCCAGACTTCCTCCTAGGCTGTGGTTGTGTCAGTTCATCTGTCTATGAATTCCATCTATGACAGCGTGCAGAAGCAGGAACAGGGGAAGTGGGACTGGAACACACCTCAGTGGGTAGAGTACTTGTCTCTTGGACCCAAAACTCATGTTTCAATCCTAGCACTGCATAAAGAAAGTATGGCAGGCTACAGCTGTAGTCTCTACATTTGGAAGGTGGAGGTAGGAAATTCGGTGTCATCTACACGGGTAACTCAAGGCAAGCCTGGGCAATGAAAAGTAGAAAAGAACACAGGGAGTACTTTATAAGGTAACTTCTTACCTTGTTGCTTCAGGAGGCCATTGATATACTTACATGAACAGCACAAGTGTAATGTGACTACTACATGGTCCACAGGTTTCTCTGGTTTACACCTTGAATGTTCCCCAACAGCTCAGGTGTTAGAGGCTGGGCGATGATCACGGATGGTGTCCTCTCTTGCTTTCTGTTGCTGTGAGAAGACGATGACCAACAACAACTTGAGGAGAAAAAGCTTAGAGGTCACAGTCCACTAGTGCAGAAAGCAGGGTCTAGGGCTCAGTCAGGACCTGAAGGCAGGAACTGAAGCAGAGGCCATGGAAGAATGTTGTTGACTGACTTTCTTGCACTGGCTTGCTTAGTTTCTCTACAATTATACAAACCAGGGCCAGCATCCTGGGGGTAGCCTCAGTCATGGTGGGCTGCATCTTTCTCCATCAACTCTTATTTAACAAAATAACCTACAGACATGGCCATAAGCCTAAGTAAGTAATTCTTCAATGGAGGTTTCCTCTTTGTAGGTGACTCTGGGTTGTGTCATGTTGACAGCCAAAGCACACTATGGCAAGTAGAAACTTCCAGAACTATGAACCCAAATCAATCCTTTCTCATTCCAGTTGACTCTCTGAGGTGTTTTTAGGAGCACAAAGCTGACTGACACACCCAAATTCAACTATCCTTGTGCATTAGATCTGAGCTATTGTAAAATGTGCTCATTGTGACAACATATCGTAGGAAGCAACAGAAAATGAGAGGGGACTGGATCATCCGTACGTACATTTCCCATCAGCTGTAGCAGACAGATACTTCAGCGCCAATGTTCTTACTAAGGTTGTGTAACATGAGGGGACTGTCCAATACAAGAAGAAAATAAAAGCCACAATTGTGCAACACCCACAGAGAGACAGGAGCTATGCTATCTGACAGAGATGCTATATGACTTCCTCTGCAAAGATAATTATTTTAGGCTTTGAAAGCTCTAAGGTCGGCTTTTCAGATACTCAATCTTGCCATTTTCAATGTGAAAGTGGAGGTGCAAAGCAAGTCAACGAATGACCATGTCTATATTCTAAAAATGCTGCTATAAAACCCAGCAGTGGCCTGCGTTTCCCTGGAAAGCTGCAGTGTACTGGCTGTGGTTATGGCCACACACTTTGTCTATAGTCATGAAAACAAACATCAAAGAAAGTGATTGCTAATTTTATTCTATAGATGAGAAACTGGGATTTGTAGGCATCTAATATTTTTGGAATCTAATTAGGAAAACAGAGCTGACTGTTTGTAATTCAGTCAAAGAAATTTGGAACAAAGAACTAATTGGAAGGACATTACAATTAAGAAGAAGCCAAACATGATATAGTTAGTCAACCCCAAGAAAGATGTTTTATTCTAGAAGGAGAAGCACTACTAAAGCCTGGGAGCTGTCCAGCAGAGACTTCATAACAGAGGTTTATTCAGAGACTGGGGATACTGAGCCACAGCCCAATGATGAGCCAGCAGAAAGACAAGACCATCACCAACACCCCTGTCTCTCACCGTGGTGGGTCTTAGTGGGCTGCAATTTGCCTGTACAGCTTCTTGTGGTACGGAACAGAGTAGAGAATTGTTTCTGAATATAAAAAAAAAACGTGACAGGGGTGATGTCTACTTAGCTGTATCCTTCAACTGCCCCACAGTTTCACCATGCAAGAGTACAAATGCAGCTTCCTTCCTTTCTAGTTCCCTCACCTGGGTAGGTAGTCACCTGGTGCATGCTGGAGAGCATTGAAAAATCAGATTGTTGGTAAATTTTCATTCACTATAAATCTTACTTCCAAGACATATCACAAAACAGCTTCTTTGATCATCTTGAGAGTATTTCTATGTATTTCCCCAAAAATCTGTATCTAATTGTTTGCTGAAGTCACTTCCAATATTGGCAGGCTACCGTGACTCCCCTCCCATGATGGACTATACCTTGAACTGTGATCCAGAACTAACCTTTTCCCCCTCTTTCGTTGCTTTTGTTAGATTATTTTATTATAGAATCAGGAAAGAAACTTGCTGCTCTGCCTTCATGCCTGTCCAGGAATGATGATCACAGTTGCAACCAGCAGATCCTGAGAGGGAAAGAGACCTCAGGCATATGTGGATGTGATGGAGACTCTCCAGAGATGATGGCCTCGGTGAGACTGCTTGTTTAATAGGGAAAGCCAAGGCTACTTAAACCTTTGGGGGGGGGGGATACAGGCCTTGAGGAGGGAGATAGTGTACATTGTTGGCTGGGGCCAGGGCACTGGGGACATCTCATTTATATTTGAATTCCAGGTGCTGCTGGACATGTCCTTATAAAGAGAGCGGAAGTTTAACCTGGCTACCAGACTATGTAACCTCCAGAAAACAAGAGTTGGGGCACAAGACCACATGTGCTGGGACATGCAGGCCCTGGGTGTGAGGGGGGATTTAATCCTACTGCTGTCAATCTTAGAACTAGATTTCCTGTGTTTGTACATACCTTGACCCCACTCTTGCTTTGGCCTGTCCCACACCCATCCCTTGTCCCACCGCTCCCAGGCCCCACAGAAACTAAGACTAAGACACTCATCTCTACCCAGCCCACACTCACCAGCTCCCAAGGCAAAGTCCAACATCAGCATTCCAATCTGACTGATCAGTCTATTCTGACTAACAGGCACGTGTCTGTTTATATCCACCAGTGTGCCCCAAATAATAGCTAAAATGTAATTATCCTTTCAGATGCTGGCTGCCTCAACTCAGAGTAAAGACTGAACATTTCTCATTTCATCTTCTGCAAAGAAGAAAATGAACTACTCTGGACAAATATTTGTTCAGGTGCAAATGGTTACTGGTCTTGGGTTGCTGTGAGCTGATGAAGGGACTCAAACCATGTGCTGGTCAGGGTGGCCGAGGTGGATGAGAGTCCTGCTCTGCCATGGACTAACATCAGGTATGGGGCTGCCTCAGCTTTCTTTCCTCTCTGCACCTCATGCTTCTTGATATTAAATATGGCCTTCTGATCTTGATGCTGTGAGCACTAGCCAAGAAGCAACAATGTGCCTTCTGAGTTACTCAGGGATCCTGTTTACTGGCAAATTTTCCCTTTGTAAGGTAAAGTGAAGCCTGAAATTTAACCTTTTAACAAATTCTGGAACATGCCAAAATAATTGATCTGTAATTATGTTTAGAGAAGCAAAGATTTCATAAAAGTGCCTGGCAGGTACCAAAGGTTAATTGTTTGTTGTTGTTGTTGTTATGATTATTATTGCTATAGTTTATTTTGTTATTGTTATTGTTGTTGTTATTATTGTTATTATTCTTGTCATTATTGTTGTTGTCTTCCTATAACTACTGGTAAACATGGCTACATGTCCAAGATATCTTTATTATTTAGGATAATCTTTCTATTCATTGAATGAATCCAACTGCCTTCAAACCAGAAAAAAAATTATTTGATAAATGATGGGCTTTGTTATGACTGCCTTTAAAATAAAAGTATATTATAACTTTATATTAACATACAGAGTAAAAACTCCATAATTAGAATCAAAAACAGTCCAGTGGCTGTATTAAACCAATGTGTAAAAATATACCAGTCACCTCAAAATCTAGAGACTGAGTGAAATAAAAATCAGTGTTTAGTTTTCTTTTCTGTTTCCTGTTTGTTTGTTTGTTTCATTGCTTGGAATGCTGTTTGACTGTCTGGAGCTTTAGTTTTAGTGGTTGGTTGGTTTATGTTGCTTGGGTTGGCTTCAAATATATTATCCTTCACCCTTAGCTTCTTACATCCCCCATCAGCCAGATGAATACAAAAGTTTTGCATTTTAAATATAAAGCATTGCAATAATATTTGTGGTGGTACTTAACCCGAAGATGAAATTATTGTACATAACTCCAGCCAAGATTTTCACTTAAAAATTGGCAGGCATGGTAGCTCGCTCCAGTGATACCCATTCTTGCAATGCTAAAGCAAGAGAGTTCCAGGAAATGCAGGACCAGCCCAGGCTACAGAGTGAGAGCCTGCCTCATAACTCAGAATAAACCAGTTGATCTTGAGGAAAGAGAATTCTAAAATATTAAGAGGTGCCAGAAACCTACCATTCGGCAGTGTCTATCCACAGCAACACATTAGCAGAATCATTTTCTGTCTAGTAAAAATGGTGCAAAGGTGCTTTACAATTGTCATGGCGTTTCAAACTATCCGCCATTTTGCCAGCTTGCTCTTGCTGCGGCACATTATGTAGACAGAAGGCTTACCAGTGGCATGTGGTTATATTTCTTTAAGTGCTATGTTTATGTGTGCAATGGGATGTTTGCTGACATAGGCATAGGGTTGGCATCAATCTAGGCTTGCTTAGCTCCTGAGTTTCCTGCTTACATTTGCTTCCTGTGTGTTTAGTTTTTGGTCCAAGCTGAGCGGGCATCAGCAAAGGAGAGGTTCTGTTCCCAGCAATGGCAGACAACATAAGTTCACATGTAGAGGTAACCAGGGTTGTCTTCAGTGGCCTCATCCTCTCTGCTACCTTACCTTGGTATCCACTGTAGGAAAATCAAAGGGAGACACAGAGGAAAGAGGATGGGCACAGGAAAGGCACTGAAAAGTTTTTTTTTTTTTTTTTTGTGCAAATCACCACCTGGGCCATCTACATATAAAACAGTATGGTGATTGGTAACGAGAAAGGCTATACTAAACAACTGAAATTCACAAAACCTCCCAATAGATAATTTGACAGAAGTCATCTGAATAGATGGAGGAGACACAGCTGAAGAAATATGGGACAGAATATATGGAGACAGAAAAGTAAAAACTCTGTTCAGTAAGTGAAAATGTCCTGTTGGTCTCTGTTAGAAACCTCAGTGTGCACAAAATTAGAATATATTAGCAGTTTTTTTCATGGCTGTGTCCCCAGTTATGACAGGAAGCCACTTAAGGGAAGAAGGGTTATTTCAGCTTACAGCCAGATGCAATAGAATCGTTTATGCATGGCAGGAGTGTGAGGTGGTTGTGCAAGGCATATCTCTAGTTGGAAGGCATCAGAAGACAGGAAGTAGATCCAGGTTATAAAACCCCAAGGCCCACCCCAGTGATCACTTCCTCCAGTGAGGCTCTGCCTTTTAAAACTCCACAGCCTGTCAGAACAACACTGCCAGTGGTGACCAGTTCTTACACCACATGTGCCAATGGTGGGCATTTAGGATTCTAACCACAACATAGAGAAATAAAACTGAATTGGGAAAGGATCCATTCTTAGATATTTAAATGTAGATTTTATTGATATTTCTCTTCCCCCTCTTTTCAAAAACAAGAAGGGAAAATTATAAATTGTTGAGTTTATTCTCTGTACTTTGCTGTTGATATTCAATGGGCATATGAATGTGTCAAACATTCATCTAAGGAACTTCAATGATATGACTATCTTCCATTGAGTCCTGCATTGATGTAGTCACTGTGATTGGAGTGCTGAGTAGCAAGGGACTCTCTGAGTGGACCATGACATATGAATCCTAAGAATAAAGTGGGCATGAACTGTGGGCAGAACAGTTTCTCCCTTTTCCTTTAGGAGCCAAGAGAACTAAATGTCACTCAAGTGATACTTAGGTCTATGAAAAGATGCTAAACTTTGTGGTGGGGTTGTTCTGATGGTCTTCAACGATGCTGAAACTGTAAATTTCTAATTGCTCTAAGCCTCCCTTCCTGGCAGGAATAATCATTATCCCACTGATTGAACTTAAGTCTCCTTGCATAAGGAATTTGTAATGACTTCTCTTGAATGTAGCAGATTTGCAGTCACTGCTGATACTCCTGATTGTAAAAGTATCTTTTATTCACCAGATGTAATTGACCTCTAGGAGGCTTACTGGTGAATAAGTTTATTCTTTCTAGCTCTTTCTGGAACTATGGCTGACTGGTTCAACTCAGCTGTTCTGGCTCAAACTCCTCTCCAATCATGTTGGGCACCATATGTAAATGTTTCTTTTACTTTCTCTGATGAAGGGATGAGATGAGAGCCATACCCAAGTTATGTGAACAGCTTGGGCTGAGCCCAGGGCATATTTTAATCTCTGTTCTAACTATTCCTAGACCTAGACCTTGAAACTTCTAGCCTCCATAATATCTAATCTTCTAAGCTGACTGATTCAAACTGGCTTTTTGTAGCTTCTGACTGAATTGCTCTGCTTGGCCTCAAACTAACTCTGCAATCTGTTCTAATCTTCTGGCTTCTTCTCATTCTCCAGCTCATTCTGTCCTTACCTGCAACCTGTCTCTGTAAAACTGTTCTAGAAAAACTATTTTCTCTCTCTCTCTCTCTCTCTCTCTCTCTCTCTCTCTCTCTCTGGCTGGCTATCTCAAGTAGTATTTCCTGTGCTGTTCTCGTGAAAGTTGGGCACATCTTCTCTCTGACTTATTCTGCCAAATCTTCCTCTGATTCATCACTTTGTCTGTACCTCAATTAAATATTACTTTCAAACATGGCTGTTTTCTTCTATAAATTAATCTGACTTTTATTGTTTGTGATTAAAGGTTTGTACTAAGCACATGTCTGTATTCTAGCCAGATCATACTGTAATCCAGAGCACGTCTGCATTCCAGCTGGATCACAAAGACCGAGAAGATCTTCAGATTCCTTGCCAAGGCAGCCTTGTTGCTAGACTAAATTCCTCTATACCACATGACCCAACTCTAGTGCTTCTTATTCACAGATTCAGATCTGGGCAAAACACAAGTGCAAAGCATGATCAGAAGTTATCTCACACAGAGAAGCACTTACTATCTCTTGCCTTTTATCTCAAGGGTGCATGTACGTACGTGTACCAATTCACAGGGAACTCTTAGATCTCTACAGTGATCTTTTCTAGTCATTAAGTAATTGCAGTGCCCCTGTACTGATTTGTGTGGACATCATACCCACATCAATCTTGTTCCCAAGAACTACAGTTCTCATCACTGTCCCTGTCCAGAGCCAACCCAGAGCCTAAATGAAAAGGGAATCAGATTTCCTTACTGCAATTCTTCCTAAGACAACTACAGATGTCTATGTTCATTTACTAGGATAACTAACTAGAAAACAAGAGTGAACTATCAAGACAAGGGTCTTCACCACAGGATCAGAACTGCTATCAAATCTGTGAGACTCCAAACACCACTAGGATTCATTGTTCTCTCAGAGCATAAAATTATGAAAGTCAAGAAATAAGTGAGCTTTCAGCTCAGTTATATCCATCTCAGTAACTCCTATAGATTTCTGAACTCATGAGGTAGTAAGAGCTTGCTGTCTTGAACTGAGGAACTATTAACTATTCAGAAAGTCTATTGAATCTTCTGGGCCCTAATATAGAAAAGGCATTTGACCAGGAAATGTCAAAAGCAACCAGATTGCCCATCATAACCAAGAGCATCAGCAGTAACATGGACCATAGGTGTGGGCTGAGCTCATGAGCAGGGTCTCAATAAGACTGACACGTGACCTGAGTGCCTGTTACTTATGTATGACACACTCATTTCTCTTTTGTGCTCCCACTTAGGACTGTATGATCATTTCCCAGAGGAGAAGAGAATCCCTGTCCTCATGCAAGAATAATTCAGCTAAAAACCTATATTCCTCATGCATCAGGGCTCCAATGGGAACAAAATCAGTAAGATAAAATTCTCTTAATGTTAGAGATTTAATAAATGTACCTTCTTACTAACTCAGTCTGGTCTTAGATAAAAATGCAAAGAAATCCCTACGTGGTCAAATGAATTGGCTGGTTAGTCATCACCTAGAACAAAAAACATTTGAGAAGTAGGAAAAGAAAAAAATCTTTTGTTGACTGTAGACATGGCTGAGTGATTAAACACACCTAGCACTGCTCTTACAGAGTGTCCAAGTTTCATTCCCAGTGCTTGTGTTGGGTGGCTTATAAACATCTGTAATTCCAGCTCCAGGGGACTTGACACCTTCTTCTGGCAAAAACTGTAATATATACATAAAGGCACATAAGTTAAAGACACAAAATATTAAAGAGAAAAGGGTGTGATGACAAAACAGGATGTTGGACATGTCGGCTCCTTGCCACCAGGTCCAGGCGAGAGGAGAGAACCTGGTCCAGCAGAGTCTGTCCAGGGCTGAGTGGAACAGTGTTAAAGGCCCAAAAGAGACACACCAGGCAGGGAGTCTTGTGGAAGCAGGAACTCACTTTATTAAACTAGGCACTTGTTTATATAGAGATGGCAAGGAGGTGGGCACTGAGGTATGGGAAGAGATAACATAGGAGGTGGGGAAGGGTGATAGAGGGTAAGGGGTAACTGACAGGAAGCAAAGCTTCACGTCAGAAATGGTAGGGCAGAAGCAGGGCCAAACAGGTCTTGCTGAGTCACCCTGGTACAGAAGTGACTGAGACATGTCTCAAAACTCGAGCCAGGCTTGGCTTTCCCATAAGGCCGCAGAAATTCAAGCCAGGCTTGGGTTTGTCCTCATGGCCCAAACCAGGGCCAAAATGGGGCCCAACAGGACCCACTTTGTACAGGCTCTTATATCTTATATCATGACCTCCCAGAATGTATAGGTATATAAAAGTTATGTGAGAATTGAGGAGGTAGGATAATCCAGTCAGATTCTACCCTTAGTTGCCTTTGTTTTCTATAGTGGTCCAACGGATCAAGTAGCCATGACATAAGAATGGAGGTTATGCACGAATTCAACAACTTGACCTTTTCATTCATCAAGGCCTGCTATTATGAAAGTCTGACCAATCATATTGTCATCTCTTAACTCATCAGCCAGGCACTTAGTAGCAAGCCAATTACATTAGACCGACTCATGGCTGACCCTGGCTACCCATTCTCTGCATAAGCCTCCTCACAGACACGGGTATTCTATTTTAAGTTCTAGCTAAGGTACTGTCTTAGAGAACCATGCATCATGGATCAGTGCAGTTCCCCTAAGATGAAGAAATGTCTCCTGAGAGGCTGTTAGCATAGAAGTGTCTAGGTTCTTGTGAAATTGGTTCTTCTGAGCAAAATACGACACTATTGTGAAACTTTGGAAAATGTGCTAATTTGGTCTGACTCATTTTGTACAGAACCACTGGAGCTGGGTGAGGGGGAGTGGAGGGACTTGCTGAGTGATCTGTTGTAATGATCCAAGGAAGAGATGGAGACCATGGAGCACAGAGCGTCTAGGGAGCAGGGCAGACGGTGATAAGGTTGGATTTGGGCATAGTTTGATAGTAAACCACATGGTTTTTCCTTTTTTAAGTTCCATTATTAATATCGCTATCAGTGAATGAAACATTTTAATCTGCAGATGGATCACAGATTTCTTTGAAAATTTCTAATAAATTTGTTCTATCAAAATAAAAGATGGGAGACAAATGGGCAAAACGTCTTTGGCAGTTCTTTATATTCAGTCAAGAGAAACACATATTTAGGTTCAAAATTCTTTAAGCAGGAGATTCATTGAGTTTTGGATTGTCTTGCATTTCTCTATCAATTTAACCTTTCTTTCTTTTATTCTTTCCTTCTTTCTTTCTTTCTTTCTTTCTTTCTTTCTTTCTTTCTTTCTTTCGAGCAGTGGTTCTCAACCTCTCTAATGTTGTGACCCTTTAATACAATTCTCGTGTTGTGGTGACCTCCAAACATAAAATTATTTCATTATTACTTCATACTGTAATCTTATTATGGTTATAAATCATAATATAAATGTCTGATATGCAAGATATCTAATATGTGAACCCTGTGAAAAGGTTATTAGACCCCCAAAGTGGTTGTTACCCACAGTGTGAGAACCACTGACTTAGAGCATTTGATTTTTATCAAACAATCTTTAACAGTATATATTTTTTAAAGGGTTTTATGTCTCTAGGTATCAGGTCTTTGTGGTTTTGTTAACCATGGTCACAAAAATGTGTTCCTTTGAAGCACTTAACAGTTCCCACACTGCAACCTTGTTTGGAGCTAGAGCTTTTAATAAGGAACTTAAGATTGAATGGGGTCCTAAGGGTGAGGCCTCAACCAATAGGATTAGTGTCCGTATAGAAAGCGGCATTGATCTCGTCATTAATCCTCAGAACAGGAAGCGTGCGAGGAGCAGGCAGCAGTCTACAAGCCAGACAAAAAGCTTTATGTGCATCTCCATCTTGGACTTCATGTATAGGATTGTGAAAAATTAGGGTTTTTTTTCCTCTCTGGATCACTCACTCTCTGGTATTTTGTTATGGCATCCTGACCAGAGTAATTTACAGCATGTATCTGGACACATGAAAATGTCTAAATAAGTAATCAAAAATGAAGTTTTGCTGAGGTAATCAGATCTGAAAATCAAATATAAAAGCAGGAAGGATGCTTATGAACATGGGGAGGTCTATGCAGTGGTGCCCAAGGTAGGCCGTTTGCCTAGTGTGCCATCAGAACTCTTTAATCTCTGTGCTGGCTGGTCTTACATCAACTTTACATACAAACTAGAGTTATCTGAAAGGAGGGAACCTCAGTTGAGAAGATGCTTCCATAAGTTCTGGTTGCTAGGTATTTTCTTCATTAGTGATTGATGGGGACAGACCCAGCCTATTGTAGGTGGTTCCATCCCTGGGCTTGTGGTCCTGGATTCTATAAGAAAGCAAGCTGAGCAAGGCAGAGGAAGCAACAGTAAGCAGCACCCTCCATGGCCTCTGCAAGAGCTCCTGCCTCCAGATCCCTGCCTTGTTTGAGTTCCTGCCCTGACTTCACTCAGTGGTCAACAGTGATATGGACGTGTAAGCCAATAAAATCCTTTCCTCTCTAACTTGCTTTTTTGGTCACTGTGTTTCATCACAGCAATAGAAAGTCTAACTAAGATGGTTTATGTATTTTCTGTTATTGTTTGCAATATGGAAAATATTACTCTTTTTGAGAAGAATAATGTAGCATGTTGCATTTAGATGGTTCAGGTCCTTTTACAAGTCCAGTTCTTCTGTGGTGATTTTATTTTTCTCCTTATGTTTAGTTGTGTATGAATATATGATCTCCATGTACATGTGGGCGTCAGGAGCTAACTTGTGGAATCCTCTCTCCTTCTACCTGTAAGTGGGGTACAGGTACTGACCTCCAATCCCCAAGCCTTTGTGTAAAGCAGTTTATCCACTGAGGCATCTCACTGGCTCTCATGTTTGTTGCCAGGGAAGATTTTGTGCAGAGAATATTCTTCAGGAAGGCTTCACCCTCCTCACATCTCCCTGTAAATTGCCCACATCATTCTATTTGTTGCTGTGCCTCAGTTTCCCCATGACACAAATGGAAGTTGCCTTACATACATGCTATATTTATTTTTGTATAGCCCTGTAAAATATAAAACCTGGGAGGTCTTGGTTATCTCTTCCCTGTCATATCCCTATCTAGAAAAACATCACAGTGACTTAACACACATGTGTAAAAGACATATGGGGAAGGACTGAAAAAAGACAGAACCAAACTCATGACCTACAAGAGGGTCTAGGTTTTCCACACTATCTTCAATCCGTGCAATGTTTCTCCCATATTTCTTATAGGATTAATTTATTGCGTCTCACCACATTATATGCATCTTTACAAGTTGTCAAAAACATACCCTGGATTTAGGCAGTTTGTGAATAACACCAAAGCTTAAACCCCAACTTTTCCCCCTAAGAGGTTTGTATTATCTCTGAAAGACACCTGGAGCACCTCTCACATGAGTGTTTTGACTATGTACGGTTAATAGAGACAATTCTTTTCTGCATGGCTTTCACTTCTATCTTGAAATTTTTTCAGCTGTAGCTGCATGCTCTTGTTGTTTGCCACCTTCTGTTCTCCACACCCCTTTCTCCATGTTTCCTGCCGTGTTCTTCATCCTGCAGGGCTGATCTGCATAGTAGTTTGCCTTGGTGAGCGCTTGACCCCCAAGTCCCAATTCATTTGATGCAAGTGTGATCACCATGATGATGTCTCTTCTCTGGAGGAGCCTGCACTCCTGCTTAGAAGAGGTGCTTGGACGAAACCCCCCCAGAGCCAGACAATCCCTTCCACCATGTGAAGGAAGATTCAGCAGGAAGGCATTGTCTATGAGTCAGAAAGTCGGTCCTTCACAGACCTATACAGTCTGCCTTGATCTCATACTTCTTGGTTTCTAGAGCACTGAGCAATAGGTTTCTATTGTTTATAGTTACCCACATTGTAACATTTTGTTACTGTAGCCCACAAAGGCCACGGCATATTTCTACTCCAACAAGAGCCCAGAGCCTACAGTGAATGAGGTGCAAGGGACCACAGAAGATATGTTTCCTCATGTCAGTTTCTTGTAGAGAAAGTTTGGAGCAGAAAGAGAGAGTTAGGTTTTCATGCTAGGACTGGACTTTATCAATAAAACATGAGATAGTTAGTTCCTGTTTGAAATAACAAAGAACTGAGATAAATCCAAAGTATACCAATTGAACCAAGACTTGATAGTTTTGTAGAGAAGGGAGTTACTGGCTGACCAGTAACTCTATCTCATTCTACTTGGCAAATAAATCTACAGATGCCAACACTGAAGGGAAACTGTAAGACAGGAAACAGATCACAAATTCACATTTAAGCTGAAACTCGTTTGTGTAGAACTTATAAACACATCATATCAATTCACTCTTTCCTAATAACCTATCAGCAAACACAACATGTAAGATGAAAAATGTCCTGTGGTTGAGAGGATTTTCCAACATATTATCCAGGAGGTCTCAAGATTGTGTTCACAACTCTGATAAAATTTGTAGCACTTAAAGCAATCAGTGTGATTTTTTTTATATGTCAAATGTAACATTTGAACCTGGCTACTGTCACCTCATAGATCTGATCATATGTACTCTAGGTTTCTCTTTTGCCCAGTCACAGATCTTACAAAAGCTATCTTACTACCTGCCCTCCTGGGAATGGTCCAGAGGGGCTGCAGACAGAAAAGGTGACCACTGCCAGCTCATTTTAACTGTACCCATTGTTTTTCCAGAGTACCCCAGCCAGTGTCCTTGGGACCCTTTAAACATCTGCTTCTTCTAGAAGTACAGGAAAACATAGTGTCTTTTAGTATAGTTTTGTGATGTCAGTTGACTTTGGACACATTTTTTGAGGTAAAATGGTCACTACCACCAAGGGACATCAAAGGACAAACTCCTCTCTCCTTGAGCAGCAGAAACATGTCTTTACCCTATTGCTTAGTTGGGTGAAATTTGTCTGAGGGTCACATTTAGGGACCCCATTCCACCTTAAAAGCTGACACCAACCATCTCATATGGTTCTGCATTTTTTTTCTGAACTTTGAGTCTGGAGCTATAAGTTATAGCTTATAGCATATATAGCATATATAAGACATATAGTGTATATAGTATATAGTGTAGATAGTTTATATAGTGTATATATATTGCATATAGTATATATGTACATAGTGTTTTGTGTATATGTACATATACACTATATACACTGTATATACTATATACACTATATACTATATAGCATATATACACTATATACCTTATATACACACTATATATGCTATATATATATCATATACTATGTATACTATATGCCATGTTATCTGTCTATATCTATATCTGTCTATGTCTATGACTATGTTTATGTCTATGTCTCTATCTATCTATCTATCTATCTATCTATCTATCCATCTATCTATCTATCTATCTATACTATATATACTATATGTCATGCTACTGGTAAAATCAAAGTAGTCCTAACAGCAATAACAAATATTGAAGTATTGTGTAATTATGGTACTGCTGGATGCTCTGGGCACGATGCCTTCTAAGATGTCAAGACTCCTAAGAGATAATACACAATGGCATTTTAGTTTCAAGGAAAATGCAAGTGTCTTTAAAAGTTAGCCAGAGTAAAAGAAAGAGCATTTCTAAATAGCAGAAGGCTAGGAGCCAAAGCAAACTTCACTGAGACTATCTTGGATCTGTTTCCTTTCCCTCTCCATAGCATCTAACATGATTTACAAAGTCACTGATAGGCAATTACCATTCAGCAGGTGTCTGTAATAATGAAGAAATGCCCAAGGAATCACTCAAAGACTGGATTGTCTAGTCTTAATAATAGAGGTTAAACGGCATAAAATCGGATTCAAGTTTCTGTGGCTACACCTAACTCATGAAAATACACAAGCATACCCAGTCTTCCTTTCCATTCATTTCAGAACTATTTATCTTATTCACTGATAAAATTGACATTCGACTCCACAATCACTTTTGTTTATATTTTGACAATGGTGGTGCTCTAATTGAGATTAATTTGAGATCTATCAAAATCTGACTGTATTTTAAACTTGCTGTTGAGTAGCTGGGTTCTCATCTGAAACCTTCTCTCTGAGAAGAAGGAGGAAGGCTCTTGGATGCTGTAGCCGAGGAAACTTTACATGGTTTAGAAAGCTCCTGAAACTTAGGAGATTCACAGAACTCAGAAGTGTAGGCCACGAGGGCCCTCCCCAAGCAGTAAACAGTTGCAGAGGGAGGGGGATCCTCTGTGGAGCAGCCTACAAGTTGTATAGGGAACTTTAGGGATGCAGTTTTCATGAACTGCTGCCTCTGCAGGACTTGCCTTCTCAGTAATGCGGCTACCTGAGTCACCTACATTCCTGTAAGTAATTCCAATAAGTCATTGGTTCATGAAGTTAGACTTTGGTCTGTTACCAGTGTTCTATCTGGGGTAAAGAGATGTTTATTTATGTCTTGCTAGGAAAAGTCACGTACTACCACACTGTAAAAATAATATTGATATTACCCAAGTATTTCTTTTTTTTTTTTCTCTTTTTAAACAACCACCAACATCAGAAGTATGAAATTGCATGAGTGTTTGACTGTTAATTGAACCAAGTACAAGCTCCTTTATTTCGAAATCTGCTCCTGGTGGTCACCTTCTGCAGAGCCTTCCCTGACCTTCCTCGTGTGCTACTGCAGAGGTTTCGTTCTTTATCTCCTTTAGCATCTGACTTACAGCCTTACGTGAAGAGTCACACTAAAATAGTAGTAAAGCTGCCATCAGTGTGGAGAGGGTAAGAGTGCCCAGGGTAGATTTGAGTCATTGTAAACTCGTATCCAAAGTCCACACCCAGATTTCATCTTCAGAACAGAGGAATGCTCACAATACACATATTTCCATGAGGGAGGGAGAGAGAGAGAGAGAGAGAGAGAGAGAGAGAGAGAGAGAGAGAGAGCGCCCAGACAATTGCTTAGGAATCGTTCTAAGAATCTGAAGTTATTTCTTGTTCAGGGGAGCTGAGACACCAGTTTGAAAGGACTGAGACAGCACTGGGGATGTGTGTGGATGCTAATGAGTCTTAGAGTTGTGGGTTTGCTTATTTATTTCTGTCTTCCTTTTCAAGAGGGCGATAGATTTGCAAGGACAGGTAAGATTTCTGCTGCGATTCCTCTAGCTGGAGTAGCAAATAGGGACAAGCCATAGTTCTTCAGACTGGGGCTATTTCTCCCCCACATATGCAGCTGCTGTCCCCTCTGGCCTCTCACATTCCGTCATCCTACTCTTCCCTTAGCAATGTAGGGGATTCTGTGTGTGTGTGCGTGCGTGTGTGTGCATGTGTGCGTGTATTTAATTGCTTAAAATATCTAAAATGGACAAGAACTATCAGCAAAGTTGATGTTGGGAAACAAGGAAAGTCTAAATAAAGAATGGTTCCCATCTCAAAGCCCAAGCATTAGACCGAGGATAAGAACAGTTGAAAGTAGGCAGATGACCTTGTGTGTTTTACCAGATTCTTTCTGATGGAGATAATAAAACCAAATGACCAGTTCCAGTAGTTTTGCCAGAAACCTTTTAAGATAATTTAGCACTTATAGTGGGCCGCTACTTTTCTAATCAAGTGCTATTTCTATTTGGAAAAAGAGACACTGAGACAACAGCATCAGCAGACAGCACTCAGGTAAGAGGCTCTATTAGTCCAAAGTTTGTGGTTTAGCACCGAGATAGGTCCTACATAAAGCCTGTGATAGGCAACTCAGGTGAATTCAGAACCGCATATTTCCAATAAAGCACCAATCTTCCAGATGTTTACATCCTGATGTTTAAAGTCAGTTTCTCCTTCCCTTATTTGGCAGATCCTATGTTGCAGAAGCCATGTGCGAAAAGAACCAGGTTTTAGATAGAGTTACGATGGCTGTCTTAGTCTGCACTAGAAAGCCATGGCATCCTTTGTGACATCTAGTTTGACAAAACAGACTAGAGAAACAGCCCCTGCGGGACTCTGTTCCCCCATCCCCGACACATTCGGTAACATCTGGATTCGGTAGCTCTTTAGGATGTGGTTTCGAAGGAGACCTTCTCTTAGCTCATCTTAATGGACTAGCTACAACTTTTATGTGAATTCTATTACACAATGAAATGTGGTGGATACAAAAGTGATTTCTATTCATGAATTAGCTGGGTACATAGGTTTAATAATATTGACATTACAGTAACATGCCCACTAGCACACTGTCACGGTGTCATCTGTTAAGTGTTTCTTACCAATGCGTTTCAGGCCCTGCCTAATCATAATTTGTTAAAGGCGGCGGGGCTGCACACATTAATTCTCTCCTAATGTACACATCACATTCTTGAATGGCACATGATTTAATTCATGATAACTTGGATTATGACTGCATGAATAAAATACCCAGCTTCATCCAAATGGGAAGATTCCAGGCTGCAGCCTGATTACGGGTGGGAAATTGAACTATGTAAGGAGTGAGGGCTGAGAGATCGGATGAGAAAACGTTTGGCTAAATGTAGCTTGTCTCTGGTTCTCCATCATTTCCTCATCTGACTCAAGGATAAACAGAAAGATGGCTGAGAATGAAATCAGTCTCTGGCCTTTTTTCTCAGCCACCCTGGTTACTTAAACCTGGTCATTTAACTCTGCTGGAAGTGTGCAAATGGAGAAAGTTCGGTTGGTTACATTGTTTCTCTTAAGTATAGGAGGATGGGGAGGTGGCTCAATTGCTGGGCAAACATGAGGACCTGAGTTCAATCCCAGATGAAAAACTCATATGAGATGCCAGTCATGGGGAGTGTCCGTGCCATCCAAGTGCTTCAGAGGTGGCAACAGGAGGCGCCGCAGAGATCACTGGCAGGCAGTCCAGCCCAGTCAGTGAGCTCCAGGTCAGTGAGGGACCCTGCCTCAAAACCCAAGCTCCTGAGGAATGATACCAAGTTTGGCCTCTAGAGTCTATAGCCTCAGCCATACACCGATGCCTAAGTGCATACAGCACATGCCCACACAACTGCATACCTGGACACACACATATGTGCATACAGAAGTACAGGTACCTAGTGAGTTTCAATCACTTATTTAATGCTCATTTATTAATCATCTCCATAGTCACTGTTGACCCAAGATAATAGTCTTTCTGTCTCAAGTACCTTAAAGATATAAATTAGATATTAAATCACGGACCAGAGAATGATCATAAGCCAGCCTCAGGAAGAGCCAGCAAAGCTTCAATCTGGCAAAATGGGTCTCCTTGTGAGTTTTGAAAATTTGTCGAGCATGCTGTTTGCCTTTTGAGTGACCTCCTGTAACCAAGTGTAGAGAAACACTGCTTCCTAGGGATCTCCTGGCTGGCGCTGGCAGGTGGCAGGTGGGCCTGGTTTCTGCCATCCTGGTTCCTCTTCACTGATCTTGGGAACGTGCACAAGCTTGCTCTTTCTTGAGACTGGAAGGAATTGCTCAATGCAGACTTTAATCGGGAAGTTCCTATCGTATCAGAAAGATGAGTGGGAATGTGCCAAGTAGTGGCCCTTTAGACGAAGAAGGCAAGCAAGCCCATCACTGTCAGGGGCTGTGAGAAATGGAAAGACTTTACTGTCCTATTGCCTTTTCTTCTTTCTTCACAGACAACTGGCATTCTTCCTAGTTTTAATGTTCTTTACAAAAATGTATCTGATTGATCTTAAGTTCCATGTTGATATTAAAGTGATGGGAAATAATCACACAATCTTCAAGGGGAAAAATATGTAGGAGGTTCAAATTAAAAATTATAGTGAAAAACTAGAAAAGTCGTTAGAGTGTGGTACCAACAGCGACAGACGTACAGATGGATGGAACGCAGCAGATAATCCATCTTATGACTTCACAGTTGCTACCTACCTACCATTGAGTTTGATGCAAGAATAATTAAGTGGAGAGCCCCGTCTTAAAAAGAGGAGTGTAAGAACAAGCAGCTTCTGCTAACACAGTGGTTCTCAACCTCTGAGTCTTGACCTCTGCGACAGTCAAATGATCGAGTCACGGGGTCACCTCACACCACTGGGAAAACAAAGATGTTTACGTTACAACTCAGAACAGTAGCAAAATTAGAGTTATGCAGTAGCAACAAAAATAATTTTTTTGTTTGGGGGTCACCACAACATGAGGAGCGGTACTAAAGGGTCAAAGCACTAGGAAGGTTGAGAACCACTGATCCAACATTTGTACAAGAGTATTACTGAGCCCTAAACCTCGATATATGCAAAAAATTATAAATGGAATTTATAATATAAGTAAATGGAAATGTAAATAGAATTATTATAACTCAAAAAAGACTATTAAGTCAGCATTTTAAATTATTTATTTTATTCTAATTTATGTGTATAATTGTGTGCCTGCCTGTCCTATGTGTGTGTAGTGTCTACAGATAGGAGGAGATGACACTGGATCCCTGAAGCTGGAGTTGCAGGAGGTTGTGAGCTGCTGATGTGGGTGCTGGTACCAAACCCTGGTCCTAGGAAGAGAAGTACGTGATCGTAACCACTGAGCCGTCTCTCTAGCCTCTATGTAGAACTTTTGCTTTGTGTTCCAAAAGGACTGCTCTGATTTACACTAGCTCAAGCGTCCATAGCAAGTTGAATTCTCCGCATCTTTACCAACATCAGTCTGTCGTTTGGAGTGTTGCCATCTATCACGAATAAAAGCAGAGTCTCCGTGTGGTTTTAAATCGCATCCTCTAACATCTAATGATGCTCCGCAATTTCTCCTGTGTTCGTTGTTCACTTGCATCGATATCTCCCTTCAGGACTCTCTGTCCATGTTCTTTGTCTCTTTAAAACACAGGGTCAGGGCTGGGGAGATGGCTCAGTGGTTAAGAGTTCTTGCTGCTCTTACAGAGGATCCACCCTTATTGGCCTTTGCAGGCACCCCAGCTCATGTGCTCCACCCATGTATGTATAATTTAAAATAAGATTGTAAAAATAAAATATTGAACATAGAATTTCTACATGATCTAGCATTTGCATGCATATACTCAAAACCAATAAAGGCATGTGTCCGCATCCTTGTCTACATGGGTATTCAGAGTAACATTAACCTTGACTAATATGTCCAAATCCTGGAGAAAAATCTCAATTGATTAATGACAGGTGACTTCCATCACTTAGCACAGCGTGCTTAATACTCAACCATGTCTTGATGGGCCTCTGCAATGGATTTTTGTTGTCCTTGCTTATTTGCTTTTTTTGGTTTGTTTGTTCTGCTTTTATCTTGCTTTTTGTTTTGGTTGGTGATGTGTTTGTTTTCATTGGTGGATGGAACAGTCAGTCAAGTGCAAGGCTCACACAAAGAATAGGATGCCCACAGCTAAGGGAACGGCATATTTTGAGACTGAATGATGAACAATTCTCTCCAATGAAGCTGTTGAGGTGAAATGAAATTAAAATTGGAAATAGATTGCTGGACTCATTGACGATACAGGACCTTAATCTAGTTTGACCAAGTTCAACAGAGCAGAGGGGAGTTTGGAGGAAGGATATGACCTTTTCCAGACTCCTAAAGAACATTTTAAAGAATAAGATTTTGTTTGTTTATTTATTTAAGTATATGAGTGCTTTATCCTCATTCACATCTACACACCACGTGTGTGTCTTGTGTCCATAGAGGCCAGAAGAAGGCTTCAGAACCCCTAGAACTAACTGGAATTACAGATATTTTTAAGCCATCATGTGGGTGCCAGGAACTGAACCCAGATGTACTGCAAGAGCATCGAGTGTTAAGAGCCGAGCCATCACGGGGCAGTGTTGGTGCATGCCTTTAATCCCAGCATTTGGGAGGCAGAGGCAGGTAGATTTCTGAGTTCGAGGCCAGCCTGGTCTACAGAGTGAGTTCCAGGACAGCCAGGGCTACACAGAGAAACCCTGTCTCAGAAAAAAAAAAAAAAAAGAAAAAGAGCCGAGTCATCATATAGGCCTTCCTAGAGGGCTTTATCATGAAGAGGGAAGAAGAGCGCTGCAGACATTAGAGAAAATCCATGTGTAATTATGATTTATTTTTGGAAGCTAGGCAACACCATGCTACAGGGAGTGGTAAAAACACAACCTCCTAAGGCAGAGAAGTTGATTCTATGGGAAAGGGTAGACAGGGCTGTAGGGAGAGAGAGGGTAGACTGACCTGTAGTGTCTCTAGTTTCTGCTCTCACCTATGGAGCGTGGAGGGTGCTTCGGAGCTGAATGTTAGAAGAAGGAATTCTAAGAATACTACAAATTATAGATGTCACATCATCATCTAGACAGTAAGCAAATGAGCCGAGTGAAAGAGCCCAGGAAGAGTCCGGAATGTTCCAGGGCCTCCTTTGTAGTCTCTGGTCGCTGTCCAGATGTCACAGAGATATGACTGTGCTTCCTAGGTTCTACTTTCTGAAGAAAACATACTTCACACCAGAGCAGTTGGAAGTTAGCACAGTTGATTTTTTTCCCCATGTGTAATAACCCAGAGAGGAATGAAAGGAAGATAGGGGATACAGGGAAAAGACACGATAGTAGTGGCTGAGGATGAGACCGACCCCAGCTAAGTTTAGCCTGGGTTGGGGGTGAGGGGTGGGGGTGGGGGCATTGAAAAGCCACTGAGTCCGAGAATCAGAAGTGTTGCTTTGGTTTCAAAAAAGAGAAGTTAAGAGAATATAAAGTGGGATTACTTTTGATAATGGTGTATACTGGTTTAAACTGGTCAGTTGAGTAGTGGTGATGGCAAGGAGGTGAAGCCTTGAGTAGGTGTCAGAGGTTAACATGGAACAGGATTAACAAAGATGAGGAAGGAGTAGGTGAGGACCCTCATAAGAGGCTCATGCATGAAAATGCAGAAATCACAGAACAGTGATGGGGGCGTGGCCTGTTAGAGGAACGTGATGGGGGCGTGGCCTATTAGAGGAAAGTGAACCACACTGCAGATCTAAAGTACATAGCTGATCTCACGACTGAGGGTTTCAGTTAGCAAAGAAGGTAAAGGAGTTGTTTAGAGAAAAGGCTGAGAGTCTAAGGGATTTTCCAATTCTGTGGTCCATCGTATGTCTGCATGGGAAATACATGGGCAGTTGGGAGAGACAGAAGATGGGTGCATACAGAGAATTTACAGAAATAGTTTACATGGCCTGCTGTCTTTACGAGCCGTATTTGCAATCACAGAGGTGGCTGTGATTTCACAAAATGGTTTAGAATGGAGCAGAAGCGAATGAAGTCTTACTTGCCACCGAAAGGAAAGATTCGAGTGTTTAGCCATTCCATTGGATCTTGCATCTGTGCATGAAAGTGTAGCAACAGATCTGACTCCGCTGAGCTGTGACTCGCCGAGTTCATTAGTATCATCTCCTCCTCCTCTGAGGATAGCCAAGAACTCCAGCCCCCACACAGGATGCATGAGGACTGGGTATCTGTTTGCCAATGGACCGCTGGATGCGGGGAAGACAGCTCATCCTTTATTCTGCTTCGATCTCTGGCCTGTCTGATGGTTTTGTCAACAAGGGGTGACACCATGCCAAGCACCGTTGTGGTTTTTATGACCTGGACATCTGTCTAGTATGTACTAGACTAGGACCACACGTTCTGTCAAAGACGCTATGGAAAAACTGCCAGATGGTAATGAATTTTAGCCACTGCTGACTTCAGCTGGATACAAACAAACGACCTAAGGGAGCCAGATTCTAATCCTTTCAGACCAACCTCTCCTTCCAAGCTATGACACCAAATGCACCATTCATGTAGAAACAAACTTGAAGCCATGGTAAGATAATTTGGAAAACGAAAAACACTTAAAACAGATATTGAATCAAAAACTATAAATAAATCAAAACAAGCTTTTGTTTTTGAAAACCTTTATGCTTTCCTGCATCTGAAAGGGCTAGCAGCAGAAATAAGGAAAATTTCCCACGTTTGCGTTCCTGATTTGTTTACCCCCCAAATAGAAATGGTTATTATAATTACTACCTCACTCACAATATTCCCAGAGCAGGATAACTAAAATTTGACACTTAAAAAAGCTACAGGATTATAGTCGAAGAGAAGGATGCTGTGTTCTGATATTTAAATTTCCAAATAAACATAGTTATTTTTATTTTTTTTTCTTTTTGTTTTAGTGCCAACTCTTATTAGTGATTTTATTTGTTGTATTATGTATGTGGGTGTCTTTCGCCTGCTTGTTTGTCTTTGCTCCACATGAATGCAGTGCCAACAGAGGCTAGAAGAGAGTGTTGTATTTCATAGAACTGAAGTCGCAGGCAGTGGTGAGCTGCCATGTGGTTCTGGGAATTGAATCCAGATCCTCTGGAAAAGCACTGGTGCTCTTCATCTCCAAGCTGTATCTCAGTACTTAGTGTCAATGGGATTATCAAAGTTTTTCAAGGTCTAATGTATGCTTGGTGGAAGACTGCACACCTGTTGTATATACACTGTAACTGTGATTTTCACAAACATGAGAGTAAATTCTTCCTTGTTTTCGTTTCTCCCAAAAATGAGGAATGGAGAGTCCTGCCTCCTGATGATCAAGCTTATCTGGTGTTACGATGAGTCAAAGTTATCTGGTGTTACCATGGGTCAAGGCTATCTGGTGTTACCATGGGTCAAGGTTATCTGGTGTTACCATGGGTCAAGGTTATCTGGTGTTACCATGGGTCAAGGTTATCTGGTGTTACCATGGGTCAAGGTTATCTGGTGTTACCATGGGTCAAGGTTATCTGGTGTTACCATGGGTCAAGGTTATCCGGTGCTGCAGTGGGTCAACTTTGATCAATCCATGTGTGAGTCAGGAGTGACTGTAAAAGTTTTTGATTTCTGAGTTGACTTTCTGGGCACAAATCAACATGTTACGCTGCAGGTCTTGCTAAGAACTGTGCAGAAAGGGTATAGTCAACAAATTATAAAAGATACACTTTTTTTTAACATACTCCCCAAAGATCCGACTCTTCAGACCCTTTCTTTCATTTTCCATGTGAACCTAGAATGGGAAGAGTTGCCAGAGCAGCATGGCTATCACAGGACAAGGGATCATATAGTTTCATATAGTAACAATTTTGAGGAACGTTCAGCTATAAGTCCTAGTTGAAGAACTTATATTTTAAGGATACTATAGAGAAGTATAATAAAATGTTATCACACTTAAAATTAGTGGAATCTGTGAAAGAACAGCTCAGAGAAAGTCAGATGTGTAGATTTCCTTCAGAATAAAATTATCTTTGTAAGTATTTGTTTTCCTTGATCATGTGTGACATTTATCATATTTGAATATGGACTTATCTCATTCAGTCTAAAACTTGAGGGATTGTGAGATTTATGCAGTTTTATACATTTCTAAGGAAGAAGTATCCACTCTGCTATTTGAACGATGGTGCATTATCAGTGCACAGCTGCTGGAAGGCTTTATTCTCAGGTGTCGGAATGTGTGGGCTGGGAGAGTGCACTTTGGTATTAAGGACCACATTAGGCAGAATTCTCCAGGGAAATACCATCAATAGTGTGTGAGTGTGTGTGTGTGTGTG
>CM052700.1:5553940-5569600 GCA_028551405.1 Uromys caudimaculatus | reverse complement strand
GGGACCTAGCATGACCGTACTCTGGAAGACCCAACAAGCAGCTGAAAGAGTCAGATGCAGATATTTGCACCCAACCAATGGACAGAAGCTGCTGACCCTTGTGGTTGAATTAGGGAAAAGCTGGAAGAAACTGAGGAGGAGGGCGACCCTGTAGGAGGACCAGCAGTCTCAACTAACCTGGACTCCCGAGATCTCTCAAACACTGGATCACCAACCAGGCAGCATATACCAGCTGATATGAGGTCCTGAACACATATACAGCAGAGGACTGCCAAGTCTGGGTTCAGTCAGAGAAGATGCACCTAACCTTCAAGAGACTGGAGGCCCCAGGGAGTTTAGAGGTCACGTGTGGATGGGGGATAGGAGGTGGGGACATCCTCGTGGAGACAGGGGGTGAGGAGGAGGTATGGGATGTGAAACAGTTGGAGGGTAAATGGGGGGATAAAGTCTGGAGTGTAAGATTATTATTATTATTATTATTATTATTATTAAATAATAATGTGAGGACTCATGCCTTAAAAGGCAGAGAAAGCTCCCCAAAATCATTTTTATAATCTGATATCAGAAGAGGGTTTTCATTTCTATTGTATATATTTATATAGCCAGGGTTATTTAACCATCTCTCCTGTGAAAAGAGCTCACATGAGGGAAGTTTTAAGGAGCCATAATGTTTCATATGGTCTGTGAATTGAACCTTGGATATTCCGAAATTTGAGTTAATATCCAATTATCAGTGAGTACACATCAGGTTTGTTCTTTTGTGACTGAGTTACCTCACTCAGGATGATATTTTCAAGTTCCATCCATTTGCCTGCAAATTTCATAAAGTCATTGTTTTTAATAGCCGAGTAATACTCCATTGTGTAAATGTACCACATTTTCTGTATCCATTCCTCTGCTGAGGGACATCTGGGTTGTTTCCAGCTTCTGGCTATTATAAATATGGCTGCTATGAACATAGTGGAGCAAGTGTCTTTATTACATGTTGGAGCATCTTCTGGGTCTATGCCCAGGAGAGGTATAGCTGGGTCCTCAGGTAGTATTATGTCTAATTTTCTGAGGATCCACCAAACTGATTTTCAGAGTGGTTGTACCAGCTTGCAATCCCACCAGCAAAAGAGTGTTCCTCTTTCTCCACATCCTTGCCAGCATCTGCTGTCACCTGAGTTTTTGATCTTAGCCATTCTGACTGTGTGAGGTGAAATCTCAGAGTTATTTTGATTTGCATTTCCCTGATGACTAAGGATGCTGAACATTTCTTTAGGTGCTTCTCAGCCTTTGAGTTTCCTCAGTTGAGAATTCTCTGTTTAGCTCTGTTCCCCATTTTTTGATAGGGTTATTTGGTTCTCTGGAGTCTAACTTCTTGAGTTCTTTGTATATATTGGATATTAGCCCTCTATCAGACGTAGGATTGGTAAAGATCTTTTCTCAATCTGTTGGTTGCCGTTTTGTCGTCTTGATAGTGTCCTTTGCCTTACAGAAGCTTTGCAGTTTCCTGATGTCCCATTTGCTGATTCTTGATCTTAGAGCATAAGCCATTGGCGTTATGTTCAGGAACTTTTCCTCTGTACCCATGTGTTCAAGACTTTTCCCCACTTTCTCTTCTATTAGATTCAGTGTATCTGGTTTTATGTGGAGGTCCTTGATCCACTTGGACTTGAGCTTTGTACAGGGAGATAGGAATGGATCAATTTGCATTCTACATGTAGACTGCCAGTTGAACCAGCACCATTTGTTGAAAATGTTGTCTTTTTTCCACTGGATGATTTTAACTCTTTTGTCAAAGATCAAGTGACCGGGTTCATTTCTGGGCCTTCAATTCTATTCCATTGATCTACCTGCCTTTCTCTGTACCAATACCATGCAGTTTTTATCACTACTGCTCTGTAGTACATCTTGAGGTCAGGGATGCTGATTCCCCCAGAAGTTCTTTTATTGTTGAGAATAGTTTTTGCTATTCTGGGTTTTTTGTTATTCCAAATGAATTTGAGAATTGCTCTAAGTCTATAAAGAACTGAGTTGGAATTTTGATGGGGATTGAATTGAATCTGTAGATTTCTTTCAGCAAGATGGCCATTTTTACTATATTAATCCTGCCAATCCATGAGCATGGGAGATCTTTCCACTTCTGAGGTCTTCTTCGATTTCTTTCTTCAGAGACTTGAAGTTCTTGTCATACAGATCTTTCATTTGTTTGGTTAGAGTCACACCAAGATACTGTATATTGTTTGTAACTATTGTGAAGGGTATGATTTCCCTAATTTCTTTCTCAGCCTGTTTATTCTTTGAGTATAGGAAGGCTATTGATTTGTTTGAGTTAATTTTATATCCGGCCACTTTGCTGAAGTTATTTATCAGCTGTAGAAGTTCTCTGGTGGAGTTTTCTGGGTCACATAAGTATACAATCATATGGAAGACCAAAATGCAGATGCTTCAGTGTTTCTTAGAAGGGTGAACAAAATACTCACAGGGGGAAATATTGAGACAAAGTGTGGAACAGCAAAGGAAAGGCCATCCAGAGACTGCCTCATCTGGGGACCCATCCCATATATAGCCACCAAACCTGGACATTCTTGTGGATGCTGGGAAGTGCTTGCTGATGGAAGCATGATAAGCTGTCTCCTAAGAGGCTCAGGACAAATACAGAAGCAGATGCTCTCAGCCAACCATTGGACTGAGCATGGGGTCCCAGATGGAGGAGTTGGAGAAGGGACTGAAGGAGCTGAAGGGGTTTGCAGCCCCATGGAGAGAGCAACAATGTCAACTGGCCAGATCCCCCAGTGCTCCCGGAGACTGGACCACCAACCAAAGAATACACATCGAGGGATCCATGGTGCTGGCCACATATGTGGCAGAGGAGGGCCTTGTTGGCCATCAGGGGGAGGAGAGGCCCTTGGGTCTGAGGGTGTTAGATGCTCCAGTGTAGGGGAATGCTAGGGAGGGAAGAAGGGAGTGAGGAGGTGGGTGGGGAGCACCCTCATAGAGTCAGGGGGAGGGAGAATGGAATAGGGGGTTTTCAAAGGGGAAAACACTTGAAATGTATATAAATATATAATAATAATAATAATAATAATAATAATAATAATAATAATAATAGAAGCAATGCAGACAGCTGCTACAACAATGTGGGACCACAAAGGGCTTCGTTTTACCGAGGAGCATGTGGAAAACTAGACATATTAAAACTGAAAGCAAATTTTAAAAGTAATTTGTTAATTTAAAAATACCTTATTACATGTCACTGGTAATATGTTTTAAATTTGTTTTAAGATTTATTTTATTACTTATTTATGTGCATTCATGTGTGGTTTTGTGCTCATGAGTGAAGGTCCCCATGGAAGCCAGAATTGGCCTTGAATTCCCTAGAGGAAGATTTTACCACACTGTGGACCTCCTAACCTGGCTGCTAGGAACAGAATTCTGGTCCCCTTTAAGATCTCTTAATCACAATATCATCTCTTTAGCACTGCTACTATTTTATTTGAAGAAAAATATCTATGTGTCAAAACAAAATGTAGTAATTAGGATGAGTGATATTGTGTGGTGTCTTTTTTTATCCCTCTTTACATTCTAGCATATAAAAAGTGATGTAGGTTTCCCTGCCTGTGCAAAGTTCACAGTACTCAGAACAATGAGAGAAAGGCTGGGGTCTTGGAATGGCTTACATGAACGTACATCTTGGGGACCAGAAGCCTTTCTACATCTGCTTTCCTTCTGTTGAGTGGGGCGTGAAGCAAGATTTTGAGGGATGGACAGTTGCCACACAGATGCCTGTATCTTAAGGCATGATGTGACCAACACACTGCTGTGTCCAGTGGTCTACATCAGCCCTCATCATCCATCTGTGGTACAGATGCTGAGTATCAGCCTATCCCTCTTCTGAAGCCCAGGAGGCAGAATCTGCTGTGTAGAGCTTAACTGGCTAGGATTGTTCAGGGTATCTTTTCTGGTTTCATTCTCTCTGTCACAGCCTGCTCCTCTCCTTCACTGGCTCTCTGGTCCACCTTCATTGCCTTAAAAAGCATCTCTGTGCTCATGGGCTCCAAATTCATGCCCCTAAAGATGAGCAATCAGTGGCCTGTTCTGCATATATACCTGGAGACTCCAATAGGATTCTTACGATGTCTAGAGCAGACTTGCTCTCCTTGAGCACAGCTTGGTGTCTCCTCCTCCTCCTTCTTGCATACCTCTTGGTCTTCCCAAGCAAAGGGTAAGCTCTCAGCTCCAGCCCATTTCACTGTTCTCTATATCATCAAATTTCTTCCTGCAAATATACCCATCGCTGTGTGATCTTTGCTCTGGAGCTGTTTCCTTAGTCACTCCCATTGAAATCCAGGAATACACTAAAGTGTGAAGTCCTATGCCCTTTACCCTCTCCAGGCATTGTCTTCCCCATGGAGTCCTACTTTACGAGGCAGAATGCCGGCCGTAGACATAGTTTTGATGGTTGCAAGGGTACATTGTCATGGATGCTTGTGCCTCAAGGTGGTGACAGGCAAGTTCTTAGGGGACTGGGGACTTGAGGTAATGAGCTCTCATGCAAAATCCTTGAATTCTCTGAAAGTTCTGCTACAAGAAAGCAAGCCTGGTGCTTTTGTTTTCTGTTGCTCTTAGTTCAAAATATGTTCACTCGTTTACTCCTGCACGTGTGCCCGTGTGCACACACACGCCTGTGATCTACCCACGTCCTGGACGCTTCAGGTACTGTGTCACAGGGACAACAGAATTGCTAATATGCATTATGTACTGCTGTATAAATGTCTATTGGTCTGGGATTCCTCTCTCTTGAACTTCAATTTTATCTTTTTTTCTTTCTACCTAAGCTTCAGAGTGACACTTTTCTCTTTGTTTCATTTGGTGAAATGTATATAAATCAACCCCTCCTGAGTGCTGTCTCTTCCCAGTTTCTTTCCTGGTCCACATCACAGAGGCTATATAAGCCTAGTTCTGACAAAACACAAATAATAAAAAAAAAATAACAATAATAACAGACAGAGGAGGTCATGGATTTTCTTTCATGACATGAATTATTTTTTTAAAGCCAAGCTTTGATTTCATAAACTTACTGCAAATTATGCTGCCAAATGAGTTTCCACTCTTGGGTCCCTATGTCCTCACAAAGCACCTCTGAGGCTCGAATAAAGCTGGCTCCTCCATAGGAGAGCCGGTGGTGACAAGCCTGTCACCTTAAAAGCTCAGTGAGGGGTCTTCTTCCTGTGTGCTATCTCAGATCCTTAGCATCATTTTAACGTCATTTTCAAATGTGAATTTCCATGCTATTTTAATTCATTAGTCATGGGCTATCATTTTTTGAAGTAATTACTGTAATTTCATCAAATGACATAATTATAGTAAATACTTTGATGTAATTACCATAAATATGGAAAGAGACACCCGAAGGTATAATAATGTCACCAACTAAGATATTTATGATGTGTAAAGACAAATTATGATGACATTTATGACATGCAGTAACATCACAGAGCACTGTGTTTATGTTGAATGAAGAATAATGATATAAATAGAATGTGAAGTTACATCATGGAGATTCGTTTCTCTTTTAAGTGGTCTTGAATGTTGAGAGCTCTACAAGGCCTCAAGTTCAAATGAGCAGACGGGTGTCATTTTACAGCACGTTCCCTTTGAACCTTAAGAGCCGACTAGGCTATTTACTCGGATAAAGGCCCTTCCCTTTTTAAAAACAGAGACCGGACACAAAGCAGAGACACAAGATGAGGAAGCAGATAAAGTCACTGAAAATGATGTACACCAGAATTCCGTGCTGGCTGTACCTGTGAGAGCTATGTCCTTGGGTCACATTCCTTTTCCACAGGGTAGGAGATTGGCCACTGCTCCATGTCTTCCTGCTCACATGCCTCTCCAAAGCAGGTAAGGCATTGTCTTGGTTGTTGGCACCAACGTCATGAGACTGTGTGTCACTCGCAATCACAGGTGAGAGCCAGGGCCTGGTGGACTAGGACAGGATGATCGTCTGATATTGAAGGCTAGCTTGGTCTACGTTGCATGTTCTAAGCCAGCTAGGACTATAAAGAAATACTGTCTGAAAAGAAGAAGAGGAAACATGGAGGCTAACTCAGAGAAAGTGCTTTCCTTGCCAGTGTAAAGACCTGAGTCTCATCCATAAAACCCACACACAAAGCCAGGTGCAGTAGGGCGTTCATGATGCAGCACTGGGAGGTGAAGCTAGGCAGGTCGCTGGGGCTTTCTGGCCAGTCAGTTCAGCTTACTTCTTGAGTTCCAAGATGATTATATATTCTGTCTCCAAAAAGTAAAAATGTGAATATAGATGGTGCCTTCAACACAAAGATTCACACATATGCTGGTGAGCTCACATACACACTAATGTACACACGCAGGCACATACGATTAATTGTTTTTTTAAAAAGGACTTAAAATATAGCAATTCGTCTTGTTTTCCTGCTTAGTTGTTTACCTTGTAGATGTTTATTATATCTGCGGTGTATTTTAAATGTTTATTTGATTTTCAATTATATGTGGATGTGTAGATTCTGTGTGGAGAGGCATACACATGAGCCCAGGTGCCCGAGGAGGCCAGAGGAGCGTTAGATCACCTGAGTGTGAGTTGCATGTAGTTAGGAGCTGTCTGAGGTGAGTGCCAGGAAACAGACTCTGGTCCTCTGGAAGAGCAGTGTGGTCTCATAAACGATGGAGCATCTCTCCAGCCCCACATCTGGGAATATCTTTAGCTCCATTTTACCACTCCCCGCATACTCTTCTTCTACACAAAAGGCATTTGCACAGCTGTGATTTTATCTCATCATCTCTGTGACTCCCTCTTGGAGCTACAATGTCACGCACCATGAGAAGCAAACACATGTCTGGGCGTGTTCTCATAATCCTTCGCCCTGTGAACCAACGCATTTCACCTTATTGAGTTTCGTTGGCTAACAAGCCTCAGTATTAAGTTAAAATTATTTTGATTTCTATTAACGTCCCAGGGCTCACCACAAAGCTATCTGTCACACAGATGTGACCAAGGCTCGGCAATGTGAACTCAAGTTTAGAAATAATTTTCTTAAGATGTCTTGGACAGTCAGTGACAGCAATGGCAGCCCTGGTTGGAGTCTGTCTAAACAGCACACTGCTTGTTCTTTTATGCCCACAATTTTCAGTTTGCAAAGGAAGTTCACACTGATTATGGACACATCAGACTTTGCTAAGGACCCCATTTCAGGGCAAAAATGCTCTCTAGCTGAAATTTAGATTGTCTTTCCTCTAGAAAAATTTTACTTCGTACTCAGGATACAAATAAAATAGGAAGAAAAGTAGCCTATAATCCATGTTGGTCAGCTCTTCCTTACTGTAACACAATGCTTATTGTAGAAAACCCCATAAACAGGAAAGGTTTCTTTTTGTTCTCAAATGCAGAAGTTTCCATGCCAGGTTGCTTGAACTCATTGTGCTTGAGTCCTGTGGTGTGTGTTATGCTGAGGTACACATGGTGGGACAGACTGGTCCCCTCATGATAACAAATACAAAATCAGGTGCAGGAGCTATGAGTCCCACACCCATTCCAAGGGCACACCCCCATAACCTAACTTATTTGCAGGAATCTCTATCTCTTTACTTCTTAGCATCATAGGCAGGTACTCACATCTTTAACAGAACCATTTTTGGAAATTTTCTTAAGACATAATACACCCACATAAAACTTTTGAGATTTCTCAAATGTTTAGGGGATTCTGAATCACGAAAACTGACTAGAAGTTTCATTCCCTGCCATGATAAACAGGCAATCTACTTTCAGAAAATCCAAACAACTTAGGGAACAAAGTCAGAAGTAGACCTTATCTCTGAATTAAAAGCAAGCATCCTGTGGAACACAGTGACTCATATCTGAGATCCCGGAGGGGAGAAGCCCATGCAGGAACACTGTTTTGGACTATGTAGTGAATTCCAGGCCGGCTTGGGCCACGTACAGAAACACTTCCTCATGAAACAGCATGAAGTAAATACTGAAATAAAATGCTTATTTTTAGCAAAGAACAGACACTCACAAAGCTAGAACCGATAAGTAGAATTAAGGCATAGGAAAAAATATTTATGGTGGTATTCTATAGCAAAATAATCTTGCAGGTCTATTTGTAAGTGTTACTAGCTCAGATATGTAAACATAATCTTCTTTTAAGTTAAACTTCATTTTTTTACCACTGAAGCAAGTGTGTGTGTATGTGTGTGTGTGTGTGTGTGTGTGTGTGTGAGAGAGAGAGAGAGAGAGAGAGAGAGAGAGAGAGAGAGAGAGAGGGAGAGAGAGAGAGAGAGATTGCATTACATGAGTAGTTTCTTAGCCACTAGAAATATATATCAGTGAAACTTAAGTAGTTCCCTGGTAACCAATTCTTTTATTTATCACGTTGTTTTATTTTAAATTAGTATTGTGGCAGTCAGCTGGTTTTCTGGCTTTAATTAAAGGCTCTGCTTCCTCCAGAAAGCCTTTATTTCAAATATACTTGAATGGGAAGGAGTTCTGACTAGGTTCCTGAGAATAGGATGTGCACAAGTATGGATATCAACTACTGGGTTGCCTCTGATGCCAGGCAGAGAACTGTGAATCTGCTACTGGGGCTGGCCATCATTGCTTCCTCTTGTGAGCCACTCTCTCCAGATCTGCTAACCTTTGTGGTTTCTGGTTTTCATTTATTGAGAACAGACAGGTGGGCGAACATGCTTGTCAGATCACCATGCTATGACAGGGCACATACATCAGAAACTAGCAGAAAACATTTGGTTCATCCAGGATAGCAAAGACCCCTATTGTGTCTTAAGAATGAACTCAATTGCCTGATTTATGCTGTCAGTCTTTCGAAGAGTCTAAATTGATTTTCACTCAAAGCAAAACTGGAAAGGCCAAATGTTTGCCTGACTCCAAATCACTGACTCATCTGGAAAGGCTCATGGAAGCCCTAGATATCAGAAGGACTGGAACTGTTCAAATCAGACACAGGAAGACCACTGTGCCCAGAACTGTGCTAGAGCTGCAAGCTCACTGCAAACTCTAGAAGAAAACTACACAGCCCAGGTGGCACTTGTCCAAGCTGGTTGAATTTGAGTTTAGCTACTCTGAAGAGGGTTATCCAACATTTAATTCAAGGTTAATTTCTCAGGGGCTCTGCAGAGTTCATATGGGCTTATATGTGGGGGAGGGTAGTACCTATTTTTAACTTTTTAATGATGTGTTTACGTATGTCTGTCTGTATGTCTACATGAGTCCATTATCCAAGGAGGACAGAAGAGGAATGTCATATCTTCTAAAGAAGGAATTACAGACGGTTGTAAGTCTCTTGACACAGTGCTGGGAGCTAAACTCAGGTCCTCGGCAAGAGCAGTGTATGCTCTTAACCACTGGGCCCTCTCTCCATCTCCAAGGGTAGTACTGAAAACACATTGCCGACTTGGTATAGACTTGGGACTTTGACTTGGGAATGAACTTTGAAAGAACACGATCCCTCGTTTCAATGTGGTGACTGCAGCTTAATCCAAGCTTTTGACAATCAGAATTTGAAAACCAGGTCACTAGCTCAGTGTTTTGTGTTTGCTGTCCTCGTGTCAAGTGATGATGATGACAGTTCTGACCCACCAAGGCAGCTGTCAGGGGATAGCCGTGGTGGTGCTTAGGGAGGGTTAAGTGAGCTGCTCCCTGTGTGCATTCATCAATGCCCACAAAGGCACCGAGCCCCTCTCATGCTTGGAATGAGAACAAAGTTAAATGTTCTCTGGAAACATTCTCCTCTGATGTTTTCAGTATCAGTAGAGATGAGGTGTAGGGGTTGGGGAAAAGGCCACTATGTCATTCTCATCATCTGTCAAGGGTATACACTGTCACCAGGATGTGCATCTTGATCAATTGAATCTTATTGTCAGATTTCAATACAGTGCTATTAGAGAAAGACTATCACATAAATAGTCTCTCCTGACAATGTACCTTTCAAGGACAGCCACTGACATGACACGGAAAGACTGGCTGAGCATGGAATGTTTTCAAACATGCATCAGACAAATCTGACCTGAAGACTGTCTGTAGTGTAGTCTCTGGTTTCTACTCTTTTTTTTTTTTTTTTTCCTAACTTGCAATTCACAATGTAGATCAGGTTAGCCCCAGACTTTTGTGATCAAATCCTCTTACCTCTGCCTCCTTTGTAGGGCCTGCAGGCAAGGGCAACCACAACTGACTGGTGTCTACTCTTTGACAGTGTGGGGACTATGGGCATGCACAGCCACAACAAACCACACTTCGGCCTCTGCCTCTGTTGGCAGTTTGAATTGAAGAATGGTCAAGCCGCCTGGACATAGTTGGCCACCTGGACCTTTCAGTTATGGAATTCCCAAGTTTATATTGTATGGAGGTGAATTATTCATATTTTCATATGTTACAGGCTGAAGTGGAACAGCATTAAGGCAGGACAGGGTCAAAGCTGCTTAGATCCACGAATAATGCTTCTAAGACCGGCCCCTTCATTCTGCCTGTGCAGTTCCCCAAAGCCACCTCAATTCGTTTGTCTGATTCCTACTTTTCTTTCTTGATTTCTTTTTTAATTTTGTAATCTTAGTAGGTAATCCACCTATTAACCCACTCAATTTGCCTTACAGTTAAATACAATTTGCTTCTGGTGTTCTTGCTAAAAAAAAAAAAAAAAAAAAAAAAAAAAGAAACAAACAAACAAACAAACAAAAACAAAACAACCAATAACAACAACAACAATAACACACACACACACACACACACAAACCATACAGTATTTTTTAAATTAAAGAATACTTTTGAAAGTTGGGAACATTATTTTTTAAATATGGGTGTTTCATATTTATCTCAAAGTGGATGTTACCCGGCCCCCATGCTGAGAACTGCCTCTCACATCCTCCACCCCCCTCACGTCTTTGTTGTTATTTAGTTAGCTGAGCAACTATTTCTTCAGTTTTATGCTTTACAATGAGCAATAGTGCTTAGTGAATCTGGACACCTGTGATTATGCATGGCTCAATTTGAACATGTTTCCTGTTTTAGGCTCTGTGCTCCTGATGACAAGAGGAGCTAGAAAGTGGTCAGGGAGGACAGGTATCCAGCATAGCAGTCCTAAGAATGTCCCCGCTTGAGGCTAGAAATGCTGAACGGGGGCATTCGGGTTCCTGTGTCTTTGTCATCTTCTCAGTGAGCATGTCTGCTTAGCGGCTGTGTGTCACTGTGAGGAAGAAAGTGAAAGGAGTCTCATCCCTCTCCCTCCGGATACCTCACCCCAGAATCGGCCCTAGATTTACCCTGACTGAAACCCTGATTCCTAGGACCCATCCAAGAGTTCCTGTCTGTCCATCTCTGTCTCTCTTTCCGTTCTCTCTATGTATGTGTCTCTGTCTGTCAGTCTGTCTCTCTGTCTCCGTCTCTCCCTCTCTCTTGCCTTTTCTCCCCTTCTCTCCCACATAGCTCTATACCAAGTAGCTCCCATGTATAATAAGTCTCTTTGAAACTACCTTCACTGGAATGTGAATTTTACTCCTTGAATCTGCCTTAAAAGCAGCATGGTAGTCATTGGCTCAGAGCAGCTTTGATGGGTGTTGAATTTCCAAAATGCTAGTAGCCCAAGCCAGACCCTGTCATTCTCAAAGACACCCCAAGTTTTCAATAGCCAAGAGCTTCATCTTGAGATATAACCATGAAGCAAAGTGAGCACTAAATGGAAATGGCAAACTTCAAAACCCACCCCCAGTGACATGCCTCCCCCAACAAGGACACACCCATCAATCCTTCCCAAACAGTTCTACCAACTAGGAACCAAATATTCAAATATCCGAGTCTATGGGAGGCCTTTCTCTCTTATATCACCACATCTACCTTGGTACAGCTGAGGCTCTGAACCATGGCAACTTACTCTCGAATAGGATTTTCTCATTCTCAACATAAGTCAATCTTCAGTGTTTTAGAAAGAAAATTTGTAATTCCTAAACACAATGAGATTGAATGGGGCATGAGCGGAAACCCTCAGTGAACTGTAGTCTGGGTGCTCATTCCAAGATCCTTTGAAAAGAACCAATTCTTGCCCAGTAAGTATAAGTCTCTGGGTTTAGTCTCTTGCACCACCACCAATACATCACAACAGTGGGGAGAGGAGCCGGGAAGAGGTGTGACCTGAATGACTCTTCCTCAATGTCATGGAACTTAGCCTGAGAAATCCAGCACTCATTGTCCCTGGTTTAGAAGACTCTAAACAGGACTATAATAAAGAAATTCATTCTCCTCCGTTTTTTTCTTAAAATTGAAGCTACTGTAGCCGGCGTATATGAATAACTCAAGGAGCTCATGTCTGAAGACACCATTAGAAGAAAGCACGAACTAGAACTTTGCAGATGTGTCTCTCGCTTGTGTGATAACAGGGCATGTATATAGGTGTGTTAACACACACATCACCCAATTTAAAATAAGTTACAAGGATACCTGTGATTCAACGTGATAGTTCAAATTAAAAGTGAAATGAGTGAAGAGGTAGAAGGCAGTATGAATGTTAACTTAGGAACTGAATGGAAAACTACACCAAAATGAATAGCATGCATTATTTTTTGCTAGTGTGCCATAAATATTACTTAAGATTTTTATGCCTGGAGTGTAAAATATAAGGTGATGCCATCCTAGAAAGTTCTCTTATTCTTTATTGCATAATTACTTAAAATTTTAACATACCTTAATAGACTTTTCACAGTGGCCTAGCCAGAAAGAACAAGATGCCTTTTACTCATGGAAACACTGAAATTTGGAATAATACAGAATTTGACCAAAGATTGTATAGCTACTAAATGGAACTTAGCTAATTATTTCACTGGAAAAAAAATCAGAAATTTAGTCAGGTGTGGAGACACACCTCTTTAATCTCTGCACTGGGTAGCATAGAGGAAAAGATTGAGGTTGAAAGGCTAGCCTGGGCTACATAACTAGATCCTGTCTCAAAAACAAAGCAATTAATTGCAATGGACCTCTGAGTTTATAATCTGTGTTCTTCAATCATAAGGATATCTCAAACACTCAACTGGTCTTATCATAGGAATGATTAATAAGCACATTTTCACCCACAGTAGAGTCAATCATCGAATTAATTTTACAAGAACAGCAACTTATGAATGTTAAGTAAAGAATAGGACCTGTTCCCAAAATGTGAGTTCCCAATTAACTCTGCAGCAAACGGTATTCTCACAGCCAGACCTGCAAGTTTCGGGAAGCGAACCATAGCAGAAATCAGAAAACACCGGACAGTTGCACAGAGGCGAGACTTCCCCTACCCCAACAAAAACTTTAATAGAAAAGAAAATCATTCGGCAGATGTGGTAGTTTCCTGTCCACTTGACTCAAGCCGGGTCATCTGGGCACTGGAACGCTCATCACATTGGCCCCTAGGCCAGGCTGTGGCGCATTTTCTTGATTAGTGACTGATTATAAGGGCCCAGCCCACTGTTCGTGGTGCTGCCCGCCTTGGGCAGGTGATCCTTATGAAACAAGCTGAGCAACCTAATAAGTAGCATTTTGCCATGGCGCCCGCTTCAGTTCCTGCCTGCAAGTTCCTGCCTGGAGGTTTTTGCCCTGGTTTCCCATGAATATGAATTGCCTCCTAGACCTTAAAATGAAATAAACCGTTTTCCCCTCAAGTTGCTTTTGGTCAGTATTTTATCTCCAAAATCAAAAGCAAACCAGGACAGAACTAGATACTGGGTTCACGAGGTATTGTTGAGACAGCCTGGACCACGTTATTTTGACAGCGATTGTGGAAGGACTTTGTGACTGTGCCGGGAAAGCCATCGGCTTATGAAGTTTCAGAGAGGCACTGAAACTTTTAGGCTGACTGTATGATGATTTAAATTGAGGATCCCTGGCTTCAGTCAGCTGAGGCTGAAGAACTGTGATAAGAGCTCAGAAACAACCAAGCGAAACAGTTGCTCAATGGGTCACATTGAGGCTGCTTAGATGGGGCTGCAAGCACTGTTGTATCGTAATCTTTCTCAAAGTCAGCACACAGAAACTGAGGTCCAGAGAGTTTTGAGGGTAGAGCTCACTCTGACTTCGAGTCTGTATCTCACACTGGCTGTGAACTTGGTAATGTGGGGGAGCCTCCCAGGTCATACTGGTTCTGAAGGCATAAAGGGGTCATGGAGATCAGCTGTGTCTAGGCACTGTGAGAGGCCATTGGTGAGGGTTCAGCCGCAGTTGTAGTAGGAGCCCAAGATTTGAAGGGCCACAGAGAGAAGCTGATGTTTGGCTCAGTGTAGCAGAATCAGAATCTCCGAAGAGAGCTGGGAGAAGCTATTGGTGAACGTGCAGCCCAGGTGCAGTGGTGATTCCAGGACATCAGTGTGACCCCCAAGGATGGCAGAAGTTTTGGAGTAAGCTGGCAGAAGCCATTCTGACACAGGTAAGATGAGGTCACAGCATTGCTTTGATGTGTATTTTTCTAACTGCCAAGGTTGAACAAAGCCATTTTGAGATATGTTTTTAGCCCTTTTTATTTCTTCTCTTAAGAACTGTTTGTTCTGCACCATAGTTCTTTTGTTAATTGGATTGTTTTCTTTCTCACCTTTTTGATCTATCGGGCCTTTATTTATTCTGGATATTAATTCTCTCTCTCTCACACACATACACACACACACACACAAAGAGAGAGAGAGAGAGAGAGAGAGAGAGAGAGAGAGAGAGAGAGAGAGAGAATTTGCTCTCTAATGCTGTCAGATGGCTGTAGTTCTGTGTACTAATGTTTGGGTCTTCTATTTTGTTTTGCTGATGGACATGTCTGTTTTTGTACCAATACCATACTGTTTATTAAGCTATAGTTTTTGTAATATATCTTGAAATCTGGGAAGTGTTTCTTCCAGCGTTCTTGTTGTGGATATTCTACCTCTTCCTTGGCTCCATAGGGATTTCAGGATTTGGGGTGTGTGTGTGTGTGTGTGTGTGTGTGTGTGTGTGATGTTGTAGGGACTCTGACTGGGAGTATGCTGCATCTTAGCTGATTTGGCTGGGAAGATCATCCAACAGTATTAACTTACCAACCCATGAGCATGGGTGGTCTTTCCATTTCCTAGTGTCTTCCTCAGTCTCTCATTCAGAGATTTAAAGCTCTCGTGATAATGGTCTTTCAATCACTTGGTTAGAGTTACTGTTTACTATTTTGAGGCTGTTGTAGATAGGAATTTGTTGATAACCTCTTTCTCAGGGTGTTTGTTGTCAATCTATAGAACTACTGTAAATTGTTACTGTAAATTGATGGGTTTTTTTTTTATTTACATTTCCGATGATTCCCTTTTCTTTGGAAACCCCGTGTCCCCTCCCCCTCCCCGCCTCTGTGAGGGAATTTCTCCTCCCACCCACCCGACCACCCATTCCCATATTCCCACCTTGACATTCCCTTTTACTGGGGCCACTAGCACCCTCAGGCCCCAGGAGTCCTCTACTTTCTCCCTGGTGGCCATCGAGGTGATTCTTCTGCCTCATATGTAGTCCAAATCATGGGTCAATAGATGTGTATTCTTTGGTTAGTGGTCTGAACTAGAGGACGACCAGGGGGAGGGTCAGGCCCATTGACGCTCTTGCTCCCTCCATGGGGCTGCCAATTCCCTCCGCTCCTTCAGACTTTTCTCCAACCCCTCCAT
>CM052700.1:5434578-5553440 GCA_028551405.1 Uromys caudimaculatus | reverse complement strand
TTACCCTGTTGGACATTTCTAGAATTTTCCATTGTTGGAATTTTTGGAATCTCTGATGGATAATATCATATCAACCATAGATAGTGATGATTTAACTTCTTTTTCCTGTTTGTATGCCTTTTATTTCCTTCTCTGGCTTTATTGTTTTAGACAGTGATTGCAGCACTATGTTAAACAGCAATAAGTATGGTGAGAAAACAAAGCTTTGTCTCATTCTAAATTTTAATGATGTAGTTTCAAGTTTTCCTCAATTTAAGATGATGTTGTCTGTGGGTTTGTCATATACAGCCTTGTTTTTTCATTTACTAAAAATAGATATTTTTTTAAGCAGTCTGTTCCAATTATTGTTTCCTCTCCCCAAACTCCTCTCAGCCTTACCTGACCTCTCTTCCTTTCCAGGACCACACCCTTCCTGTCTTCTGTTAGAAAACAAAGTATCTAAGGAATAGAAATAATGTCAAATAAGATAAAATAAAACAACAACAAACAACACAGAATAGGATTGAACAAACAAAAGAGCCAGAAGAAGAAGAAGAAGAAAAAGAAGAACAAGAAACACATCTAGAGGCAGAGAAACACGCTCTCAAACACAGGCATCACATGAAAATACAAAACAGGAAGCCTTGATATACACACAGACAACTTGCAAGGCTTTTAAAAAAAATTCCCTGACACAACATTATGAAACAAAGATGCCCTTGAGTTCATTTTGTGTTGGCCGTTGTGATGGTTTGTATATGCTTGGGCCAAGCTATTAGGTGGTGTGGCCTTGTTGGAGTAGGTGTGTCACTGTGGGTGTAGGCTTAAGAACCTTACCCTAGCTGCCTGGAAGTGAGTCTTCCACTAGCGGCCCTCTGATGAAGATGTAGAGCCCTCAGTTCCTCCTGCACCATGCCTGCCTGGATGCTGCCATGTTCCCGCCTTGATGACACTGGACTGAACCTCTGAACGTGTAAGCCAGCACCAATTAAGTGTCGTCCTTAGAAGAGTTACCTTGGTCATGGTATCTGTTCACAGCAATAAAACCCTAACTAAAACAGCCATCAACTGGTGGGCATGGGACCTATCCTTAAGAGTACTTTGTGTCCCCAGTAAGACTCTCTTGGAAAACCTAGCTTTTCCTGTGCAAGTTGTTATCAATTGGAGATAGGTTCTGAGTTAGGGATAGATGTGTATACCTCTCAGCTCTAGGACTCCACCCAATGCAGAGCTTTTCAAGCCCTCAACATGCTACCGTTCTATCTGAGTTTCTATGTAGTCAGACCTGTGTGTCTAGAAGGCCCTCTTTCCCTGATGCACTCTATTTCTCTGACTCTTACACCCTGTGCACTTCCTCTTCTGCAGAGGTCCCTGAGACCTACAGGGATGGATTTGATGGCGACATTCCATCTAGGACTGAGTATTCCACTCTCAGTCTCTGCACATTGATTGTCTGTGGGTTGCTTATCAGTTCCATCTATCTGCTACAGGAGGACGTTTCTCTCATAATGACTGATCGAGGCACTGATCTGTAAGTATAGAAGAATGTCATGGGAGTCCTTTTATTGCTGGAATCCTCTAGCAGAACAGTATTTGGTTTTCCCCTAGGCCCCTAGTCTATCTAATCTCAGGTGTTCGATCACAAAATCAGTGCCTGGTTTGGGTTCCATTTTATGGAGTGAGCCTTAGATTTCCTTGTGTTGAGATTTGTTTCCTCCAGTACTGGTCTCCTTGGGATTTTTAGTAGGAAATCATGTCGGATTTTTCAAAGGCTTTTTCTGCATCTATTGAGATAATACATTTTGTCTTTAAGTACATTCAGTGTTTTATTATACTTATTGATTTATGCATATTGAAAACATCCCTGCATCTCCAGGACAAAACCAGCTTGATCATGATGGATGGTCTTTTCTATTTGTGCCTGTATTTATTTTGTTGTTATTGTACTAAGTATTTTTGTATCTGTTCATCAGGGCTATTGGTCTACAGTTTTCATTTTGTGTTGTATCTTCCCCTGCTTTGGGTACTAGAGTAACACTGCCTTGGTAGGAGACTTTGGGAGTTGTACTTCTGTTTCTTTCTTCTAAAAAGTAATTGAAGAAGCATTGATTGTAAATCTTTTGTGGGGCAGGTGGATCTTTGGAATTCTACTGTGAATCATCTGAACAGAAGATTATTACTATTCTGAATTGTTTTGTTAAGAAACTGCTTGTGTTGTTTATTTAACCTCAGTGCTTTGGATGAATCTCAAAATGTGCCCATTTATTTAGGTGTTATAATTTAATGGAGTTTGGGTCTTTAAAGTGCTCCCTATATTGGCATCTGTTGTAATGTTTGCATGATCATCTCTAATCCCATTCTTTTGGATCATTTCTTTTTCTTATTTGGTTAATTGGGTCAAAGGTTCATCAATCTTGTTTATCTTTTCAAAGAAACAGATTTTAGATTACTTAACTCTTTTCTATTATTATTCTATTTTTGATCTAATTTTTGTTCTTTTTTTTTGATCTATTGAATTTGGGTTTGGTTTGTTCTTGTGGGTTTTTGTTTTGTTTTAAATTTTGAGTTCTATTTATTTGTGTGCTTTCTAAATTTTTTAAACATAGACATTTAATCACAGATTTCTCTCTTAGAGCTGCTTCTCCTTTTCAAGGTCTTACCGCTCATCTGTTCCTCATAAAGACGCATTTTTGACCAGACTCAGACTTAGAAGCAGAAGCTCTTGTAAAGGCAGTGAGCATCTCCTGGCAGTCTCTTCCTGGTGTTTTCTTTGGCTCCCTTCATTATCTTGATCAAACTGTTCAGCATATTCTGTAGCGTCCCCCTTGTTTCCTTAGTTAAGTTGTTCCTTCAGTTATTTGTTGGCACTTGCGGTGCAGGACCCATGTACTAACAAGAGTCTGCTTCTCACTTCTCACAGAGAGTTCTTTCTTTAAGAGTTTTCTGACAAATGTATTGAACACTGTCTTCTTTAGAGAGATTGAAAAGCTTTCAGAATCTGTTAGCTTCTTGGGGCTCAGTGATGGTTTTCATATGCTTGGCCCAGGGAGTGGCACTATTAGGAGGTGTGGCCCTGTTGGAGTATGCATGATCTTTTTGGAGTAGGTGTGTCACTGTGGGTATGGGCTTTAAGATCCTGGTCCTAGCTGCCTGGAAGCCAATCTTCTCCCAGTGGACTTCAGATGAAGATGTAGAACTCTCAGCTCCTCCTGTACCATGCCTGCCCGGGTACTGCCATGCTCCCACCTTGATGATAATGAATTGAACCTCTGAACATGTAAGACAGCCCCAATTAAATGTTGTCTTTATAAGAGCTGCCTTGATCATGATGTCTGTTCACAGCAGTAAAACTCTAACTAAGACAGAAGTTGGTACCAGGGACTGGGGGATTGATGTGATAGACCTGACCTATCACAGGAGGAATGTGGATTTTGGGACTTTTGATTTGGAAAGCAGTAGAATGCTTTAAGTGGGGCTTAATCGACTATCCTATTACGGATATGAAAGACTTTGTTCCTGAGGATGATTTGAACTGTGGAAGCCTGGCTCTAGAGTTTCAGAGGAGAAGAATTTTAATATGTGGCCTAGAGACTGTTCTTGTGATATTTTGGTGACAAATGTGACTGCTTTTTAGCCTTCTTTGAAAAGTCTACCTGAGGCTAAGATAAAGAGATTTATATTAATTGCATTGGTAAAGGAAGTCTCAGAAAAGCCCAACAGAGACTTTGTTCTCTGGTTAAGTCTCACAAAGAACGTTTTGAACAAGTATGGCAAACTTACAAAGGAAAAAATATAAAATGTGTGGTTCAAGTCATAAAGGGACATCAGGAAGTGAACTGGAGTCCTCGTGTGTTCAAGGAGATAAAGAGATTAAGGGAGTAGTGACTTGGGGGCAAGATCCCACCCAGCTAACTTTATTGTTTATGAATTTTCTATTGAACGGAGGATAGTTATATTAGGCATTATTACTTGGTTATTGTTTTCACTTGGACTTTTAATCAGGAATGAACTACAATCCAGAAATGAAAGACATGAGCTTGTGATCCAGATCTTGAGGAACAGTGGTCATGAAAAGCTAGTAGGTAGTTCACACCTTTAATCACAGGAGACTGAGGCAAGCAGATCTCTAAATTCAAGGCCAGCCTGGGACAGAGTAAATTCTGGGTGAAGAAAAACTTAAGTCCAGGCATGGTGATGTACACCTTTAATCCCAGCATTCAGGAGACAGCTATGCAGATATCTGAGTTCAAGGTCAACCTACAGAGCAAGTTCTAGGACAGCCAAGCTTAAGCAGTGAGTGTTTCTTGGAAAACAGAAAGCTGGTAATAGAACAAGAGGCCTATGTTCGAGCTCCAGCAAGCAGCAGAACTCTTCAGCTTTGGCCATGTGTCTCTCTAGCTTTAGAGTCAAGAATAGAGGAGACTACTGGGACAGTTGGTGCTCATTAGCTGGAGCTACAAAATTAGTGGTGATTAAGAAGAGACTAGCATCATTGAGGTAAAGCCTTCTGGGAAGTGTTTTAAGAGAGCACAAAGAGCCTCATGTTGCAACTAGACTTGGTAATGTATAAGAATCATCCAGGTGGTACTGCTTTTGAAGACATGAAGGGATGATCAAGGACAGCTGAGGCTTGCCATTGAGAGAGGCCAGGAAAGGCCACTGGTGAAGGTGCAGCCTCAGTTGCAGTTGATGGCCTAGGACTGAAGGGGTTATGCAAAGAAGTTGAGATTTGGCACCATGAAGAGAGCCTATGAGAGGCTATTGGTGAGGCCTAGTTGCAGTTGAAGACACCAGCATATTACAGATGCCACGAGATGACCACCAAGAACAACAGCAGCAGTGGAGTGGATAAACCTGAGTTTAGACTGCTTCAGAGGGCAAAACTGGAGAAGTGACACCAGCCCTTTGGAAGGGCCTAGAAGATCATGCATGGATCCCAGACATTGGAACAAGAAGCTGTGAAGCTGAAGTTGACTTGGAGACCCCAAGATGTTAAAGATGCCAGAGCTGTGGTCTATCTGCTGAGGAAAGCTGCTAACAGGGAGTGGAACCAGCCCGGGAGAAAGAAGTTTGTTGCAGTCAACAAAGATGAAAAATGACTGGAGATCTGAAGACCACTTTGACATCAGACATGGAGATGCAGAGTTTGGAGTTTGCTCAGCTGGTTTCCTGTCTTGATTTGGGGATTACAGTTAAGTGATTGGATGAATCTCAGAAGAGACTTTGAACTTTGGACTTTTAACATTGTTGAGACTGCTATAGACTATGGAGACTTTGGAAGTTGAACTAAATGTACTTTTTTATTATACTATGGCTAGGTATGGCCTCCATAGTCTCATGTATTTGAACAAGTCTATGGGTCCAGGGAGTGGAATGTAATGTTTGAATATGGTTGGCCCAGGGAGTGGCACTATTAGGAGGTATGGCCTTGTTGGAGCAGGTGTGTCACTGTGGGCATGGGCTTTAATACCCTAATCCTAGCTGCCTGGAAGCCAGTATTCTACTGGCAGCCTCCAGATGAAGATGTAGAACTCTCAGAGTCCTCCTGCACCAATGCCTAAGTGGATGCTACTATGTTCCCACCTTGATAATGAACTGAACTTCTGAACCTGTAAGCCAGCTCCAATTAAATGTTGTCCTTTATAAGAATAGCTTTGGTCATGGTGTCTGTTCACAGCAGTAAAACCCTAAGACAAGCCCCAATTGCCAAGACTTAGTATCTGTCAGTCCAGGAACATCCTCCGCCTCCGCCGCCTCCTCCTCCTCCTCCTCCTCCTCCTCCTCCTCCTCCTCCTCCTCCTCCTCCTCATCTTTTCCTTCTTTTTTCTTACAATAACTAAGTTGAGAACACTTAGAGTGGCATTCATGGTACATCTATGAACAGACTTGGGCTTCCTGTCTCCAGTTCTTCCTGGTCTATCACAAGAGCACTCCTTAGTCAATACTATGCCATGGGCCAAGACATTTTGCTTCAAGGGAAAATCCAGTTTGTTGTTTCCATCACAGACTGGGACACATAACCTTTCTACTCCTCACCCAGAGCATCAGCAGCTGCTTCTGAGGTCATGTGATTTTCAGAGTGAGAATAAAGTTTGCATTTACATGATATAAGTGAATTTCTGACAGCAGGTGGTTCGAAAGGAGGTTTTTCATTTCACACAGCCAATAGCCCAGGAGATGCCACAGAAAAGGTTGTGAAACCTAATATGCCTCAGAGGTTTTGTTGTCTCGTCTTGTCTTTTTCACTTAATTTCAGAAACCCTATGTAGTTTTTTCTTGATTCCTTCTTTGACCCCTTCATCATTCAATAATGTGTATTATTTAATCTTTGTGAGTTTATGTAATTACTACAGGTTGTTTACTGTTATTTTTTTTTTTTTTTTGCTTTATTGAACTGTGTTCAGATGGGATACATAGAAGTATTTTAATTTTTCTGAATTTGTTAAGATTTGTTTTGTGTCCCAGGATGTGGTCTGTTTTAGAGAAGCCTCTGTGGCCCAATGAATAGAATACATACTTTCTTGTGTCTGGGTGAACTATTCTGTATTTGTCTGTTAGGTCTAGTTGACATATAATGCCTTTCAAGTCTGAAGTGTCTGTTTATTTTTTGTCCAAACGATCTATCTAAGAGAACATAGAGTGTTGAAATCATCTACTATTACTAGGTTGGAGTTAGTCCGTGACTTTAGTCCAGTCCACCTTTGATGGAACTCGGTATGCTATGGTTTGTGTTGGTGTGTATGTGATTGTCACAACTTCTTAAGGACTGTTGTCTTGACTAGAATGACATGCCCTCTGTTATCTCTTCTGTTTAGTTCTGATTTGAAATCTACTTTGTCAAATATTAACATAGCAGTGCCTACTTGCTTCCTGGTCTCATCCTATTCCTTGCCTTTAATGCATACACTGCCTCTCTTTAAAGCTAAGGTGAACTGCTTTGTAAACAGCAGAAATAAGGATTTTGTTTCTTAATCTACTTAGCTAACCCATTTCTTTAGATTGGGGGGTTGGGGTCATTGAGACTTAAAGTTATTACTAAAAGGAATGTGTTGATTTCAGCCATTTTACTGTTTTCTTTTCCTGTTTGTATTCTTAGTAATAATGTTTGAATTATTAGAGCTTCAGTTGGTCATGTCCTATAGTCTATTGCTTATGTTCTTTCTGTCTTCCGTTCTAAGGATTGCTTGTATAATTCTCTGTAGGGTTGGCTTGATGGATGTGGAGTCTTTTAGCTTGCTTAAAGTTTTTCTTTATTCTTCAACTATGGCACAGAGATCTGCGGGGTCTACTAGTCTAGGGTGGCATCTGTGACCTTTTGAAATGTGGTGTACATTGTATACAACTGAACTTTCAAAGCAAAGATTTAAAGATTGTGGGAGTTTTAAAAGCTATGCTGATTTTTAAGTTATTATATTAACATAAAGTATTGGTGATCAACAGTAGAGAAAATGTTATGGTTCAGTAGGGGTGCATTTCTGTGTCAAGTTGACAAGGAGTTAATTGTTCTGATTATATTTTGTCAACTTGACACAAGTCAGGTCATCTGGGAAGAGGGGATTGGGAAAATGTCTTCATCAGATTGGCCTGTTAGCAAATTTATGGGGTGTTTTGGGTTTTTTGCTTGTTTGTTTGTTTTTGTTTTTGTTGTTTTTTTTTTTGATTAATGATTAGTAGGGCAGGCCAGCTCACAGTGGGTGGTACCTGATCTCAGCAGACAGTCCTGGGAGGTATAAGAAAGCAAGGTGAGTAAGCAAGGCATGTGGTAAGAGCTAGTAAGCATCATCCTTTTATGGACTCCGCATCAGGTCTTGCCCTGACTCCCTCAGTGATGTACTGTAAGTTGTAAGCTGAAATAAATCTTTTCCTCTCCAAGTTACCTTGGGTCAGTTTTATCACAGCAACAGGGAAGTATATAGGGTAGTAGAGCAGTGGTGGCTGTGAGCATGCTCGGCCTCAGGGATGGATTGTTCTAACCCAGCGTGAGTGTTTCTGAGCTTCACTGAAGGTCAGGGACGTCCTACCGGCCATCAACAGCCTCCCTAGGAGTGAAAGGAATAGTGTGTAACTCTCACATTTTAATGTTTAAATTTTGGTGATAAATTGAAATTTTTTAACATTTCTTGTTATAGTAGTATGAAATTGTACATAAAAGGAAAGAAATTAATAATAAAACTGAGATAGCACAGGGCAACTCTTTGGATGATTATTGACTTATAATGAAGGTTCCAATTTTATTTTCTTCCAAATAAAATTGGTCGGACTCTAGGTTTGTTTGTTTGTTTTGGTTTTTTTTAAAGTGATTTTTGAACACATTATAAACCTTTTCTTTTTTTTCCTATTGTTACTTTAAAGTATGAAAAGTTGGGTCATTGAGAACACCTTACAAAGCCTCGCCAGGGATGGGAGAGATGCTGGCTGATGGATCAGAGAAGCAGAATGCAGGGCCCAGACCTTCAGCAGCTCACAAGGGCCCCATTGCTCTACATCCAGAGGAACTGATATCCTCTTCTGGCTTCCAAAATTATCTGTGCATAGCTACACACACACACACACACACACACACACACACACACACACACACACACACGTATTTTTTAAATCCTCTTTTTATTTTTTTTTTAGGAAATGACGCTTGGCTGTCACCTTGTACAGTGGAGATGCTCTACCCAAATGTAGTCAGGCATTGATTGAATTCTGTGCAACTCAACACTGTGAGCTTTGAGATAAAGAATGTAAGTATATGAAAAGGCAAGCAACCACTTAACATCACGATAACAGTAATACTAAAATGCTATACCATTATCAAGATGCCACCTGTGACTGCCTCACGTATCAGCACTTTTCCCCCCACTGCTTCCCTTTTAGTTCATACTTCTGTGACCAGAGATCATCTCTGTCCATTGTCAAGGACAAAAATGAAGTTAGTTAGGAGCCCTCTTCCTGCCACTTACCTGTAGAGCTCCATTTCACTTGCCTCAATTCTTATAAACAAACACCCTTGGCTTGGGTTTCAAGGGGCAGGATGAATGCTTAGGGTCAAAAATGTCATAAAGACATACTCTTCTTTAAAAACAAAGAAACACACTTTCATGAACAGAAACATTCCAAACACAGGGAAGGAGGGCACGTTTTAAAATACCAGAGTGAACTGCAGCATTCTTTCCCAAATCAGCTGTACACAGCTTCTGTTAGAATGTATGCTAGCATGGCCCTCACGCGTAGAATGTCACCAACACTGTGGCACTCTTAGAGAAAGTTTTAAATGGAGTTTGGTTTCCTGGCACATGCTGCTGATACTATTCCAGTCCTGGTGTGCTGAGCACAGCCATGGATTGCAGAGCTGCTCTGGTGGCAGTCACTTTCACAGACAGACCTTCATTTCATTTAGTTTGAAAGGCATATTTGTTGTCCATTTTAAGCACATTTATTTCAGTATCACTTTGTCACCCGAAAATAGTCTTTTCTTCAGGGCTCATTTTTATTTAGCAAAAATGACCATAATGCCCTTTAAAAGTTGTGAAGCGTCTCCAAATACCTAGAGCTGAAGATTTGACGATCTTTCAGAGGGATTTAACGTATTATATTCACGTGTCAGGCTCAAATATGTCAGAGAAATTAAGTAGGGCACATGTACGGGGTTTGACTTCTTAACTGAGGAGTTTTAGTCACCGGGACTTGTGCTAGAGTTACTGGCTCCTTACTGGGAAGTGGTCTGGTCTGAAGAGCACTTGCTGCCTGTGATTAGTAATACTGATTATCAACTGGAAAAGATCTAGAATGCCCCAGGAGAGCAGCCTCTGGGTGTTCCTGTGAGGTGTGATCTAGATTAGGTTGGCCTCTAGCCATGCCTGGAGGGATTCTCATGATAAGTTAACTGAGGCAGGAAGACTCACTCTAGATGCACATGATTCTCTGGGCCTGAACAGGGAGGAGAAAGCTAGCTGAGCACAAGCATCTTTACTCTCCTCCTCCTCACAGTTAGTGGAGGTTGACCAGTTATCTCAAACTCCTACCACCAGGACATCCCTATAAACCAAAACTGAAATAAACCTTCCTTTGTTATGTTGCTTTGGTCAGGTATTTTCTCTCAACAACAGAAAAAAATAGCAAATACATAGTCTTCTGGAGGAAGCCCCCAGTGCTACCTGTCCCTTTGCATTGTGCTTTATACCTACGGAGTGTTTTGACTTGATTACTTTTCCAAGAGACATTAAAGAAAATGGCATGTAGATGTAATGGAAAACGGTATGATTCTTTTAAAACTGCATTTATTTATTTATTTATTTATTTATTTATTTATTTATTTATTAAAGTAAGTGTGTGTGTGTGTGTGTGTGTGTGTGTGTGTGTGTGTGTGTGTGTGTGTGTGGTGTGGTGTGATATGTGTGTGTAGTGCAGGTAACTGCAGAGGCTTCCATGAATCTGGAGTTATAGGCAGTTGTAATCTGCCAGATGAGGGTGCTAGGAACTGAACTGGGGTTCCCTGCAAGAACAGTGTATGCTCTTAACCACAGAACCATCTCTCCAGCCCCCATGATTTCTAGTTATGCGTAACAATGGCATCTGCCCATTTGGATTCTGGCCACAGGCTGAGGGACTGAGGAACACTGAGGCCATTCTCCTCTATGAAGGGCTATGAGCATACATTGCCATTTTGGTGAGGTGCTTCTTCAAACCTATGAAGTTCATTCATGGTTTGCACCCACACTAGAGTCCTCATGGAGCCATCTGCTGCTGTTTAGGGATATTGCCACCAAGTGATTCAAACCCCACACCCTTGCTGTGTTGGGTTTCTGTGGGTGGGAGGTCTCTGTTTTACCTACTCCCTATTTAGTATCCAATATGTCCTTTGGTGTGGTGTCTTCTGAGGCTTGATGTGCTCAGTGTTTTATCACAGCAGTGAAAGGCAAGCTAGGACAGTCTTGGTTTTCACAAGAGTTATTGGCTATAGTTTAAACCATGTAAATGTGTCATATTAATATAGCAAAGCATAGGAGGCAGGGACTATCATAGGTGCTGTGACACTATGTGACACCTGTGACACACCAGGGTGAGGAACTTGAGTGACCCAAATCAAATGAATTTCCCAAATGACACAGGAAAGACACATCACAGCCAATTCTGGCACATGTTCTTAGTTTTGTAGATTCAATCTTTCATTCTCTTGCATTTGAATTTTTCTTTACATTGTCAGTGTCACCTGTGGAAGAGCAGCTGGCCCAGCTTCTCCATCAGCTTCTTCTGACCTGGTCATTCCCAACATGACTCTCTCACTTCTAGGCATCGTTTAAGGTTCTTACTAGCATTCAAACTCTTTTACCTTAGAGATCAAGGCCTGGTTAGCAAGGGTTGAGTTCTTTGCAGCAGGCTCCTTAGAGCAAAGGAAGCCATACATGCCTGCCCTCCTGAGAATTATTTGATGATACAAAGACCTTGTTTAAGGATACTTTAAACTTTATAAATCAATAAGCAATGGTCTCCACTATGTCTTCAGCAAAAAAATATGAACTCTAAAATATTAGCCCGGTATCTAGTTCAAACTCACTATTCAGAAAGACTTTGTAAAAATGAAAACTTCCTTCCTAGGCATCTTGGGTTAATGTCCAAACCATCACTTAATATTTTAAGACATCTTTAATTAAAATGATGATTATCTAATTTATCAGTTGAATATGGAATACAAATCAATAATTCTTACAACTCTAGAAGTCCTTTCCTATGTGTATGCTTTATCTCTCTCTTTCTTTGCTGTTTCTGCTATAGCTTTTCCGAAGCAGAAAAGAATTGTTTCACTTGGGTTGTGACTTAGAAGTTGAGGAGTAGGGAGAGAGCCGTTGTCACATGTGGAAGCTACTTCCTCCTGAGATGGAGATGTGCACCTTATTATCTAAATGAGAGCAATCTTTATTAAAGCCATGAGGACAGAGGCTTAGGCCAGGAAGCCAATAGTTTTAAAGCACAGATGGCACAAGAATGGACTAAAGCAGAGATGAAAATCTGTGTAATTTCTAGAAAGAAATTTAACCTGTAAATTTTTAAAGACATGAACCTGTTAATATTTATAAGGAAACAAAAGGACTATCAAAGATTTATATACATAAATGTTCACAACAAAATTATTTATAAAGCAAAATTGAAAATTATTGACATGTGTAGTGAGACTATTAACAGTTTTACAAAGAAACAGATCAATTATTATACTTATTATATACCCAGACTTTTTTTTAAAAAATTATCATTCCTTCTGTATGGAAGTCCATTTGCAGAGGTAAAAATTCCATTGTGACTGTCTGACTTTAGTCCTTTATTTTAAACTCCAGCAGCTAACTATTAAACTGGAGACAAACTGGGCTAGAAGATTGCTCGGCAGTGACAAACACTGTTTGCTCTGGAAGAAGGTCTAGGTTTGGTGCCAGCATCCATGTGGCTGTACATAAACTTCTGTAACTACAGTTCCAGGGACCCTAAGACTCTGTCCCACAGGCAGCACATACACAGTGCACCTCGATATATCCAGACAAACACTCGTTCATATGGAACAAAATATACCTCAAAACAAAACCATACAGAAACTTTCAAAAAGATTTTCATTTCTATCTGCATTTGTGTGCACACATGCATGTGAGTCTACATTCATGTTTCTGGAGGCACTTACTGTCCGTCTACCATGTAGGTTTTGGGTATCCATCTCACTGGCCCAACCTTTAACTCCTTTTTAAAATGATGCTCACTGTAGAGTTACTTTGAAATTATTAAACAGAACATTCCAGTGTCTCCAGTTTCCCATTTTGGGAAATGTCTACTTTGGATCAAGTCTCTTCTGATATAGTAGTGGCTTACCAGGTGGGGCTGTGGTGGTCTAGAGCAGGGTGGGATACTGGGCAGCTTGTAGAGCTATCACAAATTATTTTTAAAAATGCCTACAATATTGGTTCGAGTAAATGCATTTACTAAAACTAAACTCTCCAAGAGAATAGTCATTACCCATTTGAAAACGTCTAATAATTTGTTATTTTAGAAGTTAAAGTCTACAGACGAGAAACTTTGGGAAAGAAAGGCCTTTATATGAAAATGACGCAAGAGTTGTTTTATTCTCAGTTGTTTTTAGAGCATTCCTGCTGGAAAGGCACAGCTAACAATGCAGGTAACTTAAAAAATATGGCTACAAAGAACAGCTCCGCACGCTTACTGATAAACCAGTATATTATTATCATCATCGTTATTAAAACCACTTGAATTCAGTCTTCAAATGTAACAGTTCTTTCAGAAAGACTTGAAGATGCTTTACAAATAAAGCATTTGTCCGTCATTTAACTTCATCTGTCATTTAAATACTGATCCCCCCACACACACACCCAGGGAAAAATAAAAGAGAAAGTTAAGGCGCTGTTTTGCGCTTGCTGTCAAGGATGTCTTTATTGTCATTCCAGAAGTTGTCTGTGTAATTTCCTTCCCTTCACGGGATAATATATTGGCCTTCCTCATTCAGTCAGAATAAAGCAGGTTACGGAGGCACTACCCACCTCCCACATACAACTTCATTTTCATCAGGAAAGAGACAAAAGAACCTTTGAGAATTAAAAAATAAAACTCACGTCTACTTCATTTCTCCAGGGTTCCTCTCAGTAGAACTTCCCGAGGGAGGGTGAATAGTAACTATGGTCCCAACACTTTGGACTTCCTCTCAAGAGCTGCCCATTTAGAAGTAGCCTTGCTCACAGGTGAAGGAAGTGGAGACTCCCAGAGACAGTCCCCTCGAGAGCCATTTCCAGTGTGTCTTGCTGAATCTCAGTAGGAAAAATCCCACTGGTTACAAGGGTGGGTTGCTCTCCTTCTTTGGACTAATAGGAAGATCTGTGTCTTGGTTGTTGAGTCTAACTTCTCAGACAACTAAGGGTTAGAAGTCACATCTATATTTCTGAGGAAAGATTAAATAACATATACAATTTGCTTTTCACATTAGGTTGGCGAATTTAGAAGCATGGCCTGGAAGGGCACTTGAGTCAGGGGCGGAAGGAGTCAGGGGCGGAAGGAGTCAGGGGCGGAAGGAGTCAGGGGCGGAAGGAGTCAGGGGCGGAAGGAGTCAGGGGCGGAAGGAGTCAGGGGCGGAAGGAGTCAGGGGCGGAAGGAGTCAGGGGCGGAAGGAAGGGCGTACCTTGTCTGGCTCTGAGAGCCAGATTTATCAAGTTCAGTATATGTCACTCGGTGAGCTTAGTAATGATCCTGCTGGTGCCATTAAAATCCTTTGTCATTTAAAATTTGTCAAGGAGTTGCTCTTATAAATAAGAACACTAAATATTTAGAGAAAATAATTCAGTGTCACAATAATATTATTCAAAGTATATGCAACTTAGAGAATGAAATAAAAACATGAAAGATGAATTCTATTACCAGGAGCAGATATCAGAGGAGATTTCAGGTGGGGTGTTTACTCCAAGAACCATGGCAAAGTGGCTTTGTGTTCTCATTAAGTTAACCTTGAGGTACACTCAAAGAAGCCCCAAGAGTTGATCATTCCCCTTTCCTGTGAGAGCTACAGTTAAAAAATAATAGTAATAAAAATGACTTGTTAGTTTGTTTATTTGGCGGCTAGAAGTAGGGTCCATTTTTAAATCCCTGTTACTCTACCCAGACTGTATCCTCACCCTTCCTCTAAGGCACTATCCCTGCACCTTCACTCTGCCTTGCCCAAGGGCCCATCATGTCTAACTCCTGTCCTCAATAGGCAGCTTTAGGAAAAGGAGTATCTGGGACTTTTCCTTCCAAACATATACAAGAATGATACTACTACTACTACTACTACTACTACTACTACTACTACTACTACTACTACTACTTGTTGTTCTTGGTGTGTGTGTGTGTGTGTATGTATGTATGTATGTATGTATGTATGTATGTATGTATGTATGTGTGTGAGCGTGGAGGCCAGGCAAGAAAAGACAAAATCAAATTAGCATTCAGCATAAATGCCCAAGGCTTGGACATGACAGGATGAGAGATCTGTCAAAGCAGAGCACCCAAGCCAGAGACCTCTGTTTGCTGAGATCCAGGGACATGTTCACTGTGTCCTGCAGTTTGAATGCCCCTTGTCCTCTTAAACATGCAGGACAACCTATCCTTGGGACCTGAGGCCTAAGACTATGAAGATGAGAGGAAAGATAGTTTCCTTCCTGGATGCTGGCTGTTTGAATATTTAAAGGAGACCTGAGGCAGGAATCTGAAGTGTCCCACAGAAGTTCCTGGACAGGAGGCATCCTGCCCTTTGTAGCAGTGCCTAGGAAGGGTTTTCTGAAAGGGGAATGGTTCACCAGGACTGTGACACCAACGGATGAATCCCAGTTGAAGTGTGGGTCATTGGAAGAATACCTTTTGGGCTCTATCATATCTCTGACCACCATCATCAATTGCCTCAGCCCAGGTGCAGAAAGTATGAACCATGGCCTGAATTCTCTGAGACCATAAGCCAAACGAACCTCTTTTCCATTAACTTCTTTGTCTCTGGTATTTTGTCATAGTGACAGACAAAGAACTGACTCAGCACTGGTGAAGTAGAGAAGGAAGGCTCTTGCAGAGAGGCAGCTCTCGGATGTTATGCTGCCTGGATATGCATGTTCAGTAAGAGTCTCTGGGGTGTGGGGAAGGGCTTGCATATGGAAAAATAAATCTAGGAAGAAATGGGTTCATAAATGGGAGTGGGAAGGATGGGGAGTGTGTCATCCATGTTAGCAAAGCAGTGATAAAAATATTTGCAATTGTAAGTTTATGTGGAAAGGTGTTGACTTATAGTGTTGTATAGCTATTTTCTATAGATTGAAACACTCCTTCCTGTAGGGAGGGGGAATGCTCTTAAGACTCTAGAAGCTCAAAAAATTCTGAGACCCAGGAAGCTTCTCCTCATGTTATAAAAGCACAATCACTGGGAACAGAGGAGACTCTTCAGTAGAGCTGCCTGCGGGATGAGTAGGGAGCACCAGAGGTGGAGCTGCCTGCAGGATGGGTAGGGAGCACCAGAGGTGGAGCTGCCCGCAGGATGGGTAGGGAACACTGGGGAATTCAGCTTTTAAGAGTTATCAACCATGTGGTCGTCAGATTTGCTTGACATTGAAGCTGCCTCTGAGTAAACTATGCTCCTGTAAATAGTCCCTCACACTTCATCCTATAAGTAACTCTAATAAACCTGTTGGTTCTAATAAACCCTGACTTGGGTGGGGTGGTTTCTTCGGTTCATTATCAGTGCTCCATCTGTGGTGAATAGACATTCATTTATGTCTATCCAGGGAAAGTCGTGTAACATGAGGGTGTACAAGTTTCAGTGTCTCTTTGTCTGTCCCCAAACCTTGGCCCATGTTGAGGTAGAAATCATAGTGGTTAGTGGACAGTGAAGCATAATTTCATCTAATGATAGCCAAAGGGAGGGAGACAGGAAAGGCAAGAGTTAGGTCAGCCCCTTCAAGGGCATCCTTGTGATGACCCAACTTCCCTCCTTTTAGGCCCCACCTCTTAAAGCTTCCCCCTTCCACTAGGTGACAACCAAGCCTCAGGTCATACGCCAGATCCAAGTATACCAGGTATTCTGGTAAGTATTAAGTCAAAGAAGCTTACCTCCAAGGCTGGACTAATTATACAAAGTTGCTGCAAGCAGGCTGGGCAGGGACTTCAGTGACTCCAGGAGGTGAGATGCTTGCTGCAGTTGGCTTAACGAGCAAGCTACTTTTCCGTGATAGATTGTAGAACATAAGCAGCTCTCCAATCCTTTTATGAATAGAGTGAGAATCTGGGTCTCCTCGGTATGCCTGCTCATAGGATTGGCTTAGTCATTTGGGGAAGAATGGATAATAACTCTTGCTATATGTGATATGTCTGCTTCTCTTGCCTCTGTCTCTGTGTCTCTCTGTCTCTTTGTCTTTATTTCTGTCTGTCTGTCTGCCTGTCTCCCTCTCTCTCCTCTCTCTCTCTCTCTCTGTGTGTGTGTGTGTGTGCGTGTGCGTGCGTGTGTGTGTGTGTGTGTGCGTGTGTGCGTGTGTGTAAGTTCTCATGCTGGTATGGAGGCCTGAGATTGGTGTCTGGAATCTTCTTCAATCTCTCTCTTTCTAACTTAAAAAGTCTTTCAATCAAACATGGAGCTTGGCAGTTTGACCACACAACCAACTTCCCATTTATGTGGGTTCCTGAGATTTGAACTCTGGTCTTCTTGCTTGTGCAGCAGGTGTTTTTTTTTTTGTTTTTTTTTTTTTTTTTGAGATAGTATCTCAGTTTGTCACCTTACCCGGGCATGGAAGGATCTGGACTGGACTCAAGGGTCAGGCCTCAGGTAGCTGATAACATAAAGCCAAACACAGCTTGGTGTTTTGTTTGCTGCACATCTCTTCTTTGGTGCATGGTACTAAGGGTTGAACCTTGGCACTCATTTGCTAAGCCAATGCTCTAGCACTGAGCTCCACCCTGCCAGCATGTGGATCTGTGGTTACTGACAAGCACGTCCCCTTCCCTCATGTCTAGTTCGGCTTTTATTTCCCTTTAACTCTTGTCTTTTGCATCGTTTACGTATCCATTATATTAAATATTATTGTTTCTCCTTTATGAGGATTCTTATGCTTTTTAGGCCATGAAAGAATACAGAATGTTCGTCTACCTTTTCAAGTTTCCTGACTTACCTCACCATATCTCTTCCTTTGAAGAGACAACCAGGGAAGCAGGAGTGTGGCTCGTGGGCTTGAAGCAGGTCCTCTTTCCCTGGCCCTTCGTTGTTTCTGAGCAGTAACTAACAGGAGTAGATTTCAGTAGAAGCAATGCTAGATATATTCTATTTAACTTCCCAAGCCCACAAATTCATTAAATCAGCCATTGGGAAAACTAGACTTGCATTTGGGGACAGTCTAACTTATCTCTATAGGTGTACAAGGTGACCTTGCTGTCATGCTTGTGTGCGGGGTATGGCCCCATGTACTCCTCATTTCTACCCTTTACTCTGTTTTTGAGCAGTAACCTAACTGTTGAGGCTCAAATTCTATGCTTTTCTAAATACAGGTGTCAGTGTTCATCAGATTTACCATGCATGGAGTTTTCCTCTTCTGGAATATGGTTTGTCTATCCAGCATATCTTCCTGAGTTTTCTACTGTCTCTAAAATATAATCTTGAGGACCAGGCTTGGTGCTACATGACTAATAGCCAAGTCTAGTCCCACCATTTCTATATGTCACTATGTCACTGGCATGCAAGCACTATGTAATGAAACCTAATCTCACACACAAAAACAAAACAAATTTTAAACGACTCCTTTTTTTTTTCAGCTTTCTCTAGTTCTATTAGGAGATTAGCCTCTCAATACCTATTATGTACTATTTGAAAGGAGATGCCTCAGTCAACAGAAAAATAATTTTAATATTCATTTGAAATCTTTTATCACTTAAAATTCCGGTTCATTAATAACTCCCCTGCACTTTGCTTAATGTTGCTTAATGTCTGTTGATCTTATTTCTTCGCAAATTACAAATTTCAAGTGAAGGAATATTGTCTTCTGTCTTGTATAGACTCATCATAATGAACATTAATTAAAAGCCAATTTGAAACATCTGATAGTTGAAAACGCTAGTCTATGGAATGTGATAAATATTCATCATGATACATTTCTTCCAGCTTTATCCTTGAAAATCCCAGCCTAATCCATATATCCTGTTATCTATTCATATGTGTACCATCTCTCTTCAGACCCCCTGCAAATTGTCTTTATGAATCTCTGCAAGAGGACTGCCGGAGCAAAGCGGGTGGCCAACACATCTGCAGCCCCTGTCAGTCTGTTTACAGAAAGCGTGGCTCCCTGCATTGTTTCTGAGCATTTAAGTGTGAAATACATCTAGGAAGTTAGGACAATGTGAGAATGGTTCCCCACCTTAAACTTTCAAGGCCCTTTCAATTAAGTAGTAAGAGTGTGCTAATCCTGGCTAGCTCGTTTTGTCTAATTCAAAACTAAGAGCTCCATCTGTTTAGTGATTAGAATTTCCAATCTCACTCTGTACAGATGCATGCGTGCACACATACATACACACAAACACACACATACACACATATACACACACTCACACACAAACACACATACATACAAACACACATATACACATACATATACACAAACACACACATACTCACATACACACACAATCACACATACAAACACACACATATACACATACTCAAACACACACAAACACATACATACGAACACACACATATGCACATACACAAACACATATACACATACACAAACATACATATACACACTCACACACAAACACACATACACAAACACATCCACATAAACACACATATAGACACATACACACACACACAAACATACATGCATACACACAAACACATATACATACACACATTTACACATACACAAACATACATATACCCACATACACACACTCACACACATATACATGTATACATCCACAAGCACATTTACACAAACACACACATTGACACATACACACACTTACACACAAGCACACATATATAAACACACACATATACACAAACACACACACACAAGACGTACTTTTATATGCATATATATTTATATAATGTTATGTATGTGCTATTTTACTGCTTTTAATCTTTCCTCTGTATTTCTTCAGTGTGCAGGCATTACTGTACTTCTGTATTTAAGTCAGACCAAATTCTGAAAAGGCAAAAGCGTATGTGATGGTTATTTTTAAGTGATAATGTGGTAAAACCTAGGATCTAGCAGTCGGGGAGTCTCCGTGGGAACTCTCTGGAGTCTCTGGCCTGTGGGTATGACCGGGTTATGCTGGTGTCCTGATTAGGGTGGGGATCGTTCCCGAGGGAGGGGATGCTGAACTGTGTAAAAGTTGAGAACCTGAGCTGAATACTGGCATAAGTGCTGTCAAGTCCCTGCGGCCTTGATGTCCTGCCCCTGAAGGGACGGACCTCAGGCTTTGTCCTGTAAGTTATCACAGCAGCAGGAAATGGGACTAGGGCAGAGCATTCCTCTAATCTGATGACCGAGGTGCCAACGGCTCAGGAACTTTGGCAAGAGTTTAGCTTTCATTCCAGACATACAGAGCAGGTTGCCACCAGTCATGCCTAGTTGACAAGCATTTGAAGCCTTATGACAAGGACAAGAGAACTATCCAACTTTCTTTAAATTCTCTTTTTTTCTTAGTGTTCATTTTCATGGACTTAGATTTTGATTTAAAAATAGTCTATATACCTTCCCATGATATAATCTACTTTTGTGTGTTAAAAATTACCCTGAAGATATATAAAAAGCTGTCAAAGGTTTTTCAGTTTGCAAAATAAAGAATCTTGAAGTGTCTGAAAAGTTAAGGGAACTTTCAATATTTTTTTGTATGACAAAATTTAATAAATAAGAGTTTAGGATGACTTTGGCAGCTGTAAAAGCTCACAGATCTGTGTGCTTGGTGGGCTGAGAGGAAACTGATGATTCCTTACAGGAGAACCTAAACCTTTCTTTCCAAATATCTGTACTGTTTGTGGCTAAACAAACAATACCAAAGATTTCATTTTTCAAATGCCAGTAAACACCTCTTTATGAGCCCCTCAATGGTTAATTTCAGTCCTTCATGCTGACCTAGCGGGGGGGAAAGAGCCACTTGCAGGATCATTTCTAAATAATGAGAAGGGCAAAGGCTGCTCACCATTTGGGGTCTACTAGTCATCGTAGATGAGTTCACCAAAGTGTACTGTGTGCTGGCCCCTGTTGGTCTGAGACACCGTGAGATGCACACTGACAGGGCCATTCTCAGCAATTCCTCGTTTTTCTTAACTGTTAGGAATTTTCTAAATCTGTTCTACATGCCCATACCACCCCACACGTCTGCCCTCTAACAGGACAGCATGCATGAATTATGTATATTTATTAAAAGTATATTTTTAAAAATCCCAGCAGTGATTTTTAATAAACAAAGACTTTATTTCAGTTACATTATAAAGTTTCTGTGTAATGAAGGTTGCTTACCTAAATCTGAAATTCAATAAATGAACGATCAGTGTACAAAATAGATAATGTGTATTTGGGCTGATTGATTCCTACATTTTTTCTGATAGCTTAGTGTATCATGTTTTCCTTTAACTAGAAAGCACACTGGTACTGATGATGTCAGAAGTCATATCCTCCTGGTTGTATACTGAATAGCAAGAATGGGCCATTCCAGGAAGCGATGGTTTGCATGTGTAAATATTGATGTGGTGTGTGTGTGTGTGTGTGTGTGTGTGTATGTGTGTGTGTGTGTGTGTATAAAACTTTGAGCCTGACTGAACAAATGATGACACATTGTGATCAGAGCTGAATTAGTTCATTCTTTGTGGCAAAAATAGCTTGCTAAGCAAATTGGTAGAGTGACACCTTGTAGGACAGATGTTACTCTGCTTTAAAAAAAATGTAACTATTTTACAGAACTCCCAGCAATACTGTTGCATATGTTTTGCATAATAATTACAGCGCTTATAAGATAGGTCATCTCTAATAGCTTTTAGATTGCTTCATAAACTTCAAAAATTGGATTTTTTCATAAACAATCCATCTCGAACTCAGATAGGGGATGGCTTCCTGCATGCTTTTGCTGCTATTGCTGTAGCAGGCTGCTGTAACATTGAGCAAGTTATAGAAAGGGCATTAAAAAGTATACATTTGGCAACAATAACAGCATCTTTAAAACAAAAACTGATTGTCTTAATAATGGAAGTGGCAGACAGAGAATGTCCACAATACACGCATGGGAATCTTCTCCTCAGTGGCTGAGACTCTTCTGGTTGCAGTAAGGGGGTGAGTCCCAACACAGCCTTAGATGTTCAACTTGTCCCAACAGAACGTCTACTTCCCAATTCCTGCTATGTATATTTCTTCTCAGAATGACATTGTTTTGCAAACCTCATGCATTTCTATGACGTGTTCAGTGCCCCTCATGCCTGGACTCTCTGAAGCCTACTGCCTGACTAAATTAACTCCTAAATGCTTAGAGAATGGTTATTGCTGTAATGATGTTTCCAATGTCCTCTAAGCCATTCATGGAAAGAGATACAGGGTGCTCTCTGTCTGTCAAGGATTCTTCAAAGGTGTATGGTTCGTGTGGAAACATTGTAGACAAAACTATCAAATTCCACAGGCAAATCAGAAGTACAGGCAGGGAGAGGGAGACAGCCTTTCCTAGTAAACCAAATAGACGGTTTGGGATAACAGTGTTTATGAAAATACATGCAGCTGAGCCACAGCAACAGCTTGGTTAATGTCCCCAGATGTTAACTGATGACATCATGAACTGGTCCCGGGGCTCAGCTTTTTGAATAGCTAACTCTCAGTTCCGTGGGACAGCATATGTAGCACTTTCCTGCTAGTGACAAATTGCAGAGCAGCAACTGCTGGACCTCTATGTTTGCTTTATAAGCATTCTCAGTAGGTTTTGTCTCAGTTAGCAAACACTGCTTACAAACAAACAAAACCCCCAAACGAACCAATAACTCAACCATTGGAGTAAAGTGTGACAAACGGAGCAGAAGACACACAACCTTGGAAGCAGAAATGGCCCTTGCAATAAAGAAAAAGACTTGTTTTAGCAACAGCTTCAAAAACTGAGAACGGACTCCAGAGGGAAGGGTGGGTTCTAAGCCATCCAGAAGTGGCTGTGCCTCGAATGGCACCTCATGGAGGGAAAATGGTTTGTGCTTCTCAGTGTCTTATGAGCGGACATTAGGACACACCTACACACTGGGATAGGTTGTGCCTATGGGGTGTAAGAATCACGGCTGTTACCCACTGAAGTGTTCTAGAGGGTATCAAAACTGTTGTTGACACAGTGGCACAGGAGGGGACTGAGGTGTGGTGGATTCCTGTCTTAGGAATGCCCACAGTTTTCATTGTTTTTAGTGTCGGAATATTTGCTGAGGAGGGGACAAGTCCTCTGAACGGCCCTTGTCTTGTCATAAATGAAGTTACCCTTTTCATAAACAAACCGCGAAGAGCAACACAGTATAATAGATAAAGAACACATTTGCTGTTTTATTGGTACCTTGCACGGCAGTAATACTGAAAGGGAGAAGGGCAAACAAACAAAACAAACTGAAAACGAGAACAGAAAAGCAAAGAACAGGCTGGTGGGGACCCACATCTTTTTTTTTCTTTTTCTTTTTCCCAAGAGTACACAAACTCCTGCTTTATTCTTATTGTGGCATGAATGATAACAGAAAACCCAAAAACATGAAAATATACCAACTTATATTACACTATGTTATGAACAAAATAGAAATCTATAACTCTATGTTATATTTACACAATTTCTTATTTTATTAAATTTCAAGTGAGATGGTAGTTTGCACAGACTTTGTTTTAAGCTCCAGGCATTGATTGTCTCTTTTCTATTTTTTTTTAAAAATCATTTAAAAAAAAAAAAAAAAAAAAAGAACAAACAAACAAAACTTTTTTTCACGTGTGAAATCCAAACTGTCAGGAGGACGAAGTGCTTTAGAGCCAGGAGAGCTGAATAAATACTGCCTTCAGTGGGCCAGTGACAGACACTGGGGGGAGGACAGGGACCGTCAGCAGGAAACTCGGCATGTCACCTTTAACCTGTGGGACTGCAAAATTAGCTACTGTGTCAACCTGGCTAAAGGAATGTCTATGCCCTAAGAGGCAATGAGATAGATCAGCCACTTTAAGTAGCTTTCGTAATTTTTCCTTGCAAACCTCATAAAGTTTTATTTCACTATTAATTTGATAGACAAATATTTTTATAAACCTGTTTGTAAATATACAGTTATTACAATTCAATAATTTACCCTTGAGAGTAAGGACAGCATAGTTATTTCTTAAGTTTTTAAGTGGGTCAGAAGAGGATTCTTCTGAGGACGCGGTCAGCTTCTGCGTTACGGAAATATCTGAAAACGCACCACGAAATGGTAAAGATAATTTCTTTCAAGCAAACTACGGTAAATTGTACTTTAGAAATCAAATATATGAAGTGGGTTCCTTATAGAGCATTTTGTGCCCCAATATTCATCCCCTATGGGAAGATTTGATTCCAACCATGATATGGATGTTCATTGGGAGGGGTTTTACACAGGTAATTCACAAATGAACTTTTAGAGTTCACTTGACTAATTTGAGTAAAATTACACCGAAGTGTAATTTTCTCCTGTTTGTAATAACGAGCCAAATTATCATTGACTTAAAGAACTTTAATCTATTTTCTTCACTGAATATTTTTCTTACATTTATATCAAATGTGACTAGTTTTAGAGGTCCCGACAACAAATATAAAAAGAAGAAATTGGCAATATTACTCTTCAGTTTTGGTATAAATGTGTGTGAAAGGGAAGATGCAGACAGACAGATGGGCGTGGCTTAAACCTATAAGCCCGGAGAGGGAGGTCTTATTTCCTCTACCGTATCTTACTTGGCCTTTGTGTGCCATAGAAAGAATATAAAGCTATAAGATCCTTTACAGAAATCATCACCCAACCAATGGACCAAAGGCATTATGTTGCTAGAGTTAAGTTGCTATTCAAAGCACCTTTCCCCCAAGGGACTTCTTTAGCCATCAGTAGAATTACTTTTGCTTTTATTGTTCTCTAGGGAAAACTCTTGGGCAAAGCAAAGTCAACATCCACTGAAGAAAATGTCTGGACAGAGAATGGCATGCTACTATGGGCTTGCTTTGTGGTTTTGTCTGGGCACAGTTCAGTTACGAGCAAAAACTTAACTAAAGAGTTTTGCCAGCTACAGGTCACCAACCAAGACCAGTTTCATTTTCCTTTCTAATAAACCAAAAGCAAACCAGAGAGAGAGTTTGCTTTGATTCACTGCCGTGTTGGGATAGGTTTTGGCCTTGGATGCTGTAGGCAGCATCTACCTGGAGCTAAAACAAAGTATTCTTGTTGCCCAAGGTCAGGAAATGAAAACCAAGCTTGTCTCGAATGTGCTGTGAGACAGGATCCCAGCACATGAGAGTGGAGAACCCATATCAGTCAGGAGAAATTTGTTAAGACACAGAGAAACTTTTGTTTTTTAATAAATCTGTTTTCACATTGTACGTTATAACTGTATAAAAACAAGTGTCTATTTTTTTTCTTATTCAGAGTGCTTTGAAACAAAACAAACAAAAACAAAAAAAAAATTGGCTCTAGATAATTGGTAATTAAATAACTAAAATGAGAGGAAAGAGCATAAGTTAATTAAGATTGAACATGACAGTCCTACTAATTCACCCCTTCATATTAAATACCAGAACCGATGCTACCGGGGCCAAAACTGTTAACCCAGAGGAAGTTATGGGTGGGGAAGCAAGTGTTTGTGTGTACACACACATACAGACATGTGTCTGTGTGTACATACACACATACAGTCATGTGTGTGTGTGTATGTGTGTATGAGATAGAAATAGAAATTAGTATTAAATACCTAATAGCTTCCAAATCCAAAGCAGAATAAAATAGGGAGAAATAAAATAAATTATACATAATTTACTAATTTGGGAACAGCTGACTGTTATTATTATTACTATTATTATTATTATTTAATCATAATTTTACACTAGCAAAAAGAGGCAATTCAAATGAAAATACAGCCATAAGAAGAAAGCAAAAACAAAAACAAACAAAAAGAACCCATGAACAGAAAACCTCTGACATGCAGGTATGAGCTCCTCCAAGCAAAACCCCAAAGTAAGACCTTCTGAGAAAGAAAAAAAGAGGTTTCTTTTCCTCTTCCTCCTCCTGGTTTACTCACTTATGTATGGAAATCAAAGTTGAGGGTGGCATTTTGCAACATGAGAAAGGACTGGAACGCCGGAACGCATCTAAGCCCGTCTGTGGTGCTTGCTCTCTCTATTTAAACACAAACAATTAGGAGTGACATGAAGTGATGCTGCACTCGTCTGTCTACTACTGTCTTGGCCTTTGGTTGGTGACTGGAATCATCGGTCCGGCCGTCCTTGGTTATTGCTCTGAGCCTGCACTCTGTTGGCACCAGCATTTGATCTTTAGCAGGCTCAAATTACAGAGAAGGACCATTATGCTGGCTAAGGGGTCTCTGTGTGCATCTAGGCTCCACTTTGTGGCACTGCAGTGAAGTTTAACCAAATTCTGGTCCTGGGGGGTATCGAATACGCGTGGCCCACACTTGTGAAACGCAACCTCTAACCTCATTGCGTGGAGAGACGAAAAGAAAATCTTACAAAACCATCAGTTCTGTTTCCTCGTTAGGAAACGATGGAACATTGGAGACAAACTAATTCTGTATTTCTGAAAAAATGGCAAATAGTGAATTCACTCAAAATGATGATTGCTTTGCTTGAAGTTTCAACAGGAAAAACACACACGCACACACATGACACCCGAGTTGCTAAGTAGCAAACATTAGAAAAAGCAAACTGTTCAGGGAGAAGGAGCCTCCAGAAGCATTTGGCTGGTAGCTTCCATGTCTGCCATACACATGCCCGTGACACAGGGCCACCGGGGCCACCCGATAATGAGCATACTAGAAAATGAAAATAGAATTTCTGAGCTCTATACTTAGTTCCATTGCCCCTGCAAGTGCAAAGTCAAGGTTGAGATTGCTTCTAAGTCCACTTGCTCAGGAGGGGTGGAATCCCATTCCCACATGGGGGGTGTTGCTCACAATGGCCCGACATTATTCCCTAATAGGAATGTATCTAATGTACCATAATCACATGCCCATACACGTGCGCGCGCGCGCCCACACACACACACACACACACACACACACACACACACACACACACACACACAGAGAAATCCAAGATCAGAAAATATTTTTTTTTTCTCTAAATTTCTGTCTCTCTCTCTTTTCACCTGAGAACGGCACCTACAGTTTCCATAAAAAAGAAAAAGAAAACAAAAAAACAAAACAAAACAAAAACCAGTCTCACCAGTTGCTGGTGTGTCAGCTCTTTCCAGGGACTGTCTAAGGTTTAACACTGTCCTAACGGAAGAAGGAACACGGAGAAAGGAAGGGCAAACAATGGAGTTGGTGATCGCTTCGGTAGGAATTTGGCACTTGCTCAGAGATGTAGTGTCGTGTGCAAGGGTTGGGGGTCTCTAAGGAAAACGGTTGCTGACTCTGTTGTGTAGAAGCAATGAAGGCAAACACAGGCTCTTGTTTTCCTCTCCCCTTCCCCCGACCCTCGCACAGGCCTCCATCTTTAAAGCAGAGAGATAGAGAGGGTGGAGGGAACTGACCGCGTCTTCCCCCTGTCTGTCAGGTGCAAGATAACAAGCAAAAAGAAAAGGAAAATTAAAAAAAAAAAAAGAGAGAGAAAAACCCAGAACCCCCCCCCCGCCCCGAACAGAACAGAACAGAACAAAACTTATTTCTTTTTAAAAATTGTAGCACAGAACATAACACATTCACAAGCCACTTGTTGGCACTGTGTACCTGAGTGAGGATTTCTAATATAGAACAAACAGCCATAAAGTTTATTAAAAAAAAAAAAAAAAGTTGACGGGTGAGACTTCAGTGCTGGGGTGTAGCAGCTGAGTTACTGGCATTGTTTACTCATAGCTTATTTCGATCTCTTGTTGTTGATGACGTTTGCTTGTAATTTTTTTTTCTTCCTTTTCCTTTCCGAGCCTTTTGAGGCTGAGGTCTATTTGTCAGCTGATGTCCCAACTATTTAAGACTAACAGTTAAAATAACAGTCAGTGTATGAGAGAGTTAATGTGCTTGGCCACTGGTAAGGATGAACCGGCCAGGGCTTCTTCAAGTGCTCGGCTCACCACAGTCTGTTGGCCCTTATCAGTTGGCTTGTCCTGCAATGTGGTTTTCGCTGTCACTCCCATAATCCACATCCGGGTCCTCCTCCTCCTCATCGTACTCCTCGTAAATCTCTCCGTTGATGTCCTCAGCCTGGATCTCCTCCTTGATGTGAGGCTCCTCCCCCTTCACGCCGTAAGTGCTCTGAATCATGGGTATCCCGGGCTCCGGGCTGCTGGACACGCTTGAGTGCTCTGAGGGCAGGTGAGGCGACGGCATTCCCGCCATGGCGATGGCACCAGGGTACACGACACCAGCTGTAGCGATGGGGATCTGTGCTTGTTGCCTGTCACAGAAAGAGATGGTGAGTGTGCATGGGAGGTCTCGGCTTTAGTCCCTCTGTGCCACCAAACTCAAACCAGCATTCGCCCAATTAGCCAACATGCTCAGGTGACATCCTGTCTTGATTCTAATGCCTTACCTGCCCGCCTCGAGCTTCATAGATACGCGGACATTTAGAACTGCCATTTGATACTTGGGATAGTCCCATTTTATTGTTATTAGGAAAAAAATCTGGCACTGAAAAATTAAGCAAATCTACTTGACTCCCACTATGACTAGGGGGAGTTTGTGTTTGTTTTTCCCACAACGGAGACCAAAGATAGTTCAAGTATAATGGGAAAAAAAATCTCTATTTAGAACTTTCAAAATAACATTATGATTCCCCCAAACATGAGAAGGTAAAGTTATCTTGTTATCTACCTACGATGTGAAATGGTGTTGGCACTTTGGGGGATCAGAGTCAGGACCAGCCTCATAGTCAAGGCACCCCAGAAATCACCTACACCTGCTTCCATGGTCCCACTCTACGGACTCTTTAGAACCTTCAACCTGGGAACTCCATCTTCTTGGGTTTGCACTGGACCTTAGAGATTGATTTAGCTGGGCCTGTCAAGGTGGATTCACAGACATTCATGTGGGCTTCCTCCTCTCAGTCTTTTGGAGATTTACTCTAGACTCCAGAAGTGGTGGCCTCCCGCAACCTTGCGCAGAGCACACTGGCTCTTTCAAGGGAATGGAGGGTGCACAGCAGGGACGGCCACTTTTCTTTCATTATTCATCTTCCTGACTATATTCGGCGTGGTGTTTGCTCTCCTAAGTTCTCTAGATGTCAGTGTTTCAGGCATGGGTGACTTTATTCCTGTGTGACTTGAGAACTCCGCGGTGTTACTGTAGGCAGCACACAACATCACTGTGCATGGCCTCCCTGTGGGAAGCAGAGGGGAGCATCCTTGGGGCAGGGTTTTAAGTTCAGATGGAACTCTCCTGTCCATGACCTTGCTGTGATCTAAATGTAATTTCTACTATATGAGATGTACACACAGAAGTGGGGTGTGTGTGTGGGAGTGTGTGTGTGTGTGTGGGGGGGGTGGCTCAGTAATTCCACAGTATTCAGAAACATGTGATTCATTTGGAATCACTGTTAGGTTGTGTTATCTCAACAAAGCTGCCAGTGGTAAAATCTATCACGGTGAAACATTGGAAGTCACGAACACCAGCTAGGAAAAGAACTGGTTAGATCCAGTCATACCTCTAAGTTTCTGTGAGCATAAAGACTATGTTAATTACTGAATCAGATCTGCTTTCAGAGAACGTGGGATAGAATCCATAGTAGAGTAGGCAGCTTGCAGTGGCTCTTCCTCTAAGCATACAAATAGATATCTGCCTGTCTATGTAGTATGTATGTATTTAGGGCTTCATACAGGGTACAGAATAATCTTAGAAAGAAGACTGCAGGTTCCCATCCAAAAGGTTGCTTTGCTGCTAAGTAGACAGGGGAGGGAGGATCGTCCTGTGTGCGCACCAGGAAGGTGGCGCTATGGGACACAGGAAGCGTAGTTGGGTAAGTTCCCGTACCCAACGTTGAAGTACTGCCGCATTTCCTGCCTCCGGTTCCGCATGATGGCCTTGTACTCCCCGATGCGCAGCTTCTTGCCGTCCACCAGACAGGTGCGCTTCGGCCTAGGCTTGTACTTGTAGTCTGGGTACTTCTCCAGGTGCTGTTTGCTGAGGCGGGCCTGCTCCTCATAGTATGGCTGTTTCTCTAGGTTGGTCATAGCTTTCCAGCGAGATCCTGTGGAGACAAGGAGGTTACAATGCCAATTTGCAGTGTTTCTAAGAATCCTTAAAATAAAAAAGAAAAGGAGATGCCATGGTGAATGAGAAAGGAGTTGAAAAGAAAATGTTGGCCAAAAGCCAGAGCTATATAAACATGTTTCTGATTAGCAAGATCAACTCGAAAGGCGAGATTTCACAAGAACAGAGGTGTCTGTGAGGAAATTATGCACCCAAAGACACAAGCGCTGGGCAATGTATTATTTTTGACTTGAATGAACAGTTTAACTAAACTTGCTTATTATGCACTGAAAAGCTCAAGAATTTCATAGGATGCAGGAAAATTGCTAAATGCTCCACATGAACTTATTCCATGTTGTGAGTTTGACTTACTGAGTCTTTGAGTATTTCTATGTGAGGGCACAGTACTTATCACAAAAGTTCATTTATCACGTGGTTTCAGAAACCAGGTCTGTAGAAAACATTGGAGTTAAAAATGAACCCCCCTTTAAGTGGAGGAGGTGTAGGATGAGGGGCGGTGCCATGCATGAGAGCTGTGTTAAGAATTTGGGTCATCTTGGGTCCTGTGACAGCTCGTTGGGTAAAGGCACTGGTGGCCAGCCCTGACTCAGGTGGTGGATGGAGAGAACTGACCTCCTGTTTTAAAAATGGCATTTTGTCATCTTGCTATCGTCCTATGAGGTAGACAACGTTCTAGCTGTTTGCATAAGTGAGAGAACTGATTGTCACATGCATGAAATCGCCTACCCAACATCGTGCAGATCTGACTCATAACTGTGCGCTATGCTCCTATGTATACCTACTCTGAGCCAAAAGACAGTACAATTACCTTAATAAATATGCACTGAGCAAAGCTTTATCTTAATGACCCCCTGCACTGAGCAAGACTTTTATGTTAACAATCCCCTTTTAAGAGGAAACATGTCATGTCTCATGATACTCCGTGTTAGTGGTAGTGACTCGCTTTTTTCCTTTTTACTGTTTTGTGTTTAATCTAACTTGGATTTGTAGAGGAAACAAAAAGCAAGGTTGAAATGTCACTATAAACAGTGCGTGCTAATTCTCAGTTTAGATGTGGTCGGATGCCTTGATTCTGTGAGTGTGGCCACGTGTACTAAGAAGACAGGTAGCGGGGTTGGTATAAGCTTGAAGCCGGACTTTAAGATCTTATTGCAGGTGAGGCATGCGTCTCCGAAAAAGAAACAGCTCTGAGTCAAATGTACGGATTCAAGCCTAGGGGCTGCTTACAGCTGCAGGTGGTGCGCGGCCCCTCCCTTGTAGCCAGTTTTAGCCTGGAATTCCATCCTCAGCCAAGAAGGGAGTGCTAATCTGACGGCTGGGTGCTTAGAGGAAAGCCTGTCTGAGGGGTGAAGTGGTGAAGAGCAGATATGATCAGTGGCGGAAGCTCCCATGGGATACAGGCAGTTCTATAGGAAGACAATGGGTAAGAGAGAGAGAGGGAGGGAGGGAGGGAGGGAGGGAGGGAGGGAGAACTTCCCCCATTTCCTGCCACTCAATGCCCTGTACTCTTAGAGTAAGAAGACATTCACCCCAGGTATCTTGAAAAGTCACACTATCTCATCAAGTATCCTAGAGCAACAAAAAAAATCAACTAATGAAGCCTATGCCCAGTGCCTGCCTGCAGGCATCGTCTAGGGAAGAGCTTAGAAGCTGTAACCCTCAACTCAGGCGGAGGCAGCACCTTGGCAAGCATTCTACCCTAGGGATGAGGAGGAGCCACAATGTGTGCGGGTTTGCACAGGCTCCATTAGAAGTGGGCGGGGAAGCTGACAGTAAGGCCGTCAGAAGTGTTTTAGACAGGGTGCCCCCAGTCCAGGCAGATTTTGTTTTTTTTTTTTTTTATTCCAAACACAACTCAGGGGAGAGTTCAAATAGCAGAGACACTTCCTTCCCATTCTACAACTTCTGTTTGAGCAACCTGGTCAGTTTGGTCAGCCCACACTATTGTAAGTGCAGCCCCAAACTCTGTTTCCCAGTACGCTCTAGAACAAAGGTTCTCAACCTGTGGGTTGTGACCCCACAGGGGTCCCATATCAGATACTTACATTATAATTCATAACAGCAGCAGAATTACAGTTATGAAGTGGCCATAAAATAATTTTATCATTGGGGGTCACCGCAACATGAGGAACGGTATTAATATCAAGGGGTCGCAGCATTCTGGCTGAGAGCAGAACCTGCTATCTTGAAACTGAATGCAGAAATAAGGAAATTCAATTGGACTATGAAGTATTGAAGATTCTTCCCAGTTTTTTTTTTCCTAAAGTATTTTATCTCTAAAGAAAGGAATGCTTATTCTTAGAGTCAACCTGCCTTGGATTGATGGCCATTTAATTTAATATTTCCTATCATGTGTATAATGCTGGGTTGGTAGGTTGTGAATTAAAACTCCCTACTTTACCTCCTGATAGTATATTTCTCCTAAGAGCACCCAGTCTTAATCTATATTATAAACAATAGGGCCACATAATAATGACAATTTTAATTTTTTAGAGATAGGGTCTGTCTAGGTAGCTCAGGTTAGCCAGTCTTCCTGCTTTATAATTTCCCAAGTGCTGGAATTACAGGCATGTGCACTTCCACTACTCAAATTACATATTTGTTCATAATTATGAATTAAGATAGCTTAGGTACCAACTGAGATGTAGAGATTCATCTCTACCTTTGGAACATGCAGTTTCAGTTTGGAGGCAAATCCAGTTTATATCTTTAATAATTCCTCTGGGTGGGGAAAGCCAACTGGCGGCTTCGTCTTGGTCTCAATGGCATCCCAGAAACAATAGATGCTGACTGCAGGTCCCATAAATACAGTCAGGGAGGATGCTAGCAAAGACATTGTGGTAGTCTACCCTGTCCCCACAAAAAGATGGAAACAGTTACTTGGTTTGCTTCGTGCCTGCAACCATGTGCAGTGTAGAAGTGGCTTGCTGCTCTCAAAGGGCGGGCTGTTTGCAAGACAAATGAAGAGTCTATTGGGAATGGCTTCTGATAACAAAAGAGTTATCAGTTGCAATGAAAAATATTTGATGCTCAAAGTAAGAGAAAATAGGGAGCCTTTTTATTTTTTCAGACTCTTTCTTTTGAGCCTGGCAGTAGGGCTCTAAGAGGAGAGAGGGAGCTGAGCGGCGATGTCATCTCTATGGGGCATGTAATGAATTTGCACATTTTACTCAGACTACTGTATATCTAATCAGAAAAAGATGTCCCCCAGTCCCTGATCTCCAGCCAAACAGTAAAAGGTGATTCCTTATGTTAACAATTTCAGCAGAATGGCTTATTAAAACCAGATTTTAGGGTATTATAAAATGCTTAGAAGCCCTTTAAAATGTCAACTAGGATCCCCAGAGACTACATAAAATGTCAACCCAGCTCAAGCGCCTGTTTTAAGCAGAATGAATTAGCAGCATGCTGTCGGAGGCTGTTATCCAAAACAATCGGTAAAGAGAAAAACATCAAGCCTTCTTTGTACATTTTCTATGAAATAGGCCACTCAGAACCATCGTGTGGCCATTTGAAGATTTTATATTTATTTAAAGCTATGACTAAATACTGAGGCCCCCAAAACTTCAGTGTTTAATTTTTGGGTGACTACAATTGCTCCATGTCTAATTAATGTGGCTGTGTCAGAAAGTCTTGGGCTGAAGCCATCTTACGTGTAGAGTGGAGTGGCGGAGGTCATATGGTAAGGCTCACCTTGAGTCACAAAGGATTTTCCTAGCCACTTACTGCTATGCCATAAAGAGTCTTTGTTACATTTCCTAGAGAAAAACAATGATTGTCTTTTAAAAAACTTTTCAGGGTTTTTAATTCTGTGTGTGTGTGCATCTGATGACAGTTCCCATGGAGCCTAGGTGAGGGCCTTGGATACTCTGCACCTGCAGTTGCAGGTGGTGGTGAGCGCCTACCATGAGGGCTGAAAGATCTAACTCAGGCAGCAAGCGCCCTTAACCACTGAGCCGCCTCTCTGTGCTGTCTGCTCTTCTCTGTAGAACCAAGTTTGAGCCTGTGAGAAGGATTTAGCACCAAGCTCATTTATCAAGTGATTCCAAATGAAGCATGGGTGGCAGGTTCCAGTTTGGCCAGACATGGTGGCTGAGCATGATTCTAGCATTTGGGAGGCAGAGGCAGGAGTATTTCTATGTGTTCAAGGCCAGCCTGGTCCATAGTTAGTTCTAGGACAGCCAGGGCTGCATAGTGAGACCCTGTAAATTTGAGTAATTCGTGAGGAAGAGAGCATGACGTAATTAAAGGGATGAATAGGTCAGACATGCCGTGGACATTAGGGAAATTTGCTATAGCTCTATCCCTCCTAGCATGGCATTTTGTACAAATTTATGTTTTCAAATGTAGGAGTCCTGTTTTTGCAAGGGAACGCCACTTGTTCTAATCTTTCAGACTCCATGCATATATTCATCTGAAAACTATTTTAGAAGAAAATACTAAAGAACATGCATGTAGGTGTGTGTGTTTTCTATATGATATGATCAGATGACAAGCACCTTGTGAACGGGGTGGCATCTCCTGCCTTTTGTTGAGGATACGCGATTATGAATAGAGAAGAGTACATTTAGTTACTATGTGTAGGCAGCCAGTTCTTTAATGCACCCTTGAAGATATTTCTTTATAGTGTAGGTGTCACCAAGAGCATCATCAATTTTAATAAACCTTAAGTAGTTTAGGTATATGCTGCTACTTATTTTTCAAGGCCGATTTTTTTCTGACAGAGCTAGGTGCTTTCATTCTGGACTCTTATTGTGAGAGAGTGGGCAATGTAAAACTTGCCTTCCTGCTGTAGTGCCTCGCGCTAGTTGGAGATGAAGATGAGGACAGTGGTGCTAACACGGGAACGATGAGGTCACAAAACAAATGGAGAATGGGGCTTTCCTTTACGTTCAGCTCTGCCTGGCCCTTGCCTTAAACCAGTCTACACTAAGTCTTTCTGTGCCCTCCCTAGCCATCTCCTCGTGTGCTTGAGTGTCTGTGCTTTGGGGAAACGCTGTATCTTGTTTTCTTGTATACTGGGAGCTGCAGTGGTAGGTAAAGCTGCTTTCCAAATCAACTCAAAACTCCGTCACATTCCTAAGGTCTACCAGAAGCACAATGGTCTGCAGGGTTGCTGACAGTGAAGGAGAGGTTATTCTCGGTCCTATGTCCTTGCCTTCTCCTTCCCCAGCTCAGCATGCACGCCAAACATAACTCCAACGTTCCTAGGCCTCTTCCAAAGAGGACGAGGGAGGGATGGGACCTGCCTGTCCAGTTCACAGATGGAAGGAAGAAGTAAAGGTCACAGGGTGCTTTCTGGTATCTTAGCAGAAGACAGCGCAGCACAACACATCTCCCAGCACACACTCGGTCCTCCGCAACCTCCTTACCCAGTATCTTGCTGATGTTGGAATTGTGCATGTCGGGGAAGGCTTGAAGGATTTTCCTCCGTTCATCTTTCGCCCACACCATGAAGGCATTCATTGGACGCTTTATGTGGGGCTCGTTGCTACCACGTCCCCTGGATTCCCTGTAAATTCTTGACTCTGAGACTCCAGCGCTTCCTAGAAACAGGCAAGAGCAGCACTTATGTCAGTATTGAGACTTTGGCAGGGCTCCTCCCGGATGACTGCTTTCTTAGGCTATTAAAATATCGGAAAACAAAAAGTACTTCTGATAATGGTACTCGCAGTTCCTAAGGCAGATGCTTGCTTATGAAGTGTCTGTGATAAGCCTGTGGCAGCAAATGTGTTTGTATTTTTAACTCAGTTCTCATTTCTTCTTGGGTTTTCGAAGGACTATGGATGGTTTCAGCATTTACTTTAAAGAGTCCAGAGAAATGGGACATACTATTTTTGGATTCTATGGGGAAAGGGGTGAGTTAGTCTCTGTGTGTACCATTACTGCAGAAATATTACACAGGTAAAGGATCTGATAAATTTTAGTATGGAACACTCATGGGTGCAGCAGGATGGGTTAGGGAGCAAAGAGACTGTAAGGACCTGAAGTATTTTACCCCCTTTTTGTTTCTGAGGACGCATTAGTAAACACGCTGGACAGACTTTCAGTCAAAACAACATAAATACCTCCCTTTAATGTGGCTGGTGTTTCTTCTCACTCATGTGTTGGTATATGTAATGACTGTCTACCTTGCCCACAAATAGCACTGGATAGTTGGAAGAAAAGAACCAAATAATGTGTACATTACTATTTCTTCTTAAAAAAAAAAAAAAAAAAAAACCAATACATGTTCCACTGAATGTGTTTTCTCCTAGCCTGTTAAGTCATCAAAAGAGACAAATTGATGGTTGTATTTCAGATATCCAGGCCACTGAAGACAAGGGACCCCATTTCCCTGTGAGTCATACTGAGCCTCAGGAAGCTGCACACTTTCTCTTCTGGCCTTAGGTGACTCCACAAGGCATCTCCTGCAGAGTGTTCCGCAGCCAAGGGGCAGAGATGCTTGGGTTCAGGCAGTGAGAACAAGGGGAGCCTGGGAACAGGGTTCTCTGCAGCTAAGACTTCACCAGTGCCATTATCAAACAAACAAAACCAGCATAAAACACATTCTGGAGTTTTCTAGTACCTGCACTGCAAACAAAATCATGTCTCCTCTTTTTTAATTCCCCCCATTCATTGCATACCTTAATTAATTTGAAGAACGGGTAAGTAATCAATATGGCTTCTATACAATTGGCAAACTCAATACAAGAAAATAGCATCTCTCTAGAAGCATGGTTCATAGCCTGGCACCTCTCTAGTAGCATGCATGGTCTGTGCTCATCTATTACTACCCCTTGCTCAGTGTAGACTGGAAGCTACTTTGCATATAAGCACCACTGAATTAGCCAACTGCGGCACAAGCTTCTTTGCCGTGATGTTTTATTGCTAGAGTGTTTTTTATCATGCGAACGAACATGACTTAAAATTGATGAAATGTGTTACGACCAGTAATTGCCTCTCGATTGACAAACAGCAGTGCTAATGCACTACAGCACCCTTCGGAAATGTGTTTGTAACTAGGGAATGATCATGGCACATCTGCTGTTTCCGGTCCTTACACCTTACAGCAACATAAGCCACGAGAGCAGCAGTGTGGGACTCTGTCAACTCTAAATAGGCTCTTTGTATGTACGTAGGCCAGGTTTATTCTGGGAAGGCAACCGCTGCACGGTTTTGTTTTTCTGGCTCTCCAACAACAAGTTCAGTTGCGACAGGATTGTGGAGTTAGATATTCCACCTTGGCTAGCTTCTGGCTGCTGAGAATCTTACTGACTAGAGAAGGGTGGGAACTGAAGAGTTGCAGGGATCCCCCTCTTCCTGTTTGAGTCTCAGTGGTTTGCTGATTGAGTCTTTTCCAGCCTGCAACAAGGCTGGGCCACTGAAGTCATAAAACACACATGTTCCTTGGTACCAGAAGGAGAACCCAGTTGGGTTCTGTATAAGGGAGACTACGATTTCTTCTTATTCTCTCTATGCTGTATATGCTGAACTGGGCATCACCCCAGCTGCCAGCTGTGCTGTCTGAAGTGACACATGAGGAGTGTGGCACTCCCCAAATGAAATGCTGCTTAGATGGTACATACAAAGAGCCTTTTTAGATCAATATGGAGTCCCATATTGCTGCTCTCATGGCTTATATGCTTAGAGTGCTGTCTAGAAGTTGGGTTAGAGTAGGTTTCTGTCAGTGTGTAGACAACGTAGCAGATAAGCCTGCAAAATGCAAGAAAAATGTCTAGGACATGTCCTCTGAACTGTGTGTTTAGCTGATAATGCAAGCTGCAAAATGAGCTGAGAGATAATGTAGTTCTACAAAGTTTAGCTCACAGGAAATAAGGGGCAGAGTAGCCTGCTAGACAATGATATTTGCTTTAGAGTTATGTCATCTTAGACCTGAGTCCTGCCTCTGGCACTTACAGCCCCCTGATCCTGGGGGGGAATGATTCCAAACTTCGGGGGTCAATCTTCTTGTCTTTGGCGGCCCTAACAGGACCCGTTAGGGTAGAAAGATGAGCAACGTTGAGTGCTTGGCCCACGGAGACTGCACAGTGTATGTGAGCCCCCACTGGGATGGTCAGGTAGGCAGTGACCTTTCTGTCTGTTCTTTTTGCTGTTTTAAGCAGCTCCAAGTCCACCCTCCCACTCCATCCTGGAGTAGAAGTGAGTAATTGCCACAAACCGTCAGAATCTCCACTCATATTGAAATCCATCATTCCATGGCTAAATTTCCCTTCTTCATTCTGTTTAACTGCCAACTGCTGAGTCAGGCTCTCCAGTGTTGTTTTTTCCTTAAAAAAAAAAAAAAAAATTAAAATGAGAATCTTGAACCTATAATTATTCAAAGACATTTCTCCCCTTGGGCCATATATAATAAAATTGGCTTCTGGCAGACATGGGATATTGGTATATTCACCTTTACATGTTCAACACAGCACACTAAGGCAATTATGGAAAATAATCAGCAGGGTTTTGGACTCTTTCAAATCCCTAGAAAGTCTTGGCATTTGGGTTTTCTATGCCTAAAGGAGCTAGGTGGGATCCTGGGAGAAAACCCTTCCCAGTCACAAAATGCATATAGTGATTTTCCATCCGCAACCTATTCTGTATTTGGGAAGCCTGGTTCATTTTGATTCAGATGGTAGAGACAGAGGGGTGGTGGAAGGCTTAGAGAAAGTCTTCCAGTAGTCAGGTGACCAACCCACAGAAACAGAACTCAGAGAAGCACCTACCAGTTGCCACCTTCCCAAATGCCTTTTGCACTGACCACCCCAGGATAATGAAGGCACTTAAATATTCACCGCTGATAGCTTGTTAAGGCTTCATGCATCCAACGGAAGTGGCTTGTTACTTAGACCACAATTTGATTTGGATTGCTCATCCAAAATATTGAGTTGGTGAATTTTTGGAGATATAAATAGACAAACTAAATCTCAAAGTCACCTAGTCATTTGAAAGCATGCAGTATATGGCTTACATTTGTGGATGACATGGTGTTAAAAACTAAATGATCAAGAAAAATATAATGCTTAATCTCCCCCACACAAGATATTAAATTGCTTCCAAATTAGGAAACTGGTTGACTTTGAGAACACACACACAAAAAAAATCATGCAAGAGGAGGCTGCTGTCCCTCTCAAGTTTTCCAGCCACTCTCTTTGGATGATGTGGTTCTAAGACAGCTTCATGGAAGGCAGCCATGGCTTCCATTGCTCAAGTCTCTTCCTAAGTCGCCAGATTGTTGGAGAGAGATTGCCATGAACGACACTGGTGGATCATATACACCGCGGAAATGCTACCCACAGGAAGACGTCCACGGAACATAAACGAAAGAGCCCTGCAAATGCAGTCCCTAAGAACTCATGAAGTACTAGAATCCTCAGTACAGTGCAGTCTTTGTCTTGGCAAACCTTTGACAATAGTACAATTGTAAGAACTAGATTCAAATTTCTCTCAAGTCTGTGGCCTTGGAAGTCTATATTCTATTCATCAGAGTCTCTATCTGACTTTATGGGAAAACTATCAGCATACAGGAGGACACAGTTTACAGTCACTCCCACAGAATCACCCAGCAGGACCGCTGAAGGAAGTAGACTCTGACCCAGTTTGTTTTGGGTTTTTGATTGGTATTTTTCACAGCTTTGTAACCTCTGGATTTCTTTCTTCCTTTCTTTTTACCTGAGGGAGTCTGCCGTATGCACTCAGCAGAATTCACAAGTTCCAAGGACACAGGCTGTTTTCATAGTAAATATAGCCATTAAATGTGCACCTGCACAAGTGTACTTACACACACATGCTTATGCACACACACACACATACACATACACACATACACATACACACATACACACATACACACACACTGACCTCCACCAATAACGTCTGAGAATGCCCCGTCAAAGAAAACATGATAGTACTTCTTTGCAGGAGAGACCGTGCACACATAGTACCTTTCAAATTTCGAAATTTTGATTCAATAGTCTACAGGGAAATAACGCTATATATTGTATGAAGAATATCCCATTTGGATGGAAAGATCTTCAAAAGAGAAATAGCAAAATGGAGCAATCATTTTAGGAAAAGAACAAAATGTTAAGTGTCTTCTACATCCTGAGTCCATGTCTGTAGATGCCCACACCCTCCTGTGAGTCCATGTCTCCAGGCGCCCATCCTCCCAAGAAACTAAAACTAAATGAACAGGGAGGCAGTGTCAGTGTTTCTAAGTTACATCTGCCTAGCTCTGCTAATGGACATGGTACATTGAGACCATGCGATTAGCATCTGCAGAGTGGAGCCCCTCCCACTGGATGGAGAAGTTGTCAGCAAGAGGAAGTAGAGAACAGCATGATGGGGTACACAGTGTCACTCTTTGTATCATGACTTTTAAGAGATTTAAAGGGGGAAACAAAGATGTGATCAGAGCGACTGCAGAGTGTGTGGTATGTTTCCAGCGAAGACAGAAGACAAGACCAGGCAAAGAGCCATGTCCCTAGGACTGCGCATGGAATTCAGTACTACAGTAAATTTTACACACATTTTTCAGGAGTCCTGGTAGATATTCAATTATTCAGAAACAGAAGTAAATGAAGATGATATGGTGAATCAACAAAAGGGTGAGTCGGATTTAAAATAGTTTTCATCATCTAAAGGAGTTACGTTCCAAGGAGAAGGAATCAGATGTCGTAAACACTGGTGATGCAGAATAGTCTTCCCATGGTCCTCCTTTCAATTTCCCACATCCCCATCAGCTAGCTTCTAAAGCAGTGGTTCTCAACCTGTGGGTCTTGACCCCTTTGGGAGTCAAATGACTCATCACAGTTGCCTAAGGCCATCAGAAAGCACTGATATTTACATTATGGTTCATAACAGTAGCAATATTAGACTTATGAAGTAGCTACAAAAATAATTTTTATGGTTGGGGGTGACCTTAAAGGGTCACAGCAGTAGGAAGGTTGAGAACCACTGCCCTGAAGGGACTGACATGGCGCTATCACGTCTAAACTCAGTCATTTGAGATTACACCCTTTAGTTTTAATACTTCCTTTTACATAATCCTCTATTCATATGTTCAAATACTGCTTGGAATAAGAATAGTTTGACTCTCAGTCCTCAGATTTAAATTTTGCCTAAATAGATTCAGCTTCAATAAAATAAGACAGTAAACACACAGAGTGGGAGCAGGGTGTGGTGGCCCAGGCCTAGTGATTCCAGGTTCTGGGAGGCTGAGGCTAGCCTGAGGCACACAGTGGGAGGTAAGGTATCCAGTGGTACAGAGTCAGCACCTGTCTCTTGTCTGAACAAACAGAGGACAAGAAAGACTGACAAGGTAATACAGAAGTAAGTGAGAAGATGCTAGAAATTGCACACACAAAAGTTTGGGGAACTGAAATGTTGACGGACAAAGATAATTTTCTACCAGCTTCATAAACTTTTTTTTCCCTTGAGATCAGATTAATAAAATGATATCAATGATAAATTTTATAGAAGTTGACATGGCATGCCTCAGTTTCATGAGCAGTTTTCTAAACCACAAATGCAGAGTACTTAGGTTTTCCTTGGCTTAGAAGAGGATCTGAAACCTCCCTACCCTCACGCACTTAGAAAGAACAGCAGCAAGACACACATCTTTAAAGATGCTGGCAAAAGTTCCTTTCTGCTGGGCTGGTCACAGAGTTGATGAAAATAATTCCACCAAAGTGGTCAAAACAGAACGTTGGTGCAAATATGAGTACGAGGCAAACAAAATGACCCATATATATCCCTCTTGATTAAAAAGGAGCAATTGGACAGCAGCCAGATCTCTTTCGGAAAGAGACTCCTATTTGGCTAATTAAGTCTCATATAAGTCAGCAGGTTTGCAAGGGGAACTGTTAGGTCAGTTCAAGATTCTCTGGGACTTTATCTGATCTTATGTTATCCTGAAGGAAGGTCAGATGATTGTGTTAGCCTCAAGAAAAGGAAGGTAGGCAGCTGCAGTCTTGGCACTTGGGAAAACATTTTGAGCCCAAGGACAGGCTGCTCAATGTAGTGAGTTCCAGGCCAAGGGACGACAAAACAGTCTTGATGTCAGAAAACCAGAGGAGTAAAAGAAAGCCACCCATCTAGACCAGATGGCTCCAGGGACGAACATGAGTAATCTTAAAGCTCTTCTTAGAGTCTTAGTGTTCACCTTGTGAAATGGCAGCTGGCCTGTGGCTCCTCGGCTTTCCCTCTGACAAGCATAATGGAAAAGGGGCATTGAACTGCTTGCATATAACACCAGACCCTGTTGGGACTCAACAGGAAGACCAAAACATACCTACCCTTTCTCTCAGACTGGCAGAAAGTGACCAGGATTCACAGTGAAAGGGACATATTTAAGATGAGAAAGTCTTTAGATAAATTACTTAAGAAATCTGAGTCCCAGAGCTCAAGTTTTAAAATGGAATTTAAATGCAAAACAGATTCTCAATGGCTTACGAATGTTTAAGTAATTTATATTTTTGACATTAAAAAAAAAAAACATTGCGGGGGAAATGCTAAAGAAAAAAGACAGTGCCAAACATACAGGGCTCATAGGAATGGTTATGAGACTCAGTTTCCTATGGTAAAAGCAGAAAATATCTATGATGACAGTAAGATTTGAATACTTCAAAAAATGATTGCATTCCCTCCCTCCCTGCATCATCTACAGCAATGTATTTAATGTTTACATTTTTAAAAATTTCCTATTCATACTTAGGAATGAGCTCAATTTCATGTCTATATCTATCCAAAACTCAGAAACTTTCTTCTATTATTATTACATCAAATTACACAGAACAATTGAACAGTCGCAAAGGACAGAGCGCCCATCTTTGTTGATCTTTCAGGGTACAGTCAGAGCAAAAGAGAGCTAAGGTGGATCTGAGCGAAGATAGAGTCTTTTCTTTAGTTCTCTTGTCTTAAATTAAACAGTGCATGGAGAGATAGGTTCCCCATCCCTTCTCTGAAATTGGGATTCATACGGCAGTGAGCATTGCTCCCCACCAGGCACGCGGACCCAAGGACTGAGCTAGGCTGTGGATCAGCTGCCATAATGGACATCTCTGCAGCGAAGCGCGCAGAGCCTCCCAACAATAAAAGGCACATGCATGTAATGACAAAACACAGTGTTGACTTGGTCGCAGCTAAACCCCTCTGGCTGTGCTTCCCCACTTCACTTTTATGGTCTCCTGCGATACTAGTGACACAGAGAATAAAGAAGCAGCAAAATGGAAAAGAAAAGGGATTTCAGTCCTCTAATTATGTGAGCCTCACAGCCCACCAGAGACGTTAGAAGATTATTCATAATGTCATGACTTATCAGCTGGGGATGTTTTCATCGGCTTAAGGAGAAGACTAAGACATGATGTGCGTGTCCCACCCCTCAACCCTCAATGAAGAAGCTACGTGGAAGTCCACCCCCCGCAACCCCCAGCTCCGTTCTTGCATATTGATAGCTCTCTGCTCTATAAAATCACTGTCCACCCACATAAACTAACAGCACAAATGGGAGAAAAGGCTTTCGTGTAAATTATGTATAAATTACATATAAATACACACACACAACATACACTAAGAAACAAAAATCTTTCTCCCAACTTCAACAGACACGTTTAATATAGAGTATGGTCAAATTTGTGAAAGGTATCTAACTTCTATCTCTGTTAGATTATGTACAGACACTCTGGGTATCCTGGACTCTGAAACCCTTGACAAATAAGAGAATCAGAGAAGTTTATGGGCCTGCCAATCAAGAGGTCAGAACTGTGTGTATTCTCTGGTCTAGTTAGACAGAAAACTAGCCTTAGCTAATTCTGTCTCACCCTTATCCTCAAATTTAATTTGATGTTCGGGGTTGAGTTTTGTTGTACATATCATCTCCTGCTTTGAAATCTGGTATCCAGCTTCATGACATGTTTCTTGAGGTATAATTGCCTCTAAAATCACTGATAGAGTGGCTCTAAGGAAACTGACTAGGAAGGTGTGCTTCCTTACAAAGTGACCCGAGGCTAAAAGTCGATGAAAAAAGGCAGAGAAAAATCACAATTTCTCTGCCTCTGCTAGATTCTAAGTTCAACTCAATAGTCAAAATTGCAAGCTGGTGACATGATTTGTGGAGACAACTCATAGATCCCTGTTAATAATGTAAAAATTAATTGTAAAAGGGGAGACACATTTAAAAGGGTTCCGAAGAACACTCAGGAGCTTCTGGGAAACAACTGACTGAGTTTTCAGGAAGAAGGAACATTTGGAAATTAAGCCTATGCACTTGACGCTTGTTTCAGAGTCTATTGCTCCGGGTAGGCAGCACGGTAATGGCACGAGGCTAGAGTGTGTGGGCAGACCAGTGACCCGGGGCCTTCGTCGTGCGTTTCAGTAAGCCCTGGGAGAGAGGAAAGCTGAGGTTAAGGTGGCGAATGCTTAGGCCCAGCTTAGGCTCTGATTATTCTATCAGTATCCCTGAATGTCAGCAGTGAGAATGTGGAAAGGCCCTGAGAGGGAAGAGACAGCAGTGGGTGCCTTAAATGCTATAAGAGGCTTTCTGTTTTAGGAGAGTTGAGACATGTTCTTGGGGAGGCCCAGAAATTCAGTGATATGTGGACAACAGTCAGGTGAAAGACATAGGATGAAGAGTTACCTAACTGATGGAGCTGTGTCCACTGAATGCCACAGAGAATGGGCCAAGTGACTACCTGTACATCAGAGATGCCAATGGGGGTATCCAGGGTCATGCATCAGGTTGGGCTGGGACTGTTTCCTTGTCTTTGAATCCTGGAAGCCGATGTTTTTATCACCAACCTGGCTAAACTCCATATGGCAGATGTAAAGTCTTTCGAACAAGCATAGCCATTTGTACATTTTCTCTAACTGCTCATAATTTCTCAAAAGCTACTCAGTAATACACTTCAACCTTATAGGCAGGCACTCCATACAGATGAGGATGCTGGATGGATACAGAGTTTCTGAGTCTTATAATCATTGTCATAAATTCAAGGAATAGGTTACAAGCAAAACAAATAGTGGTTATTCAGATCTATTCTGTGAGGACTCTTATGGACATAGGTACTTCATAAAAAAACACAGTTGGATCCCCAAGTCTAACAAGACTAATTTATTCTTTGACACAAAAGCCCACTGGCAGAGAGAGAAGCCCCATGGTAGGCTGAGTGTGCCACTCACTAAAAAGTCGTTCTGAGGATTATGTCGGAAATAAACAACTCACACAGAAGCTGAACAGAGGCACTGCCGCTCACAACCGCAGCGTCATTCACTCACTGTCCTGGAGCCTACGCCGTGGATGTGAGGAGCAGCAGAGGTAGCAGAGGCAAGACAAACCCAAGACGTCAAGCATCCGTGTCTAGGGCCAGTCGGGATACAGCTAACGACTAAGAGGAGGTTTGCTTTTCTGTCACATTGTAGGCAACACATGCTGCTCACCACCACATCTATCCAGAAGAATTAGTGGGAGACAAACAGGCGGCCAACAAAGAGAAGTAACAGAATTCATAATCTGTATAGGACATCTGGTGAGTGTGTACAGGGGGCACACAAACACACATACAGAATTAGAATACGGTGCAATGATAATTGTTTTATACACAATGGGTGGCTCGGTCACTGGAGTACAGAAGCATGCTGGGGTTTTCACTTTAATTTTTTCCTTTGCATGGAATAAAAGCCATGAAGCTGTCAGCGTTCTTATAAATGTGACCTGAGTAGCCGGCACTTACTTCAGTTGGATAAACTGAATTAGGCTGTTTTCTAGAGTCTGGGGGCTGGCCTAGAAATGCTGGATCTGATAAATGGGAACAGGCCCACGATGGTTATAGTTCACTTTCCAATTATGCATGGTAGTTTTAGGTGAAGAAAGATTGGAATGTACACTTAAAATCTCATTTTAATGAACAGCAAAAACTTCACTCCATATTTTAATCAGAATAGCTGGGAGTGCTTTGTAAATAAGACTGGGTATATTCTCACTAGTGGTATGGCTCTCATTCCCTCAGAGAGAGGCCAGTGAGGGAGAAGGGAGGAGCTAAGAAGAGAGAGGGGCCAGGGGAAACGAAGATGGCTCCGGGGCATCTGCTAACTGTGGAGATGCTGGCTTATTACATTTACTTAATGATTCAAGCTTTACGGACCTCTGCTCAGGCATGCACGGGCCCAACACAGGGGCACTAGCTGAGCATACAGGTACCAGGTGCTTTCCTAAAGTCCTTGACGATCCATTGGAAAATAAAGATTAAACTCAGTGTCAAAGGATGGAGGCCCCAAAGCTGTTCCCACCATCCGAGTTCCTCCAGGCTTGTCAAAGGTCATCGTATTTTTTTCTCTTTTCTTTTAAAGACCATGTATGAAAACACCGCAAATGTGAAGGCACAAGACACAGAGGCGTGGCCGTTAGCGGTTACTGTTCCCACAGCTCGTGGGCATAAGCAAGGGTTTCTCATTTGTAAGAGGGGGAGGAGTTACGTCTGTAAAGAGCTTATGCTATCTTTTGCCACAATTGCCAACGTTTAACTGTTTTCCCAATAGTTTGACTTCACATTGGCAAGAATGTCTTTAAAAGGCCTATAGAGAATGTGTCTACTACACACATGGGTATTCATTTTTACCTATATCTTCTTGTGAAAGCGTCTTCAGGAAGAATGTGATTCTGGGGAGGATCCGGAGGCAGCAACAAGAGCCAGTCTTTACTCACACAAACTCTAGGGAATCTTCATAGGCGAATTATAGCCTCTTGGTACAGACACGGTTGACAATGTGTGATAGATTCTTTTTATCTATGTCTTACTTCACATACTCTTATGATACCTACAATGTTCTCCACATAATGTTGCCAGGACTATGCTGTCCAGCATTTGCTGATCCCCTAACACAAAGAGAGTTTCAATCGCCAGGATGGCAGGGTGGGGTCCCTGTGAAAACCTGGTGTGGCACATCCTCGGAGCCTTATTTGATTGGGTCATTCTGCCCTAACCTTTCTAACCAGAATGATGCAAAGAACACACGATTCTCTGTTTGAAAACATGCACAGCTTTTCTAGGCTTGGAAATTAAACCATAAAAAGTTTACTGAAAAAAAAAAAAAAACCTTTAAAAAGCTCCTTAAAAACTCACACCATAATTGCTCCCCACCAAGCGTGGGCACTTGCTAGCTGCATGTAGTGGCACGGTGACAAATGTATCAAAACGGAGTGCAGGCTATACTAAGAGAAAGAGAAAGTCTTCCACTGGCCATCTGTGAAATAAGGCATGTGGCCATTAAATGCAGAGGCTGTAAATACACACAAACTCCATGAAGCAAATGGCAAAAAAGGACCAAACTTCAAACTCAAACAAATCAAAATGTTTAATGCGTAGTTACCACTGCTGGAGGAAACAGCGCTGATCTTTGCATTCTGTAAACTCGGCGTGTATTTCAATTAAATACCCCCGGAAAGGGAGAGAGGGACAGAGGGAGAGATGAAAAGATGGAGAAGAAAAGCGTCTGGAAAAAAAGGCTGTGGATGCTCAGCGCCTGATTTCCTGAGACCAACAGCCGCCGTACCTGGCACCAGCCTGTCACCTGGCACCAGCCTGTCAGGAGTGTCGATCAGAGTTATCGAAAGGCTGGCATGCAGGATGATGGATGGCTGATGATGACATAATACCGATTTGACTTTGGTTTTTTTTTTTTTTTTTTTTTTTTTTTTGGTCCTGGTCTTTTGAAAACAGACTGTTCTGCACTGATAATATTCACCGAAGGGTTTTCTTCCTCCCTGCTCCTGGGACAAGAAGGGTTCTCTGACTAAGAGATTGAGACTATGAAGGGTTTGTCAATGAAAAACAAAAGGAAGACCTGAGGTTCAGATGGCGCTGCACGCATAGAAGCCTGGGCGGGTTTCGTTAATGATCATGTGTCCAAGTGGCCGGTCCCTACCCAGGCCATATACACTTGCAGAGGACAGAGACTCCCATCAGGAAAAAGGTGAATATTTAACCTTTGGAGTCATTTAATGAAAGTCACTAAGTCATTAAATACAAATGTAAAGATTAAGGTGACACACATGTACTTCATACAAAAAAAAATTATTGCTTGTACTACTTTTGTTATTTCAGTTGGTTCCCAGGCAAACTCTAAATACGGGATTACAAAGATCAGGTCTCTCTCTCTCTCTCTCTCTCTCTCTCACACACACACACACACACACACACACACACACACACCACATGTACAATTTGTATCTCTCTGTCATCACCACACCACACACACACACACACACACACACACACACACACACACACACACACACACACATGAAATCCCGTGATTTACAGATGCAGGCCCAGAAGACTCTCCTTCCTCCCTCCTCCACAGGGCTTACCAGCCTTGCCTACCTCCTTTGCAAAGCTATTCTCTAACAACTGACAAATGCAGTTCTAATTTGGCCTCTCTGATTCATTTTAGCTCACAGCAGTATTTACAACACCCGTCTAGAGACCATTAATTGAAGCATCTTCCACTGAATGGAGAGCTCCTGTGCTCCTTCCTGCTCACTATTTCAAAGGAAAGCCCCTAGCTCTGAGTCTCACAGGCCTTCCCCTTATCTCTGGGAAGGAGCATGTATCAGATAACTCTGCTAGATTCCCTGTGTCAGTTTCTGAAGTGCCAACACTGCCCGCCCCATCCATCAGATGGCTGGCGGAGCATCCGTGAGGAATGACGGATATAAAATTATCACTGAGGTATCATGGGACGCACTTACTGCCATTTGTAACTAATGCTCTCAAGCCTTACACTTTTTTTTTTCATTATTAAACATCTGCATTAAGTCTACATTGGTCACTGTCATTTCTGGTTTGTTATTCTGTTAAGGGGAGAAAAGAAGGTTGGCAACAGTGGAAAAGAAGTTCGTGAGAGGAAAGATTCTGAGTGCCACCGTAACAACATTAACCTGTTTGCAAATTGCCCTGTGTCTTCTTGGTAGTGCTTCTTAGGAATTGGACTCCCATTGCTCTGTCCTGAGTGAGCTGTCATTTCAAACAAGCACAGCACTGCTCATCATGGTCAACTCCCTCTGTAGAAAGTGGCCAAGGATTTTTCTAGCAGCCATTTGCATTATAGACTAATTCCTAGCATGTCTAAAAGTTGCTAGTACTGGGAGTGTAGACCATGTTTGTAAATAAGTTCTCAGCTTTAAGAAATAAATGCATATATTTTCATGGTCACTTTCCTTAGGTTACATGCTTTACATGGGACAAGCAGGACAGGAGTCTGCCTTAACAGGTATAGAAAAAGCAGGGATTCTGACCTATCCTCATGTTTCCCTGTGTGAGTGCTTTGATATGCTGATCTTTTGTGAGTCACAGGTGAGCTATAAGGCCCTGCCTGTGCAATGCTGGAAGAGCCAAAGGCAGAGAGGGGCCAGGAGGATGAATCCAGCCTGGTAGAGGCGGCATCTGAGACCACCAAAGGACATTTGTATGACTGTTGCTTTTTCCTACTTGATTGCTGCTTTTACCTACTTGACAATCCTTTCTTACTCTGCTAAGATCACCTTTGATTTCAAAGTGTCCCTTGATCTTGGGAGAAAGATATTACCTAATTCCATTACAGGAAAGGATTTGTGGCCAACGTAAAGCAGTGTGCTCGTTCTTGGCCAGGAGTTCCCTTAAATCCATATGACCCACCTCTAACCAGCAGGATGTTTATGGAAGCTGGCTAGCAGACAGAGGACCATATGAGTGAAGAATGAGTTTAGCAAAGAGAAAAATGCAACCCTCCCTGAATCTGGATGGTGGACGGTTTAGTGTAGGTACACCAATTCTCTTGTGACCCAAAGGGTAAAATTGAGAGTCCCAGAGATTCCAACCCAGATGTCCCGGAACTGATAAACAAAGGGCAAGCAGACCTTGCATCTGAACTTGCTTATTTGGTATTATTTGGATTAAACACTGTTTGTTTATGCTCCGGGACTTAGTTTTCCTCTTGTTTGTTGAGAAATGTGTTCCAAACAGACATGACAGCATGGGGTTCACTCTTCCCAGGAAAACCACACTTGGAAGGAGAGAAATGTTATGGCGACCTTCTGGTCAGCTTTTCCTCTCAGGTGTGTGCTGAAGTTTCTGTTGTGGCCACATTGCCTGGTGAGATCAGCACAGACAGGCTCTTATGGTCTACAGTACACACAGATACTGCCAAGTCCAGACCAAGAGCCTGCTGTCCACTGGCCTGTGTGGTGCAGACTATGCCCTGGCTGTGTTAAGGCAGCACAGCCTCCAACCCTCCCGTTTCTTCCTACCTTAGATGTGTCCCTTTCCACCCTTGACACTGAGGTTTCTGCTGCAGTGTCATCTGTAGCACAGATCTGTGGCAGAAGATAACATTATCTGAATATACAATCAGTCTATAATTAACTGGAGACGACAATTATAAATAACACTGTGTCCCAGAGTTTCCAAGAAACCTGACACACACAGTTCTTGGGTATGTTGAAACACTTCCAAGAAAAGTAAAGAAGTGAAAAAATCTTTTAGAAGTCTTCAATTAAAATGTGTTTTAGTAAAAAACGACTTTCATGATGTGTTTTGGTACATATCACCCGGCAGACATTCGTCCTTGTCTTCACACCTCTAATTGTTTTTGCTGGCCAATTACAGCTACGTAGAATCAAGACCTTCTGCTTAGGACAAGCATGCTTTTCATACGTGAACGAGAGTCACCGTGCACAAGGTTGGTGTGCCCGAGGGAACAGATCTCCAGCACAGGACTTTAGTTTTCTGGATCCTGGGGACAGCCATCTAACGTCTCTGTGGATCCGTGTGTGGCACGAGGCTGGAGTTTGTCCTTTTCAGTCCCCTCTGCTCTGTCCCTAGACCTTTCATATTTCTGCCTTATCTTAGCCTTCTGTTTATCACAGACTGTGTGTGTGTGTGTGTGTGTGTGTGTGTGTATGTGTGTGTGTGTGTATGTGTGTGTGTGTGTGTACATGTATGTAGCTGCCTTTCAGAGGCCGGAAGAAGGGTGGATCTCCTGGAACTGAAGTTGCAGGCTGATGCCATCTGACATGTGTGCTGGGAACCAGGACAGGTCTCTACAAGAGCAGCAGGCAGTGGTAACCATGGAGTAATCTCCCCAGCCCTGGGACAGTTACTTAAGGTAGCAAATAGCGTTCTTTGGGGACCTCACATGGCACGGGAAAATGCCAGTGGAAATTGCGAAAGCACGTTATCCCATGTTCCGCTGAGGCCTTTCCTCAGGAACCACGACAGGAAATCTGAAGCTCACCACTGAGCTGCATGATCATGAGGCCCTAATGGACGGTGGGGGCTGGGGAAAGACAAACAGGGTACAGGGTGATATTTCCTCATGAAGCACAAGGACTCAGCTTTGTCTTCACAGATAAATAACTGATAGGACATGCTAAGTAACCTGGGTTCTGGACTCATGCACAATAATGTGTAATTAATAGATTGATAAGTTTACCTAAACTGCTGAGAGATTACACATTTTGTGGTTCAAAACCAAGCCCCACTACACAGGACAGTCGGTAACACCCAGAAGGTGTGAATGTTGGTTAATCACTTATTCAAAGATGCAAACTTGACATCATCATCTTCCCACAGGTGGAACATAGGTGGATCAGTACGAAACTGACACCCAGGCTCACCCAACAGACAAAGGTGGCCTGAGAGCATGATGCTACCTGCCACCAAGCACTGCAGCACACTCAGGGTTGTTGTCACATAAGGAAACTGAGTCACACCCTCTGGCTGTCTCCTCTTATAGATGGATGTGTCCCACTTGTCACGTTAGACAGAAAGACTTGGTTTTCATAACTTAATATTTCTACTTCAAAACAAATAAAAACGTAAGTTCAAGATCGAATTATAGGTACAGAGAGATGGTTCATCCTTGCAGGGGACCCAGGTTTGGTTCCCAAAATCGAAGTTGGATGGTCTACAACCTCCCTGTAACTCCAGCTCCAGGGCTCTGTGGGTACCTGAGCACACATGCGCATTCATACAGACACACACACAGATACACACACAGATACGCATACACACACACACACACATACACACAGCTGCCTACTTATAATTTTCTTTATAAAAAATCTGAAAAGATAAAAACATTAAGAAGATTTTGCAGCCAATCAGGAATGACCCTGAGGTTGTTGGTGACTCAGCTGGCCAATAAGCTTGTTAGTGGTGACAGTGACTGGCCAGTGTTGGCCAGTTGGTTATTACTTCAGAAGTAGATTTTTAAAAACCGATGTTACAGCTCTACCAAGGAGGGAGGGAAGTTGAAGGTGTGTCTCCCCACAAAGACAAGAGAGGTAAAGGCAAATGCTTGGGCGTGTGGATGAGCATGGACTGGAGTGAGTACAGGCGGCTGCATTGCTGCTACTCAGTCAGAAGACCAAGGAGTAGCTGGAGTCAGCGCAGGCGCATGCATGGGAGCAACAGCTGATCCGCATTAGCGAAGATTAACTCGCTTTGCTGTGGTGGAGGGCAGGATTATTTTATGTACTCCTGTTGCCTCACAAGCCGTCAGCACAATTATTGCCCTCAGATGTGAATGACTGATCTGTAACCACAGCTAAACAGCTTGCTGCTTAGGGGCTTCGGGAACTTCATGAAGACGGATTTCCATACCATCAAAGTGCTTCTAATGGGCTCCCGGATCCAACCACAAGGCCTACTTTTCGAGTATATAGAATTCGGGATGAAGGCTTCCTGTCCAAAAGGATTTGGTTGGTTGTCACTTGACAATTCCCAGCCAGCACCAGGGAGGGGACTGGGGGGAGATAGGTAGAGTTGTCTCTGCTTTGGAGGATTAGAAACAAGGTGGTGGTGAGTGGGGAGGGGAGGGTCGGTACAGATGTTCACAGAATGAAACCACCGGCTGCATCCACAGCTGAACTCAAAGCGCTTAACAAATAGTGGCAATTTAGCTATGCTTGCGAGGAATAGCTCCAGTCACTTTGCGTTAGCATCTGGCCGAGTGTTAAACTCATTTCTACTCGGGGAGCAGGGGAAGGGTTTCTTGCTGGAGCGTTCTTTGAAGAATGTTTAAATATTTGAATATAAATCCCTTTCTGCTTGCTATCATTCCTTCTTAGGGCTGCCACCGTGTGTGCATGTTTCTGCTGTCCCTTCTAGTCCCAACTTAGTCTCACTTAGGCTTCAAGAGTTGTGAGTGCTGCTCGCCTGGGGGCCAAGACAGCTGGCAGTGGTCCCGGCCCAAGCTCACCTGTACTCTACTCAAGGTGCTTACCCACCTAGTTACATTTCAAACACGGCAACCCAGAGAACAATCCACAGGGGTAAGCTGCTCATTCAGAGAAGTTTGGTGGGACTTCTGTGTGCCTCGGGAGGACAGACTTACACCAATGATAAATCGATGATCCTACCCCCACCCCTCATCTACAGCATCAGTAGGATGATGGGAACTCAGTCACCGTTCAACATTTTCATTCAGACACTACCTAAAGAAGTCCACTCCAAGGATGCTGCAGTCACATATTTGTTTCCTAAACAAAACAAAGCCTCCATGCAAATAAAAAAGGCAGGAAGCCATCTCGTCTCTGGCTAGTCCAGAAGCTCTGCTGGCTTTGGGTAGAATACAGAAGGTCAAAGCCTATTTTCTGTCATGATGAAGTCAAACTTTCCAAGTTTGCAGTCTCTAACACTTGACAGTGGCAACATTATGACAGGCTTAGGAGCCGGGGTATCATCCAAGCTTAGGCTGACTAAAGAAGATTCCGTGGGTTTCAAATCCAGCTGATCCCCAAGTACGAGTTAAGCATCTCTGGAAGGCAAAACTTTCTCTCAGATGCAGTATTTCAAATGCCACTTCATTTTAATACACCTTGGCAGGAAAAAATGGCTGTGTTTATCCCCAGTAAGATTTGGGAATACATGGTGTTCGAATGCTTGGATGGGCCCCTGGGAGCTCCCTGTTGGTGGGGGAGGGTACAGGAGGGACTGTCATTCTGAAGACAGGAGGAGAAAGGAAGGCGTCCCGGTGCTCACAGCCACTCAGAGAGAGCAGGCTGCTGCCCCACAGCCACTCAGAGAGAGCAGGCCGCTGCTCTACTAACCTTTTCTGTCCGGCAGTTGCTGAGACCTATGCTGTTCACCACAGCCACCTTCCCATCCAGCGCTTGCTGCTCTCGCCTGAGCTGTTCCTTCATCTGGCGAGCTTCTTGGATTGCCTTGGTGACAGCATCGTGGTCATTTAAATAACCTGGGAACGAGACACAATAGATGTACCAAGTGATGGGAGAGGAAGAAGCTGATTTTTGGCATGGCCATTACTTGTTTGGGGGTGTGCGCGTCGGTGGCCACTAGGACCTGAGGGTTCCTGATGCTTCCATGAAACTCATGTGGAGTGAATGAGTGAGCAAGCATTTAATTGGTGATGACTGGTTCACCCAGTCATATATGAAAACAACACAAAATACCCACAGTAAAAAGACACACTCATAGCATGTCTGGTTGCTTCTAAATGCTCACAAATTTAAAATAAAATTTGATCTAAGTTTTTAAGTCCATACCTGAATATGGTATATATGCATACACACACACACACACACACACACACACACACACACACACACACACATGCAGTGTCCACATAAGGCAGGAGAGGGCCTTGGATTTCCTGCAACTGGAGTCACAGGCAGCTGTGAACCCTGTAACATGGCTATTGGGAACCAAACTTGGCTCCTCTGCAAGAGTGGTATATACTTTTAACCACTGAGTCACCTTTTCAGCTCCAAGACTAGAGTATAAAGTATGAAAAGTTTAAAACTATAACATGCAGAGGTCCAGTCCGTTGTCCACTAAGATCTATGCATTGGTAATAGCAACTGCAATCCCCAAGCCTCTCAGAGTATCAGAAAATGCAGGTCAGAGTGGGTGGCTCTTGCAGTCCGGCCTGTGACAGATGGGATCAGTCATTATTAGCTGACTGAAGAAGCACTTTCCCCCTATAAATCCCCTTGCTGTGGACATGGTCTACAGGCGGCAGTGGTTTCCTGTGGACCTAAACTCCTAAGCACAAGGAGACTGGATTTCAAGCACAGAATATGACCAAGGGCCTGCAACCAGTAAGACATCATGGGCAGTGTGTTAACTCTGGCCTCTGTTAACTCAGTTTCAATGGTCAGCCTGGGTCTAAAACTCCCTGGCCCAAGCTTAGTCAAGGTCTCTGCCAAAATAGTCTTAAAGGACACTGAAGGAGGGAGCTAAGGTGATATTAACTCAATCTCATCCCATTTATTTACTTGCTGTGTATTACTATAGAAAACATTATTTTAGGGTAGAAGAGAATTGAGAAAAAAAAAAAAAACAGTGCATTTTGCAACTGTTTAAAGAATGGCTAATATTCTACTGCTCACTCCCTATCTTTTAACGGGGACATAAAATGGCCTAAGATGGGTCTGTAATATGAAATTGCCCAGAAAAGGGACTTGTTTGTGACATGAGGCTAAATCTAACCAGATCCATTGGTGAGCTGTGACAGATGGAAGGACTGTGAGACAGAAGGCAGGCACTAATCACACATAAAATGACCGGCTTGCCTCAACATGTTCCACGAATTCCAGCAAACTTTACACCCTAATCCATTTTTAGAACAAAAAACATCTGGGCCATAAATCCTCTAATCTGCCAAAACATGCTATTAAATCCCACGATTTGTTGAAAAACACTAAGATTAAAGAAAGGAAATATAAAATGGCTAGCTGCCTTGCTACAAAGTGTTATTAATACTCTTTCTTTGTGTCATTATGACTGTTCTGGTACTAAAGAGCCTTGTCTAATCATGTCAGATTACACACCCTCACTGTATAGCTCTTCTGTCTGACCTGATGATTGCCAAAACTCATCAAATATTTTTTTGCTGCTTAAAAATTCCACTGAGAGTTCTGAAGGGAGGCCCGCATAGTAGGGTTCTGGTGAGGACTGACGATTGGGGTTCCTCTGTGGTCCCGGCTTTCCTCGTCACAGGCTAATCCTGGTCCTGTCATCTTCTTGGGTCCCTAAGTATGTTCCAGATGAAGTCCTATAAGGGGGAGGGGGCTTGAGAGTGATTGCTGTGCTTTTGAGAAATAGTCACTGGAATTGATTCAAAGAACAAACATGATGTTTACACCGAGGACTGCTTGGGGTGGATGTCTCTTGCCGAGGATAGACCTGCTTTCAACACCACTCTCCTCAGCATCTTGAACAATCCTCTCAACGTGTAATTCCCCAGTGCATCCTGACCTGCTGTTCTCTGGGTAGAAATCCAGCCCTTCTGTGATAAGCTTGGGTGTGCTTGTTTAGTCAGTGCTCAGAAGACCAGTCTGCTTGTCCTGGCCCCTGACCCCTGTCTCTACTCAACCTGGCGTTGTGTGCTTTTTATACTCTATTTAGTCTCTCTATGGTCTGTTTAGCTTCCCCAGAACACAAATATATTTGAAACTGTTTAGCACATGGTGTTGAATAAAAGCATGAATTCTTGAAGCTTTTTACAGACTGCCAAGATAGCACTGTGTAGGAAAACAGTTAATATGGATAGACGGGGAATAGAAATGACAGCGAGGTGAGGAACTGAACCTGTGTACAACAAGGGCCTCTTCAGCCGTGGGGAAGGTCTGTTCAGGTTCAAATAGGTGCTGGCTCAGAACTAAACACTGCTTTTGAAGACCCTTGTGTTTCAGTTGTAACGCTGTGCTAGATTCTAACATTGGTATCTGGTCTGCTAACTCTTAAAGCCACGCCATATGTTACAGAGTTCAACGATAGCATGGGCTTGTTCCCTGTGTCTATCCAGTGTCATCTTAGCATACTCGGCTAATGTCTTTCTTCCCCTGCTGGCTCCCCTCACCAACCTATGTCCTTGCATTGCCTGGTCTTGGATTCTAGAAAGAATGGTTGGAGCTCATATACATATACATACACATATGTGTGTATATATATGATCTCCAACACACACACACACACACACACACACACACACACACACACACACACACGCCTTCTTTCCAGTTACTGAAAATGTCTTAGGCCAAAGTTCTAGATTTTTCTTGCTCCCCATTTATATTTCTCATATTTAAAACATCTCCACAATTACATCAGCTTTAAGTGTGAGCTCACCTCCTGCCTCCAAGCAAGCAAATCAAGTTTTTCCTCAAACTTTATTTTTAAATCTCTCTCTCTCCCCCTTTCTAAGTCAAGCTCCTTGAAGATGCTCAGGTGCGCTCTCACCCATCCTCTCTTCTCTTTGGCTGGAGCTCTGCTGCTTCCCAGGGCTGGGCCTCTGAATTGCTGGATTTCAAAGCATTTCCCTTTCCCACAGAATGGCCTTCCAGGGTATCCTGACAGTATGAAGCTCCCCCATCCCCTTGTTGGGGTATAAGGCCCTCATCCTCCCACAGCAGCTTCTCCCCCCCTCCAGATTTTCACCCCAGAAAGTTTCCTTACTGCCTCCTTAAATTTTGTGATCTACGTTAGACAAGCCTGAAGCCAAACTTCAGCTCAGCTACACGGCAGTCCTTCAGGTCGTCTTAATTTTCTCTCAGTTGCTTCATTGCTTAAACGTGGGTGGCCAAACATTACAAATGGTGTCAAGAGCAACTGAGTTAACACGGTCTCCAGACATAATAAATGTCCCATGGCAGCATTCTCTGTCACCTTGTTTACAAAGTGGCCTGGATAAGTAAGTGGAATCGCAGGCTGGATTCCTAGGGATCTGGGTTTCTCTTTTTTGGGAAGTGTGGTGACTGACAAGTGGTAACAATCTCTCTGGCTTCCGTTCGCGGCTGTAAAATGGCTGCAGCATGGATGTGCACTAAGTGAAGCCGTGCCTGGGAGGCAGAGCCACTTGGCCTGTGAGGAGACACTTCATCCTGGAAGCGTCCTAACTTCATTTCTGTCTCCTGTCTCATTGCCCTCTCGGATCCTTCTTGGCACTCTCATGGTAGGACTTTGTTCGTGACAGAAAACTGTGAAGGACTGGCATTCCATTGTTGGTACAGAGACCTGTGTGTGGATATGGGATGTTACTCAGGAAGAGAGAGCTCGCCTGGCACACACACAGGCCCTGGGTGTGAACCCCAGTGCTAAGGAAATAAATAAGCAAACAGAAGTTCAGCTCCACCCAAGGCTGTCTGCTAGAGTTCAAAACGGCACACTAAAATTGGCCAGTTCATAAGTAATATTCTAATATTGTTTGTTTTGTTTTCTGTTTTATTTTTTACTGTTGTTGTTTACAAGTTTAGGCAGTGGTTACATCTGTTAGGATCTGAAGAGAGTACACATGTATAGACATTTAAAAAGCTCCTAGGAGGGAAACTTGAAGGCTAACAACAACAGTATGATTTCTAGTTAATATTTCAAGGGAGGTAACTAGTGTTCTGCCTTCACTGCCAGAAACACCCTGAAAATGTTCTCCTTCCCTCTCTGTATCCTCTTCCTTCTCTCTGTCTGTATCTGTTTCTCTATTTCTGTCCATCCTCTGTATGCATGTACATGCGCATACATGTGTGTGTGTGTGTGTGTGTGTGTGTATGTGTGTGTGTGTGGTCTATGTTGTGTGTATGTGAGGGTGTGCTAGGGTGAACACGTGGGTGGAATCCATAGCTCCATTTAAGGAGTCATTCCTCGGGTGCCACCCACCTTACTTTTTGAGACACAGTTTCCCATAGATATGGAACATGTTACAAAGTGTAGCTGGCATTTTTTTCCAATGTGGTTCTAGGTCTTGAATACAGGTCTCCATATTTACAAAGTAGTCACTGACAAAGTAGGTACTGACCGATCCATTTCCCGAGCCTACAGCCTGTAGTTTTAAATGTTTCTCTAAGAATTGAGAGGCTGTCCTACATACTATATATACCAAAATCAAAACCAAAGAATCAACTATTGCCAGCTTCGAGCCCTACCATCTCTCTATATACCTGTACATACATATACATATATATTTTTTCCCATTCAACTTCTCTACCTGCATGCCCTACGAGTCCCTGAAATGCAGCCTGTGTTTCTCAGAACTCATCGTCATCCTCCTGCCTCAGGCTGTCCTTTCTACATTCCATAGAACTTCCCAGTAGCCTATCCCAGCCCTTGGATGTCAGCATCTAAGATGAGATTCCTCCCCTGACCTGGATAACAGTCAAGTCTCATTGTTGAGCGTTCATTCCTCGGCTCTTAAATTGGTTTACCCATGACCCATGGTCCCTGCTTCCAGTCAAGACATCCCATCATCCATTTAGGCTAATCTCAAGCTTTATTAATAGTTTTCTCTCTTCATAGTTATAGCCCCAGAGTCTGTTTTTACTCTGCTTCCAGACAAAGTATTTGGATGTGAAAAGCCTCTGCTTGAAAATCTGTCTCTTGGTAGCTTTGTGCTTCAAGTAGCATTTTGTGACATGGTCATCTGTCATTATTTGTAAAAAAAAAAAAAAAAAAAAAAAAATGATGCTCAGAGTAACTGAATTAGAGTTCTATGTCTTCAGAGTTTTGGCTATGGTTATGTGCCTTGAGAATCTTCAAGAAATAATGCCAACCTTCAGCCTTGCCTATGCACATTATAAGTTTCAAACTCTGGGATAAGCCTCAAGAGCTTTAACAGGGCCTAAAGGCCTCCATGTTGTTGGATGTTTGATCTCCCCATGCCTCTATGGCTGTCTCACAAGGTCCTGTTGGAATTGCGAAGGGACATTGCCCCAGTCCAAAGACTTTCCTGATTCCCTTCTCTACAAACTCCTCATTTGCTGGAATGTTCTCCCACTTTGTTGTGTTTAGGAATTTCTTCAGGCATTATTCTGTCTGTGAGGACCTCTGTGACATAGCCCAGAGATGCTCCAGGCAAGTTCTGTGAAGCCTGCTTATCTACTCCTTTGAAGCCTTGTAAATACTTTGCTCATCACATCACACAGGCCTGCATTTTCCAAAGCATATTGTCTCAGCTCGTCTGTTCATGAACTACTTGAGGGCATTTAAAATATTTTATTTTCAATTCTCTCTCTCTCTCTCTCTCTCTCTCTCTCTCTCTCTCTCTGTGTGTGTGTGTGTGTGCACATGCACATATGCATGCAGCTATCCTCACAAGACAGAAGAGGGAGAGGGCATTGGGTCTCCTAGAGCTGAACTCACAGGCAGTTGTGAGTCTCCTAATGCGGTTGCTGGGAACAGAACTCTGGTTCCCTGCGAGAGCAGCAAATGCTCTTGACCACTGAGCCATCTCTCCATCCCCAAGAGCATGCGCTTTTGTTTTTGTGTTTGTTTTGGTTTGGGTTTTGGCTTAATCTTCATTTCGTTGTCCTATCAAGACTAATCTGAAGGAATGTGCCTGTGTGTCTATGAGCTCCTGTCTTCATATGACTGCAAGTTCAGTTCAATGAAAAGCTTCCCTCCATGGCACAGAACTGTTCAAAGGCCATGGAGCCGGCAGACATAGCAAGCCAACACAGAGTCCTACTTAGTATGTATGCATTTTGTGTAAGACATTTTGATTTTTTAAAATTACATGTATGTAGTGCATGTGTGTATCTTACATACACATGCTTGATTATCACAGAACATGGGTAGAGATATGAAGGTAACAGGAGTCAGGCCTCTCCTCCCATAGATTCTAGGAATTGAATACAGGTCTTCAGGATTGGGGAAAATCCCTTTTACCCACTGATCTATTTCACTGACCCCATAAAAAAATTTGTAGTTTCATATAAAAGTTGGAGTGTGTCACACGATTTTCCACAAAAATTTCTGAATTTCAGATCAGTTATGAAATATCAGCCCCTGAATGTATAATATCCATTTCTTCATCTGAGAAAGTCAGAATTAGATCATAAACATAACAACAGTTTGTAAACTGTGAAGTGTCGTGCAAAACTAAATGGTTTCCAGCTGTGGTAGGGTAGCATTGCTCACTTCCTGAAGAGGAGGTGGCTTCCTGTGGATGAGAACAGCCTCACTTAGACTCTGATGCCAACAAACAGAGTTGCCTCCTCCTGTCTCTTATGTAAGCTCTCCCCATTAAAGATGTAAAGTACTACCCAGGCACAGTGGTTTGTGTCTATAATGCCAACACTTAGGAGTGGGGCAGGAAGGTCATGCTTCAGGTCTGAAGCCAGCCTGGGCTATGTTGCTAATGCAATTAATACACTTGAACACACTTCTTTCATATATCTGGGTCTGTGCCTATCACAACAATGGAAGTACGTTTTTAGTGTTCATGGATTTCTGAGAAACTTCAAGGTGAGAATAACGTGTTCTAACAGGAGACACAGTTATGCTATGTCAGATGCGTGCTGCGTCTGCTTGCTTCCCAAAGACTGAAAATGTATGGTATAGAGGAAATGTTTCGCAAACACATTTTACACCTTTCTTCTTTTCTTCTTTCTTTCTTTCCTTCTTCCATTCCTTTTTATTCTCTCTGTCTCTTTGTGTCTCTATCTCTGTCTGTCTGTCTCTGACTATGTGTCTGTCTCTCTCTCTCCCCGTGTGTGTGTGTGTGTGTGTGTGTGTGTGTGTGTGTGTGTGTGTGTGTGTGTGTGAGTGCATGTGGACCTCAGTGTGTATCTGTGTGTGAATAGATGCCGATATGTGTAATTACCATCGTGTGTGGAGAGGGTAGATGCCAGGTCTTAGGAGTCAGGCCCCTCCTTCCGCTCTGTATATCCTAGGACTCAAATTCAGTTTCTCAGGCTTAGCAGCAAGCGCCTTTATCTGCTCAGCCATGCAGTGGCCCACATAGGAGGTATTCAACTTCCACATACATGAGAGAGAGAAAAGATAAACCAGTAAGAGAGCGAGGCCATCAAGAGGCAAAATGGGGCCAGAAAGAATGCCAACTGAGGGTCTTCAGGCCCCACTGACCTTTAGTGGTGAGTACAGATAAATTAATTGCTGAGCTAACATGCAATTTCCTTAAAATGAAATGAGGCAGCCTGGGAATGCAGCTCAGTGATGAATGCATCCTTGGTATGTGGAAGTCTCTGGGCTAGCTCCTTGTCATTGACTCAGGCAATAAAATCAGAGCCACACTACTGTTTATCCTCCCAAAGAACTTACTCCAGTGCCTGCAGAGGTGACGGTCCACCTCAGTTCCCCACAAAGAGGAATGCTGGACCAGATAGCATAGTTGTCTGTCTGCTCTGTCTAAGGGCCCCCATACTTTTAGAATAGTCACAGTGAGGAAATGGTAGAAAAATACTTTGAGGAATGTTTACAGAGATAAACATATGTCAAACATAAGTAGAAAGGGCCTATGCAGGGACAATGACATCAGTATAGTCAGGCTCAAGTTAACCACCATGCCTCTGGACTGTTTGCACTCAGGATTTTTTTTTTCAGATACCTATTATCTGTCTACCAATCAAAAGTATTCTTGAAGAACATACTCATTAGAGTATATTGGCCACCAACTTTAAAAAGTCACTTTCTGTATGTGTAGCTAATAGATAGCAAAGAGCCGGTATCATTAATGATAACTCAAAGTTATCTTTAGGTCCACCGATTTCTATGGTTTATTAATGGCCTAAAACATTAATTTTTCTTTCAGGGTGACCTTTACAACACCATTAATCCTCCCAGCTTTTACCCAACCACATTATTTCTCATTATAGTCTCAGCTTTCAACATCTACATTTGTTGAAAAGAGAAAAGTAAATTGTAGTGGCCTCAAACCTTTGGAAAATACGAGGGCTGTAGATATGGTGAAAAGACTTTACAGGGTGGGGGAAAGAGATGTCTTATTACCGTGATAGAGACAGTCATATGATAAGTATCATTAAATACATTCTTGGCTTTATGAAATACTTGGCCATACTTAATCTTTGGGAATGCTGATATAAAACTATCTATGAACATGCATATATGAATATATATATATATGTATATGTAAACGTATAATCATTATATTAGAAAGCAGAGTTTGAGTAATATTTTAAAAGTAGCCCATATGTCAACACCGTGATATTTATGACCTCCATTTGTTTACGGAAGCGGATCCTTTCTGCCAGATCGAATATTTTCTTATACACTCAGTCCACAGAAGCTGATATAGCCTCCTGTCCTCTAGGACAATGTGCAGAGGAGTTAGTGTCAAGACCATAGCGCTGAGAGGCACACACAGGTTCCAAACTTCAGTTTTCTCTGGTTCTCACTGACTGCTGGCCCTGCCCTGTGCTGAATCAGTACCAGTAAATTACCTTGAGTTCTGCTTTGAAGAAATCATAGTGTTTGGAAATGCCTTTTGCTCTGTCTAGTTTTCAATTTCTCTGAGTCTGGACCAATTTTCTATTTCCTTCTATGTCAAACCAAAGACCCAGCTTCCCCCCTTCCTAAGACAAGCCCTTCCAGCAACCCTTGCTCTGTGCTATGATAGTGCCCCCTCCCGCTCCTTTGGGGCTGTGCATCTCTCCTCTTCCTGATTGGAGAGAATATGCAAATGTCTATATATCCATCTATCACTATCTGTCTATCTATCTGTCTACCTATTATCTATCTATCTATCTATCTATCCATCATCTCTCTGTCTATCCATCCATCCATCTGTCCATTCATCCATTCATACACCCACCCATCCATCCATCCATCCATCCATCCATCCATCCATCCATCCATCCATCCATTCATTCATCCCCATTTAAAACCTAGGTCTACTTGACCTCCTCAGTGACTTCGAGATAGACAGATCACATTTATAAGAGACTCTACATTGCTGACTGACCTGGATGACGCACTGGACTATCCCGTTCTCCGAATCATACAACTGGGAGTCTGGTGGAATCACTCCACTTGGTTTTAAGAATCTACTTGTCTGTGAACTCCAGCTAAAACCCAGAGCTCTTCTGCTTCATGGTCGTATGCTCTTCCGTAGTCCATGCCACCATCAGATGGCCCCTCCTGTGTGCAACTTTATCCAGGGCCACCTCACATTGCCCTATTGTTCTGTTTGTCTATGAGGTAACTGTTGACTTGCATGCATAGGGTCACTCTGCCATGTAAGTGCTTTTATGAGTTTAAAGGTGACTTGAGGTAACAGCATCTATCCCAAACTGCTCACAGAAAGAAGATTTCTTTCCAGTGTGAGAATTTTTTTAAGTTTTTACCTGGAGATCTTCCTTCCCATAGTGCCCACACGAAAGCTTTCTCTGCAGTGTGACCTCCTTGTGCTTCTCATAGTTATTGCACTTACTGAGGACTTCCCCACACTACCTATATACACAGTGTTTGATCTTCACTTGTTTTAAACAGTCTCTTTAAACAGTTGTCTACCTAGAAAAAAAATGTGTGGTAGATTTAAATGTGTTCAAATCATCTTTGAGTTTTTTTCCCCTTTAAAAGTTGGAGGCTGATTCCCTTTTTCTGGGGTTCGGTTTCAGAATAGCAGAAGAGATTTGGTGGGAGTTTGGCAAGCAGGTCACAAACACCACAGCTGCTTCTACTCTCCTTTGGGGTCACTCACTGGGAACTTTTCCTGCCATGTAATGCATCGTTGCAGGGAAAGTTTGTGTGATCAAGAACTGAGGTCTCCAGCTGCCAGCTAGGCAAGTGAGTTGTTTACCTCTAGTGAAGTCCACAGGGGTCTTTCTCTGTGGCCAGCATTCTCCCTGTGATCATTTGAAATATCTTAAGGCAATAATATGTAGCTGAATTTCCCCTTTGAGGAAATGAGCATTTAAGGGCAAGGTTTGGGGCTGGTTTTTATATCACAGTTAGCTAATACCTCAGATGCATTTATGGTTCTTTACTTCTTACCAGACACACTCATTCCTGGTGAACTGTTCTAGTCAAGGAATAATCTCTGCATCTACCATCCTAGCTCTGCTCTTATGTAGCAAACAGGGTCACAGTTTCCCCCCGAGCACTTATAACTAAATGCTTCCTTGTTCTCGTGATTCAACACCTACTACATTTCATAATTATGTCTTCCAGTTTTGTCCTGCTTTCTCCTTGTTTAGAGATAACGGAAATACCCACATTCACATCTCCAATGTGGTACACGTGACTCTGTCAGAATATGCCTGCATCCCTCCAGAGTCCCCTCTGCCTATTTCTATATCATGTACTACCCTCACCACCTTACATAATGGCAGTACTTTCACTGAACAGTGTTGTGCGGTTGTCAATACTGATCACATGGCTCTGGGAAGGAAAAGGTCAAAATCTCAGGAGAGTGTTCACCTCACTTCATCCATGGCTTTCCATTTTAGCTTTCACTGCGTGCTGTTTCTTTGTTTATCTACATGTTATTTAGCTCTGTGCCACACGTTAGTCAACTCTTTATCAAAGTCCCTGCATTTCACAGACATACATTTCTCTGGGTTTTCCCTCTTTTCTTACAGCCTAGAATGGCTATGGATACAGTGGTTCTTAAAAGTTCAGCTTGGGTACTGCTGTGTGTAAGTTGGCCTGGCACGATTCTTCCCGGTCAGATACAGCCTTCTCCTCTTTGGCTACAGGACTATAGTTGTGCTCTGGAGTTGCCTTTGGTGTTTACGAGTTATATTACAACGCCTCCCAAAGTGATCGTGTACTACACGGGGTCTAAACTGTGATACAGGCTTCCCAATCAGATGGAAGCAATAAATGTGTCGGTTGTGTATGTTTTAATTTGTGTATGAAAAATAAGAACAGTAGTGTTGGTTAACTCGTGAGAAATGATGGTTACAGGAAAACCAACGGCACCGTTCTTCACAAGCCCTGCTTGTGTTCAACTGGAACTTCCAATCAGAATAGAACAAAACAAACTTTATAGCTCACAGCCGACAGTTGACCCAAACAGAATATATCCTTCAGTATATATTTGTACACATCACAACCATTTAAAAAAAAAAATCTCAGTGTTAGAAAAGGTAAGTCACTTAGAAACAAGAATTTGGAGCCAATTTTCACTCCAATTAATCATTCATGCCTCTTTTTAAAAAAAACAAAAAAAACAAAAAAACCCTAAAAGACCAAGTTTCACACTTTCAGTTTGTCAGGGTCAGAAGCAATCAGACTGAGTTAGAAATGGCACTTGCATGTTTAAAGCAGACCTTAGGATGGTAACTCCAGTTACATCTCCCTCATCAGCTCAAGCCACGTGCAGCCTTCTTCGACGATTTCATCCAAATGGAAAATCAATGAGAACAAGAGAAACATGACTTACCTATTGTGCTAACTCTTGCTGAAGGACTAGCTAATGCTGCCGGGACGGAGGCTTTGAGGGGGCCCGCCCCACTGTTTATTCTCAGAGCTGGCATGTGAGGAGAGGTGGGTGATGCAGGCGATTTGCCGTCAGAGGTCTTGGGCTTAGCTGATAGGTTCAGTGGCTGGGCCACTTCATCCTGCAAGATCATCAGAACATGAGCTGTGACAAGGCAGGGCTGAGCAGAAACATCTAGAGAAGCACAGGTGTACAGCCTGTCATTTCCCATCGGTCCTCTGAACATTTGCTCTCAACAGTACAATGTCTGCTTAGCTGTTGACACAGTGTCACTTTCAACTACAGTCTACAGAGCCCTGGTCATGTAACAGGAAGCACACAGCCCTGCCCTCTGTTACCCACAGGAAGAAGTCTTGGGATACAGCCCGGAAGAACTACTCTCACAGAGCTGATCTCCCATGTACACTTTCATTGTGAGACATTTTGCACAGTTTATATACAATTATGACTCTGGTCAGCCTTTTCTAGTTGTTTGTTTTTGATCTCTCGAAGAGGCCAGTTAGATTTCAAGCATCTTGGTCCAGGTGTAGAGGCAGCACCTGGACCATCTGTGGGCATGTGGCTCTGTTCAGAACTGCTCTCCCAGTTGAATATATAAAGAAATAGAATGCTCTAAGTAAACAATCATGTCCCCTATGCTTCAAAAAGGCAATTTTAGCTTTATATCTAAAAATTAAAGTATACGTGATTAATATTGCCCAAACACCACCATGGTCATAACATAAAATCCAGAAGATGCTCAAAATATTCCTTGGAAAATCACATGGTACAAACATCTGTCTAAGACCAGTTCAGTACAGTTAGTGAATTCAGTTGCTCTATGCCTGAAGAATGTTGCTTGATGTATAAGTTTCTCTCTTAGCTTCCGGGCTGTTACTCACATAACACTTATGGATACAATACTGCTGGGAAAGTTTCTGTTGCATCATGGGAATCGGACGCAGCAGCTCTACACCGCCCTCATCATTGCAAACCATTTCCTCCCTCTGTTCGGCCCTAAGACTGACATTGTTCACATCAGATTCAGTAATACTCAAATTTTACTGTAGAATAAAGATTTCCTTTTAACTATTATTTCATGAGTTAAGAGTATATGTGATTTTACCAACTGCAGGAATTTTGTTTTAAAGTGAAATGATCTTTAATCAAATAGGGCAAATAGATAGCCAAGAAACATACGCTAATTGCTGCAAAAAAATCAAACTACTCATTATATACATGATATATATCTATATATACAAATTGACATATATATTTATATGTGAACAAATTCTGAAAATATTTCTCACTACACTTTTAGATTTTCTGACATACACACACACACACACACACATACAAATATATGGTGTGTGTGTGTGTGTATATCATCAAGCTATTAAAAATCACTTCATAAAGAAAATTGTGATGGCACCAAAGGTACATAGTACACGCTTGTGTTTTGAAAGGAACTCATGATTAGGTTATAGATTCTGCGCGCTTATGAAGCCTGTGAACAGACTAGGAAAAAATATTCTTATAAGTTCTTTCTTAAGCTATGATTTGTGTTACAAAAAAAAAAAAAAAACCCCACATTTTTTTAAACCAATGAGGTAATTCCTACTGGCCATCTGATACCATTAGAAATATATAGTAAGTTAATAGCCATTATATCAAATTATAACCATTAATAGATTCTTGGTAAGCAGTAAAATAAGGTAGTTCTCTTACTGATGGGGAGATATGGCTTGGAATCATCTATTTTTACATTTAAAAAGGTACAGAGGCCAAAGCATCCCTGTCTTGCTGAGTGTGAAGCACTCAGTTGAACTCTTCAGATAGAATCTACAGAATGCTTCGGTTGACAGGAACTCAGAGTAGTGCGTGTCCACTGCACAGATATGTAGTTCTGGAAGAGTTGTTCATGGGCCAGCACTGCCTGTAGAGCCTGAGAACTGGTTTCAGGGTCAGCTGTTGCAGATGCTTGGAGGTGGGGGCCAGCAACCTGGGTTTGAAGAAGTACTTTCCAGTGATTCGAACGCACTCTCAAGGCTGGCGGCTACTGACTCATAAAGGAGGCAACTTTATAAGATTATACTAGGTTTCAGAAAGCTTCTTCAATGGAAGGGCACGCAGTCTAAAATATGTCATATGACCACAGTCTTCAAAATTTGGTTGAGCTATAGACTAATAAAATTAGAAACAGTGTGTCGATGAAACTTAGTGCTACAAAGATTGGCCCGGTGTGGGAGGTGGGCGGGGAGTTCTGGGATAAGAACCTGTACTTCTCCATCAGTCGAGTCTGGTATCCTGACAGCCTGGTAGAGTATTAATGCTACTTAGTGTGTGGCTGTAAATATCCCATGTGTTCCTTTCCCTGCTAGGTTTATGCTCGGTGCGAGGCCCGGGGGCTTCGGTGACAGCCCTGGAACATCCTTGGGATGAGATCAACAACTCTCATAACACGGTTCTGGGAAAGCTTTGGGAAGGTAATGCCTGCCCTTGACTGTGTAGACAAAGGATGGGAAGATAGGGCAGGGTGGGTTCTCAGAGGCAGAGCGTGAGTAGGGTGCACAGTCAGAGAGCATGTATGTGAACCAGGAAGTCCTGGAAGGGAACCTGAGGGGACTGGGGAGCCTGACATGGTGAAATGTCCCGTGTCTGGGCTTTAAACACTCACAGCTCTTACTGGTGTGTACTGATGGGTGACTCGATTGTTTGTGAACACTATGGATGCACCAGAACGTTCGATATCTCCTTCAAGGTAATGCAATGTCTGGAAGGCAAAAAGTGCAGGGCCCCAAGGACGTACGACAGGTCGACAGTTCCAATTTGATAGAAATGTCATTCAAATCTGCCCTTTCAGTCTCTCTTCCACAGTGTGACAGGCCTAGTGGTGGATTTAATCAGAACTCACATGCAAGATCCTGATGCTGGGAACTGCATACATAATCTTGGCCCATGATATTACATCTCACAATTTGGTCAGTTTTAATAATTTACTGCTGCTGAGATCATAAAGCAAGGGCCGTTATTCATGAAGAACAAGAAACCTACAGATCCATCCCAATTTTCTATTAATTATTGTTTATTTGACTAGATAAAAATTCTACAGCATTTAACTAGAAGATGAGCTTAGCCTATGGCTTGAGGTGTGTGTTCTCAGTATTATGGATACAGATACGGGCATAAACACAGAAGGCACAACATTTTCTACCTTGTGTTTCACTTGCACTGCCTTATTTAGAAGAAAAAAAAATCAAACAACCTATCACAGCCAACCTCTATGCTTACCAGTAAAACATGCATTAAGATATAAAGAAGTAATTCACATACAAAAGACGCTAAGTAACTTCCAAGGTCAGAAAAACATTCCTCTCCAATCCACCAGCAAGCAGCAAATTTCTTTTAAGTTACTCAACCAATTATTGAACAAGGTTGCCACAATGAAACTTTTATAAACATTGTTACTTTGTAATTATTTCTTTTATACATAAAATGATAGTCCCCAGGATTTTATTTACTTTTTGAATAGCTCCAAATGATAAATGGTTTAGGAAAATCTAAACATAAACAGACATGTAAGCTGAGGTAAACATATTTCAACTCATGGAAGGGAGTTATTTACATTTGCAGATCTCATTATAGATATTCCAAATCGCTTGTTTAATCTTCAATACCACAGTGATTTTGTTTCTTTGTTGTCCTGATCCTCTTGCCTCTACCTCTCAAGTGTGGGGTCACAGATGTGTGCCTCCAGGCTTTGCCCATCACCTTTGATACAATCAAGTAGCCAACAATTTATTGGAAGAAGCTCAGATAGTTTTAGTGATACCTCTGTTTTTGGCTTCCGCATGTCATGCTCTTTTAGCTTACATGATGACTTTTATCCTAAAGTTTAAGAGGCAGACTGGCTGTATCCTTTGAAGCTCTGATCTTACTGTATAGTTAATTATGTCACATAATCATGCAAAGGCTCACGGAAATGCAAGAGAGTGAAGTCATAGCATGCCTGCTATTTCACGCACCAGCAAAAGTTATGCAGCCAATTTATGCAACTTGGTAACTTTTTGTGATTCTCTATTGTCTATGCTACATCACATAAAATATTTCATAATGTTGATATATTTAGACTGCTTGTTGAGAAAAAAAAGTTTCAGTCCTAGTATCATTAATTTCAATTTGACATAGTCTAGAATTACATGGGAAAAGGCTCTTTTTCTTAAATTCTCTTCTCATATCTTCCATTTGACTGTATTTCCAGCTCCCTCTCATCCTCCCAAGTCCCTCCCCTTCATGTCCTCTCTCCTTCAGATCCACTTCTCCTCTGTTTCCCTTCAGGAAAGAGCAGGCCTCCAAGGGATATCAACCAAACACAGCATAACATGCCACGATAAGTGTCAAGATAACCCCACTCTCCCTGTTAAGAGTCCCACAAGAATACCAAGCTACACAACCATAACATATAAGCAGAGAGCTTAGGTCAGATCCATACAGGCTTTCTGATTGTTGACACAGGCTCCTTGATTGTTGCTTCAGTCTCTGTGAGCCCCTATGAGCCCTGGTTAGTTGATTCTGTGGGCCGTGTTCTTGTGGTAACCTTGACCCTCTGGCTCCTATAATCTTCCTCCCCTTCTTCTAGAAAAGCAGTCTTAATTGAGTAATTTGCTTGGTAAGATTGGCCTATGGCATGTCTATAGTGGAATCTCTTGATTGTTAATTGATATAAAAAGGCTTAACCCACTGTAGGTGGCACCATTCCCTACGCAGGCGGACCTGGTCTGTATAATAAAGCTAGCAAAGCATGAGCCAAATGATCTGGAAGCATCACTCCATGTTCTCTTTTGTAAGTTCACACTTGAGTTCCAACCCTGATTTCCTACAATGACAGACTGTAGCCTGGGTGTGTAAGCCAAATCAACTCTCTATTCCCCTAAATTGATTTTGGTCAGAGTGTTTTTAATCACGGCAACCTACACTCCCTACATGGTACAAGAAAAATCTGAATCTGCCGAGAGAAGTTTTAGGAGTCTATTGATGTAGATAACTTTTAATAAGCTGCTGGTTCGTTCTTGTTGCCTGAGAATATGAAATGAGTAAAATCAAAGCTGAATTCCATTCATTGGCAGCCACTGAGACTTGTCTCGGTGAAAGTTAAAACCTCATTTCACAGCTATGATCAGTGCAGCAGACCCAAGGAGGCCTTGATCAAGCTGTATCCTAGTGAAGCAATCCTACAGATAGATAAGCAAGTGGATTGGAGGAAGCAAAGAATGTAATTTATAACTATAGGTAGACTTGAGAAATCCTATCCTTGGGGACCTCAGGACAATTTTATACAAATAGTAAGACAACTAAAAATATATTTCAGATCGTAGCTCCAGTTTTGTTTTGTTTTTTTGTTTTTGTTTTTTTTTTTGAGAACATGCCCCTTTACATTATATGTGCCTTTGTTTTGCTTTCTGCTGCAGGGATGAAACAAAGACCAAGCCAAACATGAAGAGGAAAGGGCTAATTCACTTCGCATCTCACAGTTCATCTTTGAGGAAAATTGGCAGGAACTCAAGGCAGGAACTTGGAAGCAGGAACTGATGTAGAGCCCATGGAGGAACAGTGCTTATCGGCTTGCTCCCTGTGGCTTGCTCAGCCTGTTTTCTTATAGACCTTAAGATCACCTACTGAGTGCTGGCACCACCCACTGTTGGCTGGACCCTCTCACTTTAATCCATATTCAGGAAAATGCCCCACAGACTTGCCTACAGGTCAATCGATGTTGGCATTTACTCAACTGATGTTCCCTCTTCCAGATGACCCTAGCTTGTGTCCAGTTGACAAAATTTAAATAGCACATATAGTTGTCATACTTTGAAGAACCCCAATGAGTAAGAACATAAATTTGGTGTTATGTTAATATTTTATCTGAGAAAGGTGAAGGCTTTCTTCAGAAGCTGACATGGATACTACTTTCTCTCTGCTCTTTAGTCTCCTTTTTCATTCTAAGGGAATTTTAAAAATAAAAAAAACTGAGATGCGAGTATCCTAAGTTCTTTACTGATCTTTTATCTTCATTCTTGTCTTTTTCCACATGGAAGTATATTCTTACCTATAATATACAAATAATTATAGCCCTCAGAACGTGTGTTTTCACTGTCTTTACCTCTTTACTTGTTATTACTAACGACTGTTTGCCTGGTGTGGCAATGTCGAGGTGTTCTCAAACTCCACTGTCTTCAAATTTTACCTATATTAGTTACTGTAAATCAACATTTATTTGCCAGTTAATTTTTATATTGCTTGTATGGAAAAAGGTAAGATTATATAAGCATAGTCAATAATCCCACATTAGGACTAGAGGGATGGCTCAGAGTTTAAGGGCACTGGCTACTCTTGTAGAGGGCCTGGGTTCAATTCCCAGCAACTATATGTGAGCTCATGACAGCCTGTAACTTCAGTTTTAGGAGATCTGACATACTCTTTTGGCCTCAGTGGGCACTGTATGAATGTGGTGCACATACAAATACACATAAATAATAGTCCAAAATCAATCCACCCATCATTAGTTGAGCAGCATTTCCTCCATTTATCAGGGGCTATTTTATCATGCGCACTAGACATTCACGGATCATATCAACTCAAACACCATACAAAGTGCTTAGGATGAAAATTCCTTTTCAAGAACAAATCCTTGCACTCTGAATTTCACATTAAGAAATGCACGCCCAGTTCCGGATGTTTTGGGTAGGCATGCTTTCACCATGGTGGTGATGCCTTTAGACCTAGATGCATAAACGCAGGCCCTGAGTCCTTTAGCGCAGCTCCAACGTGCTCCTTTCTCATTGGCTTCTATTCTCCATCTTCTCACAGACTGTAGCCCCTGCTTGATTCTTTTAAAAGTGGATTCTAGGTCTACAGTCTGGGAACCTTTACACCAAGGGAGTAAGCCACACTTCTTTTACTTTGAATTGCTTGTTTTTGATTAAAGTTATTTCTGCAATCCTCATCACTGAATCTGATATCTGAAATGCCCTCTGTACCTTCTCTAGTAATACTTCATCTGGGTCTTTTCCATCTTTGTTATTTAACAACTCAGTGCTATGAGTCTTATATACAAACATGCATGCATGCATACTTGAAAACATAGAAAAGAAGAAAGTGTACCTTGCAGAATATCACTTATATCTTACACTCAATTTTAAGTAAAATAAAAGAAAGAAAAAGTTTGAAAGACTTACATGAAAGAGAACCATTCTTCCTATACACAATTGTCCCCTGATAGCCTCTGAAGCGACCTCAATAGTACCTGCCTTCTGATGTTCTGTGCCATCAGCCCCATCTTACAACAGACAGCGATTTCCTATAGAAGCAGTGGGGGCTATAGAACTCCAAGAGTATGGGTCTGGGAAGATGGCTCAGCAGACAGAGTGCTTACAGTCAAAGCATGAGGACCTGAGTCTTATCCCTCAGTAGCCACATTTACTCATAACCCCAGGCTTGGGGTGTGGAGGCAGGAGGATGTCTAGGGATCACTGGCCAGCTGGTCAAACTGAACCTATTAAGTTCAACATTCATTGAAAGGGACTGTTTCGAAAAATAGGATGGATAATGATTGAAGTGGATACCCATTGTCTATCTCTGACCTCTGCACTTGCACACACACACACACACACACACACACACATACACACACACACACACAGTATGACTTTAGATCCTAGGGAATAAAAGACCTTACAACTTCCCCTTTCCTATTTTGATAAGCTAGACACATTGCTTGGTCATCTTCCCCGGTAAGACTGTTTGGGGCTGTAATCATTTGATTTGGGTGGCTGCCTGTAGGACATGTGTCACTGTACTTTCTCTCCACCTTTGTTAACAACTCTGTCTGTGTTCCCACAGCCAAATACTTCACTCTGGGGGAGTCTATCATTCCCGATTAGGATCTAAAGCTCCTTGGGAAGCCAGCTGACCTGGATAAGGAGACCGAGTTTCACTTGTAAGGAAAGTCCCCTGATTTCAATGTAACACCTTGTGGACCACGTAGGCACCATTTGTTTATACCTTCCCTTCCCTTTTAATATTTCAGTCCTTTCCTTTGAAACTTTACATTTGAACGTTGATACTTCGAATTTCTCTCAATCTAAATCCTCTCCTAAAATGTTTTAGACACATACTGCATACTGACAATTTCAATACTTTTACTTCCAAAACTGTTAGATGAGAATTCCTTTTTCCTGCCATCGGGGAAGAGAAGCCTCTTGCACAGAGTCTGCAAGTGGTCCTGTGTGTGAAGAGAAGAGGAACAGAAGCATAGTCAAGGATATCTGTGGCGGTGCTCACACCTCGAGGCAGTAACACAGAGGGTGTTTCACACTCAGTGTTTGTTGTTTGAACTCGGAGTCTCTGACAATGTCAGAAGCCTAACACGAATGGTCCCTTTGCTCTCTGCTGGTCATTATATCTGGATAATGTGTATCAGCTTCTAAAGTGAGTAATAAACCTCAACCACAAGGCTAAAGGAAACAGAGAGCAGCAATCCAGGATGCAAACAGCCGAATAACCACGTCGGCCTCTCCTGTTAGCCTCTACATGCAAATTTCTGAGCTCTAAAAATGCTTTACAACATGAAGTTTAAGAAATCTGTCATGTGTTGCGCGCCCCCATGATTACTAGTGATTCCTAGAAAGCTCATGTCCCTGTCATTCACTGTTGCATAGGGAGGTGTCCAAGTTGTCATAGAGGGACTGGGTTCCCATACACATGAGCAATCACTGGAGTTCACTGGGACATGAGAGGGACAGTTCTATTACCAACTCTGCACTGGAGACACTAGCATCTGTAACTAGGCCTGAAGGTATAAACTGATATCACTACTGAACCTAGAAAAGGAATTAAGATCAGACAGGAAGACATTCTAAGTATTGTGGGATGAACTGCAGGCTGACCCACTGAACTTGGAGAGCTAAAAATGATCACATGAAGGAAGGAAGGTTTGTCATTCCGAGAACAGCAATAACCGAAAATCAGATGAAAATGTTGATGAGCTATGATCCTGAAAGAAAGCAAGATATAATATCTGGAATGAGCTCAGAAGTCTCAACAATTTCTTTTCAGAAATTATCAGTAGTCTCTTATGGCTTAGGTTTCTGCTAGAACTAAAAGGGGTATTTAGGAATAAGCAAACTGACTATCACTAGGTAGCAACCTGGGAGGGGAGGAGGTATAATAGTGTACCAGCAATTTGATAAAACTCCAGTCAATTTCGTGAAAGGCCTCTATTCTGGGCTCACATACACATATGTGTGGGTCCTCAGGGCAACAATCCCCAGTGGTCCAGTGAGCCACTGTGACAGGCTGCCTAATGCTTTTCGGCAGTTATGACAGTTAACTGATGTCTTGTAGTTTGTAGTTTGGGAGACTTTCATGAGAATCAAATTGTCTAAGGCATAGAACCCTGGGGAGGAATGGAACAGGCAGACACACACACACACGCGTGCACTCACACATACACACACGCACACACACACACAATTGGTGGGGGAGGGAAGGAGGCAGGGGAGAGGGGAGAGAGAGATAGAGAAAGACAGAGAGAGGGGGAGAGGGAAAGGGAGAGGGACAAGGTCAGGGAGTCTGGGGCAGTTTCCTGTTACATCACTCTTTTGATTAGTAGTGTTGAAATGAAGGCATCAGACATGAAATATTTCAGAAAGCTCCTCTTTAAAGTTCTCCTTATGGGTGATCCAAGCATGCCTACCCTATAGAAGACGATTTGTCTGAGGTTATGTATCAGCACTTCAATTTTCCTAATGCCCACGAAGGCTGCCAACAGAAAACGGAGAAAATCATATAAACTGTTGATTAGGGAATGGTTAAGACCGACAATGAGCAACCCCTGATAAAGTGTTTGTTTTCTTCATTTTACTCAAGTGTTTAAAGATGGTTTACAGCTAAGAGTTGTTACATCTGCATGTCTCTAATATGCACTGAGCAAACGGCTCCCCGAGGGTTGCAGAACAGAAGCTGTGCAAACTACAGAATGCATGCAACACTTCCGGTCTTCAAGTGGACTCCTGCATCTCTGGAATCTCAGTCTTCACAGCCTTGGTCCCTTCTCTAGTCCCCCAAAGTAGGTCTGAGGTCTCCGTGACTTCCTGTTCAGAGGCCTCAGCTCAGGGTCACCGTGCCACGTGCCCTGGTACCATGCTTTATTCTTCTAGTGAGAATTAACCCTTTACATGTGCCAGCCTTTCTTTTATTACCCCCAACACAGTCATGCGTCATGGGAGAGAAAAGAGATTTATTTGTACTCCAGACATTAAAAGATAGAACATTTTAAGACAACATGAACTGCTAAGGAATTTTAATAGTTAAAGAAATATCTTCATAAATAATGTACAGAAAAAGTTTTTTTTTAAAAAAAACAAAAATGCCCACACTTCATTATTTTGAATTATTTATAGTGAATACTTTACAGCTATGAAGTCCACAACTGCCATCCAAATCCAGTTGTTTAAATGAACTTTTTAGCACTTTTTACCAAAATTGAAGTTTTCCTTATGTGTTGATTCTCACGCTTTTAGGATTGTGAAAATACAAGGGGATATAATATTAAGTGCTATTAATATTAAGTCCTAAAAAATGCTTCCTCTCTCTTCCTCTTCCTCTTCCTCTTCCTGTCTCCAACCCAGAAACCCTACCTACTCCTTCCCCAGTGTTTGGTCCCCTGAAATCTTTATTCATTAGGGGAATGTCCTGCCACACCTAGGGATTTGATATTAGTTTTTACTGTAAATGCTTTTATGAGGGAGACTGGGATTACAGCTCTGTATTATAGAAATAGACAAATAGAGATAAGTTAGAAAATGTACTCTTAAGCAAAACATTACATATCTATATCTTACATTGGTACAGAATTTATTTGATACAACTTTAAAGTGTTCATTGGTATAACTTTCTTACTTGATGTAAAATTGGGATTAATACTGTTACTCTTACATAGGTATTCTGCCTATAGAACACATTTAAGAATACAAGGCTTAGACGCAGTCCTTCTATAACTGCCATTATAAACTGTTTTTAGATGATTAAGCAATTCGAGTTAAGGGCCAGATAGCAAATTCATGGTCCTGAGTTAATTAAAAGGGTGTTTCTGAGATATTTTAGTTAAGCCTAGAGTAGTCAAGGCTTAACAGTTCAGGAATGCTTTGGGTAGATAGATCGTCTTCAAAGGCTTCAGAAGTCCACAGATTATGACGCTTATGGACATTTCTTTATTAAAGATCATCTGACCAGAGGTCTGCTCATGACAGCTTCCCTTTCTTGGATTCAAAGAAGAAATTGAGCATCAGTGGAGTTGCTCCAGTTGTGGCAAGACAGCCACTAGGCAAAACTTGCCTCATTTCATCTACAGACAAATACTGTCCAAAAAAGGAACACACTATTCGTCGACTGATAATCTCTGCCAAGACAGAGTAATCAGCCCTTCTACATTCTGCATTACAAAGGTCGGTCAGATGATCCTGGGCCAGAAGGCTGAATGAAGACTGATGCTCCAACATTGTGAAGTATAAGGGATTGTCCAGATAATCAGAGGGCTCTATAAATTGGCTACGTTTTAGAAGCTATAGTTTGTGCTTCTCAAATTTTTAGGTAATATTCGTCGTTCTTGGATTTCTGACAGGGTTGAAGACTGGTAGTCTCATAGCCAACCCAAGCTGATTAGCATTGAGAAAGATGATATAGATTTGAGAGGATGGTTTTCAGATGGCATACAATCTAAAGTCAGGTGTAGATTTATAAGTCTGGGTGCTAGGTCTGTCTATCTTATACTTCAGAAATAATAAAATGGCAATAGTTGTGCTTTATATTTGAGAAGAAGATTTTGTTTTTTATTAGAACAGAAAGGGGGAAATGTTGCGGGTAGCCCAAGGGCTGCTTGTATTTTGAGGCTAATTCTGTTCTCCTGGGAAGGGCTGCGAAGAAGAAAGGAGTCAGTACTCAGGTGAATTCTTGTGAACCTTCTCCACCTTAATTTGTAGAATAAAGGCTAGAGCCTGTGATTGGGCAGGAGAGGGAAAGGTGGAGCTAAAAGTTGGGAGGAGTAGGAGAAGAGGAAGGAGAAGGAGAGGAGAGGAGAATGATGTGGCCTGGAGTAACCTCAAGTTATAAGGGGTCACTTAGATGGGGAAGAGGGGAGTGTAGAGGTAGATCTGCCCAATCTAGGCGTGCAGCTTGATTCATATTAATTGAGTTGTGTTTTCTTTGCTCGGGCTCATTTGGGTTGGAGATTTACCATGTTCTACATGCTTTATGTCTGTGGGGCCCTGAGCTCAGTCCCAGCCAAGGACAAAGCAACAGCAAACAGAACGCCAACAAGGACTCCCGAACTGCTAGCAGATCGCTCCTTAGTCCCCGACATGTTCAGCAGAAGCAATTATTTTCCAACTATGACTAAATGAAAGCATTTTTCTCTTCCCTCCCTTCTATAACCAACATGTTAGAAAACAGATCAAAACCTGAGCCCAACTGCGCACGTTTCCCTGATTTCTCCCTTCTCCAGAAGAAAATAAAAGAACTTTCTAATTCAATTGTTAGAGAAAAGGCTAGCTTCCGAGAAGGAAATGGGTGTAGTTCACTGTGCTGTTACGTAACTGTTTAGAGGATATGTTGACATCATTAAGCATATGTACAATGAGTCTGAGATGTTAAATAGTCATTAACATTTCAAGTTATTTTAATAAATAGCTCTTTGACTTACTTGCTGATTTGTAACTACGGCTCACTGTATTTCCTAACTGCCAGTAGGATCACCCCAACATTTACGTGAACCCCTGTACCTCTGTGGGATCTCAGTCTCCACAGCCCTGGCCCCTTCCCCTTCTATATTTACAGGCTGCAAAGCTCTTCCTAGGCTCTTATTTATTCCTGGGGCTGAAGCCGGTGATCACCAGCCCCACTTCCCAGACATGTCCTCTGAGCTGAGAGCTCTGCAGCTGTCTACATTCCAGAAGCCATCCATCCCAAGAGGAAAGGTTTGCTAACCAATCTTTTAAAAGAACAATAAAGAACTTGCACTAATACTATAATGTTTGATTTAATTTTGAGGAGAATGTTGTATCTGATATGGAAGAGAACACAATCTCAATTTGGGTAACATGGATATGGACCCTTGTAATATGTTTATCAAATCATGAAGCATGCAAAGTGGTTAAAATTCCAAACGCAGTCACATACCTAAAGTTTATATAAAAATACTTCTAATAAACACTGTAAAAGTTCCAAATGCCATTATTTTAATGGGCTTACTTTTTAAAATTTATAGTGTGTGTGTGTGTGTGTGTATGTGTGTATGTGTGTGTGTGTGTGTGTGTGTGTGTGTGTGTGTGTGTGTGTGTGTGTGTGAATGAGAGTCTGGGTGCCTGCCAATGTCAGTAAAGCTTACCAAATCCTATTGAACTGAAGTTACAGATGTTGTAGGCCAATGAATGTGAGTTCTGGGAACCAAACTTGTGTCCTCTGCAAGGAATCTGGTACTAAGCCATCTCTCCAGGTATATCATCATTATTGTGCCTACTTTTGTTTCTACATAAAACACATGTCAGTTTACACTGACCCAGATCCTCTGGGTCACTAGGATAAGAGCAACATTTCAAGAGACTGAGAGGGTATTATAGAACTTTAAGCCACTAACTAGCCAGACCTAGGATCCATTCCAGGCCCATGTTCAGTGGGGTGGGTCCAGGGGTATGTACAGGCCAGTTAATCATGATTTAGAACCAACAACCTCAACAGAGTGATTGAGACATTCTCTTCCTTCATGACAGTGACAGGAGCAGCCTCGTGTTATTAAGGAATCCCACCAGTCACTAGCTACTTATGCAGATTATTATAGAGACAAAGTATTTTTTCTCAAGATTTTGAAGGTGCTTTGTTGGACCATATATTCTGCCTATATGATATAAACCCAAGGTACAAGGCAAAGAAAATCCAAACCCAACCGAAGAAAGCTGAGAAATGAGGCTCAGGTAGAGTTTGGCTTTGACTGTAATGATCTTGGCTTTATATGAGTGCCCTCAGAGAATAATGATTCTCAAGTGTCTGTTCTACTTAAGCATGCCACAGGACGTGAGGCATGGCGAGACTGATTTATCAGTTATTCATTTAAGAAATAGTCAATTAAAATAATTAATGTGCAGTGAACTCAGCTGTAATGCCTTATGCTTAATTTTTCACAGCCCATACCATTAGAAGAATAATATATTTCCCAGGGTGAATAGCATAAAAGATTTTATATATCAACTACAATGACATCATTATAGAGGTAGGGGTGTGTGTGTGTGTGTGTGTGTGTGTGTGTGTGTGTGTGTGTGTGTGTGTGTACTAATGGGCACAATCATTACCCACATGGTAAGTGTTGGGGCCAGAGTTGGACACTGAATATAATCATCTCCCTGTCTTAATTTTGAGACCAGACCTCTCATTGGAACCAGAGTCTGTGTGTTCCAGGATGCTGTCTATCTAGCAAATTCTGGGGTGTCTCGGTGCTGGGGTTACACAGATGCAGAAAGAATCTGAACTCTGGTTCTCTTGCTGGTACCCTCAGCAGCTCCTCACCCAGTGAATGATCTTCCCAGCTTCATGCTTCAACTGAATTAAGGAGAAAATATTGAGTGATTCTGCCTTAGAGTTTCATGTTATTTTCAATAGTGTTCTTATCTACTAGATTATCCCATGAAATAAATCTGACCCTTTGGTTACTGCAGGATAAGATGTATTACACACACAGCAACCTTGTCTTTAAGAGTATCTGTAATATGTAATGTTGCACAGTGTATTTATTATGCATATATACTATGAGGTTGTATCTGTGTAAAATTATATTAAATAAGTAACACTGTAAATGTTATACATAATACAATATGTTATTTTCAGTGAGGTAGATTACATAATGCTATATATAATCTATGCATAAATGTCAAAGATATATGTTTCTTTAAATGGATGGCTTGCCTTTCTGTTATCTTAAGGGATTGTTTGGCATATAAAAGACAGAGAAAGAGAACTTCAAAAAGATAAAAAGCAGGAAAACAAACTAGTATGATTTATCTTCTAAAGTTCTTCTCTTGGACTATTAATTAAACAATGTAACCAAACCAGCAAATCCCCATAAAAAATCTAATCACCTGATTATTCTGCACAGGAGGGAGGCTGCTCACTTAAATATGTATTCTTAGTGAGTTAATAAAGCCAATCTGTAAAATAGAAAGCCAGTTAATTAACCTATATCTGATCAAAATCCTGCTTGGGTAACTTTTTCTGGCCTCATGGATCCCATGCTATACTCAAACTTACAATGTAGCTAAATATGATCCTGATTTCCAATCCTCCTGCCCCTACCCTCAGAGTGCTAGGGTAACAGGCATGTGCTACCTACCATGTTTTTATGTAGTGGTGGGCATCAAACGCAGGGCTTTCTGCGTGACAGCCAGTCTATGTACTGAGATACGACACCCAGGTCCTCCACCAAGTTTTAATAGCATGCTGTCCCCAACCACAAGACATCCTCCAGGCAAGTTTCCCAATCAGAACCAAGGGCAAAAAGTGCCAAAGTGTCAATGCTTCCTGCACGTCACAGAAAGGGTTTGTAAATCAGGCTCATGTCCACGTGCATACACACACACACACACACACACACACACTCTACAATACACAGTGTCTTTCCATTGACTAGTCGTCACCATTCCTAAATCCAGACTATCAAGCCTAATCTAGAAATATAAATGCTGAAAAATCCTACCTCCCAACTCCATAATCTTTCTGGATATGGAATCTTTCTCCAGAGTTCAAGAATATGAATTTATTTTTCCTAAGCAAAATTACATTTTGTCCATGTTATCTTGAAATGCTCCTGCAATGATCTGAGGCACTGAGCTCTGACCACAAAGTACTCTTTCAAAATGGGTCAGAGTAATGAGGGCAGGCAAGCATTATGCTTAGTAGGACTATAAAATCCCTACCCTCAAGGGGCTTAGAATCACAGAGGCTCAAAAGGATAGGAACATTTCCCTATAGCTGAGCTGCTATTGAGAGCATCCATCGGTGTGCTGAGGTCACTCTCAATGAGCTAACCCAGTTTTTATAGAACAAGACCTCCCAGAGCCCCCGAGGACTAAACCACCAACCAAAGAATACACATGGAGGGACCCATAGCTCCAGCCACATATGTAGCAGAGGATGACCTTGTAGGGCATCAGAAGGAGGACAGGCCCTTGGTCCTATGAAGGCTCGATGCCCCAGTGTAGGGGAATGCCAGGGCAGGGAGGTGGGAGTGAGTGGGTGGGTTGGGGAACACCCTCATAGAAGCAGGGGGGAGGGGAAATGGGATGGGGGTTTCTAGAGAGGAAACTGAGAAAGGGGATAACATTTGAAATGTAAATAAATAAAATATCCTATTTTTAAAAAAGCGGTGTTTGGGGTAGAAAGCATTGCACAGATACCGGGACAGAACGGTGGAAGAAAGAAGGTAGAATCTCTGTCTGGAGGAGGCACCGGGAAGGGGTGAGTTAGAAGGTGTCACTCTTAGAGCACCGGAAGAGAGGCTCGCAGAGAGATCAGGATGGACGAAGGGGGCTGGCTCCCAGAATGCCATGGGAAGGCAGCACGGCGCCTCTTTTGGGCATTTCTATCTTTGTGTTTTTATTCTTAAATCCACTGCGAGAGTTCTAGAGATCTTACTGTCAATCACAATTCACTCTTCACAGGCTGGGGAGAAGGCAGCTCGGCAGGCCACGGTGCTGTCCTCCCGTATTCATTCCCCGCTCCCACCCCAGTTAGGAACTTTCTTAGGCAGCTTATGCCTTAATGGAAGAGCACTCGGCTCCCAGAGCTTTAATTGTGGGTTTTCTTGTGTGTTTCCCATTACATTGCACAGGCTTGGTTATCACTCTTCTTTCCTTCTGTTTGGTATCCAGCATATCACAGTTCATCTCCTGAAAGCAGTGCTAGAAGCCACAGCTATGCGAAACACTTCATTACATGGTTTTAAAAAATTATATAAGGCAGAGAAGAAACATATTGCTTCTTTCAGGCAAGCTCTGAAGTCTGCTGCTTGGGGTAGATTGGCAGTGTTTATTTCCTCTCCTACTCTCCCTGTCAGGATGTAAACAAGTCCTGAGCTATTAACTGTGTGCCTTAAGTAGACCTGTGTTGTTTAATTGAGATTCAGCAACATTTTAAAGGCATACTTTGGTAAAATACTTTAATATTCCCCTTTGTCCAACCAAATTCTCAGTGGCCTGCCTCACACTCTAGAAAACAATGTGGTTACACAAAGTTCACATTTGAATAGCTAAAAGCCACACAATTGATTTAGAAAGCAAGCATCCCCGTAGCGACATTTTCTCTCAAATCAGGTTGTTCTAACAAATGTAACTTTTCAAAGCTTGCTATGATGAAGATTCAAACCACACATGGTGGTAACTAATGGACCAGTAATTGCTATCCCTGGACTGTCTTAACATAAACATTTACTCCAGCTCTCTCTGTTCACTCGTTTATTTTGATTCATTTTTTTGGTATTTTATTTTTGCCTTATTTGCATGGGTGTTTTGCCTGCAGGTATGTCTGTGTCCCACACGTGTGCCTGATGCCTGGGTAGAGTTAGCGATGTTGTGAGCTGCCTTGTTGGTGCGGTATGTCTGTGTCCCACATGTGTGCCTGATGCCTGGGTAGATCCGATCACCTCGGCAGAGTTAGCGATGTTGTGAGCCATCTTGTTGGTGCCAGGAATGGAACCCCTGCTCTGTGGAAGGACAGCCAATGATCTTACAAACACCAGGCTCCCTCTCTCTCCAGCCCTGGCTTAGGTCTCTATTGATTTGATTCCAAGTGTGTAAATTATCTTCCTTGATGTAATAGGTCAGAATTCCAGTTTGGTGTAAATCTGTGAATCCTGATGGAAAGTGACAGCCAAAACATACCAAACGACAGTCACTCAGCTGTTCTTTCAAAACTGAGCCGGAATCATCATTTTTAGATAAATGGTGGCACAATCTGTATGGAAATTGGCACCAGAGCATTCCATCATTTGACCCCAAAATTCTTGTCTTGCCCTGTACACACATGGGGCTGACCTCAGTTCCTGGGCTCCTGCTGACTTAAAATGAAACTCTGATCCTCCAAAGACTTGCATAGTGAAGTAAAGAAAGCACAAATCTGTACCTATTTGCGGGCATCCCTGCCACCGTCACAACGCTTTCAAACACACTCCACGGCAGCATCCCCTCACATGTTATTTTAAGTGCTACTGGAAATAAAATGCCACAAGAGAAAGAATTTTCTGCAACACTTCATCTATTCTATTTCTGCTTGCAAATTCTTTTTCCCCCTATTTATGAAATATCCACTAAAGCCATCAAAACTGCACAACAAAGAAGCTCAAATGATAAAGCAGACAAGGAGAAAGTAAGGTCTCTTCAGTTCCTGAAGAGGCTGCTTAGATGCCAGTCTCCAGTGGTGTCTCAGTACCGGAAATACATTTCACCATATATTGCACCAGAACTGGAGCGAAACGAAATCTGTGATTTTTATGAGAACGCTATCGTATTAGATATGTTTGGAAGTAGCAAATAATTTGAAGGAAAGTAAATTTGTATCTAATTAAGTGTTAGAAGTTTTTGTTTTTTTGGTTTTTTTTTTTTTGGTTGTTGTTAGTTTGGTAGTATATAACTTGAAAAATTAACTTTTATACTGTCGTCTGTACATAGACAAAAACAACTCATCTTTGTCCCCAGAAAAACAGAATTGCAGAGTACATCTTCAACTGCCTGTGCATAGTTGAAAGAGTCACCTCTGAGGCTGATGGATATTGTATTTTCAAGTCCTGTGGCTCTCAAGGGTGGTGATATAACCAAGGAGGTCCAATTAAATGACCTACAAGGAGGACACATTCTTCCCTGCTAACTTTAGATACCTAGGAATTACCTATGTCACATGGTATGTGTCCCCAGATCAAGGGCTATAGAGCCCTCAGAGGTGAACTTTGGCTTTTCAAACTTCTCCGACTCTAAACTCATAGTTACTGTGATACAACCATTCAGAATGGATCTGGTGGGCAATCTTTTTTCCTCTACAGTTGATACTAATTGAGTCATAAATTCGCTGATATATATTTGGCATATAGTGATTTCAAAACTTTATGGTTGCAAGTTTTCAAGCTCTGGATTAAAACAGTCTCTGTTTCTATGGTGATGCGTGGACCAGCGCTTGAGGTTGGGGTCCATAGGGTCTCTGTGAGTTTGAAGCCAGCCAGGTCTGCATAGAGAGTTCCAAGTGAGGCAGGGCTGCTCTGTGAGACTGTCTCCAAAAGTTAACAGGGCTCAATGTCTCCTTAGGTGAACTTCGTACAGTTAGTGTCACTTCTACATTGTAGGTTCAGGAGTAGATATGAAAACAGGTATATCTGGAAAGAATTCACTCTATGGAATACAATATGATAAAGCAGACATTGCTATATCTTAATAAGTAAAATATCGATGAGATAAAATAAATACTATGAACATCTGAAAGCACATGATTAAATAAATTATATCACTAATTTCTGGCCACAACAGTTACTTTTTCATGATGCTTTATACAAACTTAACAGAAATGTTTAAAGTATGTGTTTGATGAGATTCATTTATTTTATTTTATGTGTATGTGTGAGTGCCTGCATGTAAGTCTGTGTACCATATGCTGCCAATACATTCGTGTATATGAGCATGTGTGTGATTGTGCCACAGAGGACAAAAGAGGGTCGTGAATCCTCAGGTTCTAGAAACAAAAATCAGATCCACAACTCATAACTGCTAAGCCGTATCTCTAGTCTCTCAGTGCTTTTTAAATAGATACCTAAAGTCTTCAACAATACTTCGGGGTATTGTTGAAATCATACTAAGATTGTAAAGTTTTGGATAAATGTCACATACACACACACACACACACACACACACACACACACTCACACACACACCCATATATGCTGTTTCTCTAGGTATAAAGATGAGATGTTTTTGTCTATATACAGAAAACAGCATAAAAATTAAAATTTCAAGTTATATACTACCAAAATAACAAGAAAAACTTCGAACACTTAGCTTACAAATTTACTTTCCTTCAAATGATTTGCTACTTCCATATCTAATGATATGTTTATATATATATATATAATTTGTTGATATACATATTTTGCATTTATTTAAATGCCATAATTAATATATCTGTTATCAGCAGCACATATAATGTATACTGATTTATCTATCTATGTGAAATGAAATGTCCCAGAGAATACATTCTGCTTTTTTATGTGAACTCAGGCCATGCATAGCCTTAAATGCTGAGCTTTCTTTCCAGACCATCACCATGCAAAAGTACCCCAGACTCTAGTGCACACCAATTTCCATCAGTTATATTTTTGCAGCGCTGAAAACTGAATTCAGAGCCTTGCTTTGCATGTGCTGGTTAAGCATCCAGTCAGAGAGCTACAGCCCTGGCCCTCGTTGTTTACTCTGGGTCTCGCCCTAGAGCTGAGCGGGTCTTGAACTTGTGACCTTCCTGCTTCTCTATCAGGTGCCAGCACTACCAGAGTTTTACCGTGGTGCCTGAGCAACAGAGAATCTTTGGTATTGTTCTCCTTCTTGTTGTATTTTTAATTTGACCGCTTAGACATCGATACTAGGTTCACACCAGTATCGAACTAATACTACTGAAGAGCACCTTGTAATTTGCCTCATGGAGGTGGCTGTCATGCCATCAATTACATTTTAATTGAAAATATTAGCAACAAAAACAGACTTGATAAAGTGATTCCACTTTAAAAAATAAAAACAGGGACTACTCCAGGCTAAATAAGATCCCGTTCCTGTCGTAAGCCGCATGCGAGGGTTTCTCTGTACCCTCGTCACGCTGACACTGTGGGCCTGGGCTGCGAAGATCAGCCACATTGCCCATCTTCAGCCTACACCTCTAATGGACAATGATGTGTCAATCAATATGTATTTGTCAAATCAAGCTGTCTTGTCCCTCAAGTGGCAGTGGATGTCAGCAGTGCTCACATTCCAGAGCATTCCTAAGGATCTCTTGCAGAGATGATTCAAATATGAATTCACTGGCCTAGGAGCTTAACGTAAAAAGCAATTTTGCCTTAGGCACAAAGTTTTCTGAGACTACCCCGAGGAAGGCAAACATCTACATACTTATGGCCCTTGGATGAGGACTGTGACAAATAGGAAATGTGCCACCTCTCATCAGAGGCTCAGGGCACATTGCAGAAGCAGAGGCAGAAGGACAATCAGAGCCAGAGGACTGAGGTATCAGCAGCAAGATAGTGACTTCTAGACATGACAGGGCGGCTGCATCCGTGAAACTTAACAATACGGCTTCCTGAACAAGATCTGCACGGCGATAACACCATGTGACATGCATTTTCGGATGGGGAAAGTCTCACAAGACCCCATCCCCGGGTGAAGAACTACAGACAACCGCTGGCTGCCGAGAGAGGGCAAGTCAGTTTTCTCCCGGGACAAAGCTCTGACGCCAAGCACTCAGCATAAACACATGTACCTACTACATGTGAGCCACACTAAGTAGACTCAGTAGATTCTACAAGACAAGTGTAAGTATGTATACGTGTTCGTGTGCACACATGTACATGCGGGTAATAACAATAATTAAAGAAGTATTCATGAATTTAAGAGAGAGTGGGGGGAACAAAGGAGGAACTGGAGGGAGGGGGTGGGAGACATGCCAGAATGTCATTCAAAGTCTTTCCCCATCCAGAGTTAGTGGCATGTATGGTCTTCCCTGTCCACATGGTAAATTCAGGCCGGCCAGGACTATACCCTGGGGTCTGCATATAGCCAATCCTCCAACTGTTAAATTTTTCCTTCTGTTAATGCCAGTCGGATAGCTGACTTCCTCTGCCACACTTCTCAAGAGGTCTCTTCTCCCTTCCCCAAGCGTTCCTACTGATGTGTTTTTCTTCTTGGAGACCATAAGGAGGTGACTGACTTGCTCAATGGTCTATGGTCTGTCTTTCCCCACCAAACTTCAATATCTTAAGAGAACAAAGTGCTTTATGGATGGTGGCGGTGCTGTCGCCTAGAGCCAAATGTGGGAGACACAAGTCTCCAGTCATATATGAGGGATCAATGGGTGGTAGAGGCAGCAATATTTTGACTAAGGAACGCAAAAGAGGGAGTCCTTTGGAGACAAACAAAAGAACAGAGGTGAGGAGCACAAACCCCATCCTCGTGGTACTACCAAGGCTCCTGACAGAGAGAGCAGAATAACTGGACGGTTTGCTTGTCTAATGTGAGTGAGTATTTTTTCATCTTGCTTGACCCAGTTTGGAGTGGATTTCCATGTCACTTGCAAATGACCACACTCTCTCATTCAGCAGAAAAGATAAAGTCCCAGAAAGCTGGCTAGAGTCCAGTGAAGAAGGAACCTTGTGGTGATGCAGTCATTCTGAATTAGATATGGAGGATTAGTTCGCTGTCACTCCAGGAGTTGAGGCAGAGGTGAAAAGGCCTTATGCCTGGTGTATTGGACTAAGTAACCCTCTCTGCCTTCTTTGTACTTAGTCTAAGTAAATCACCACATTTCCTGACAAGGCCTCTGAGTATGAGTTTTGCAAGTATCTCCCTTTCTCTCCCAGAGTTGTTCTATTTCTATTGCTTCATGCCCATACCCCATTTAATGACCATATGAATTTATTTTTGTTCTCTATCATGTGACATTTGAAAGCATTAATAGTACTTTTTGTTCTCTTAAGGGGAAAGTTCACATAGAAATCCAACAAATGCATATACAGGCACACTATTTTCCAGAAACTTGAGCAGCATTAGTTGGCTGCCAGTGTGGTATTAAATGTCTGCTTAGGTGCTTGTCTGTGAGAAGGGCCACTGCCCTTTGCCTGTTTTATGAAGAGGGATGTCTAAGCAGCATGTACACAAACTGATGAACTCTGCCTGCATCGTCTGAAGAGAATGAGAAGTGGCCAAGTAGCAAGTCTCCAATGAGAGCCTGATCGGCTATGGAGGGTGGAAGACTATTCCAGCTGTCTCAGTGTATATTTTCTGAAATGTAAACTATGTGTGAATTCCCCCAGAGGAAGGGACACAGGTGACTACACTGTGCACTCTGCCAGAGGAAAGGGGGGAAGACCAGTCAGCTCAGCCAGGCTGTTCTGGGAGTCCGCTCTTCTACAGGCCTCCATTTTCTTTCCCTAGGACTTAGGTTTTTCTACCTTGCCTTTCCTACAGTCAAATGCCTCAATGTCAGAAACTCTAGGTTGAGCCAGAGCAACATGACAAGTGTCATTGATAAAACATTGCCCAGTGGATCTTTCTAGGCAGAGCAATCCCCAACTGCCTTTCCTTCCCGTGGTTTGTGTTATTAAACCATTCTAAATAACAGCAGAATCCTGACAGAGCCCAGGCCAGAGGGATACAAAGGTCACTTGCTCAGTCCTCCCTGGCTGTTTTTCCTTTATATTTAATACAGAGGTTGTAACTGGTCTGTCTTTCCTTTATAATTTGTGCCCTTTTTCCACCACAAGCATGGCTACTATCACTTTTCCAGGTCCGGAGAATATATTGCTGGCTGACCTGTTTGGACATTTATGGTCCTAGAGCTGAGAAATCCTATGGTTTAGCGTTGAGCTGCAGGAAGATTCCCTAGGACTGAACAGAACAGAAAAGGAAGATGTAGAGTGCATCCTGGGGCTTAAATATGAACACTTCAATTAACATGTTCCAGCTGAGTAACAAGAGACCACAGAAAGAAAACTATTTAAACTCGCAGGGTGATTGTGCCACATCCACCATAAATCTGTCCCAACCCAGGAAGTGCCATGTGAAGGGCCATGGTGACAGTGAGCTCTGTGGGCTGAGTCTTAAATGAATGCACCTTGCAGGCATGATACATCCACGGTGTATTTCAGAGGCTCACGTATTTCGAAATACAGAGTGAAGATAGCGTGTTTGGTAGCTGTTCCACAGAAAATGATGTATCTCCCTGGACCAAAGTCCCAGGGAGACTCTGGTATTTAAGTGACTTTCCAGAGAGTGGATAAACCACTTGGCCAAGTTCAGTGGTGTCTTAATCAGCTGAGGCTAAAATAATATTCTGCTCTGAAGGTGAAGGAGAGATTGAATGTGTGATAGTACCAGGCCCAACAATTTGAAGATTTGTTTCATGGCATTAATTAGCACTGGTATACAGTGATTAGCCATAGTCCCTTATCTCTTAAGACTATTTCAGTAAGTGCATGTCTTCTTGACAAAGCAGCCTCATGCTGGCCCCTATATAGTGAGTTTTGATGCTCTGAGATAATGATTGACTGTGGTATCCAGCAGAGTAAGCAGAAGAGCTGTAATCTCCAAGTGTCCTGAGGTCCTCTACATCTCAGAGTGACACTTCCAGGGCTATTACCACTCAAACATTTGCATGGCTTTGTGAGGTGTGAAAGCTCATAGGTCTGAAGGCTCATAAAGGTAGTTACAGTCACACTAAGTAGTGCTATGGACGTTTCACTAGGGAAATACTACTGGGCTGGCCGTAGCTCTTCCTGATCCATCTTAAACCTATGAGACCTCCTGAGGTCTCATGCTGTCTATTTAAAGAATGCGTCTGCCATGTTAGTAAAAATAATAAACTTTAATAAAAAGAAATAAAATAGGCTGGGCTCCACAGAACCTGCTTGTCATCGCAGCCCTTGGGAGGTGCTAGCACAATAATCAAGAACTCTTGGGTGGTCTGGGCTACGAAGCAAGTTAAAATCCAGCCTGCACTACTTGACACCCCATTTCAAAAAGCATAAAAATACAAAAAGCTAAAAAAGCAAACAAACAAAAACTTAACACATACACAAAAGAGAATAAATAAAACAACAGCCTCTAACAGTGTCCAACTTCGAAAGCAGCAGGACCGCTGGTTAGACTTGGCTAGGATGGACTGCAAACCATCAGTTCACATTCCTACTTTACTCTCCCTCCCACTTGGCATTATAAGAACCCGCCTTGAGTCACTAAAAATGCCGTCATTTTCCAAATGTATGGTAACCAGTCTTCAATCAAGACATTACCCTCTCTGCAGAGCATTAAATCATCTTGGAAATATGTGTGGCCGTGACTTAAGCGTGTTAAACTACAAACCCATCCCTGCAGATCAGACATGAGGGAGTGTTTACTTGATGGCCTCAAAGTATGTGATTGGTACCATTAAAAAAGAAATGGCATCTATTACAAGTCACTGGCAGCACGGAGACAACCCACTTCATTTCTGTGAGAGTGGATCAGATACCTTAGGAACTGAAGCAGTCTTTACTAGGACATCACAGTGGAAAGGCACTGATAGTATCTGCTCAGCTGGCCGGGGCCAGCTCTGGGTCTGTGAGACAAGCATTTCTTTCCCTTGTCCTAACTCCCAGGTGCTATTCCTGAGCACATGGGGACATCTCTGCAGGAAGGATTTGAAAAGAACAACAACAACAAAATTGATTTGGACAATCTATGTGTTCTTGCCATCAACACGGGCTTGACTGGTGGTGGGTGGGGTCACAGTTACAAGGGTCACAGTGAGGTTAAAAGAAAAGCACCCAGGAATCTCTTTTGTCATTAGCTATTAAAGCTAACTAACTGTGCTGTTGGGTGCAGGAGATACACACATCTCCCTCAAACACTGAGAGATTTTCAGTAATAACATGTATAAGTTGACCCTAAAATTTCCCCAAGAGGTGACTGCTTTTGTAATGAAAAAAAAAAAATCACTTAAAATATGAAGCGTAGACATTTATCCCAACTAATGCAGAGAAGGGTTCTGTGGTGGAGAAGCTGGCTGGGCTCTCCAAAGACTAGAGAATATACAGCGAGGGATTTAAATAAACAATGTGTGGTACTGACAAGTGGGATGCCGAACACATCCTCCATCAGTCTGCTCCGTGGCACAATCTAGACGGTAAACAAATTTAAACATTCGTTAAGGCAGGCGAGCATATTTGAAGCAAGATTCAAAATCCACTCTCATGCAACAGTATGCTAAACATTCCTTCAAACAAGAAGGCAGACTCCCTTGTACAAAAGTTGGAGATTTCATAATTGTATTCTTTGTCGTTTGCCAACATCTACCTGTTAAAATGGGCTATAACGTTGCATTTAAGCCGAGAGACTGTCCCATGAGGAGCTAAATATATTTGCCTTTGTTGGTTCATGTAAGACAGCAGTGGAGTGGGATCTGCAGGGAAGACTTCAAAACCTGCATGCAAGGTAAACGGCTGTGTCTTTAAAAAGACCAGATGTGCCACAGACATGATGAAACTTTCCCAAGGTCTTAACTCCCCAATATCCTGCCTTTGGCAGATTAGACACTGAAAATATATCTACATACATATATACATAAATATAATTTATCTACAAGTTATACACACACACACATACACACACATGGCATATTACTGATTAAGCCAAGAGCCAAGGCATTAAAACATTGGGCAGCGACACCACTTCAGGCTTTGATGAGAACATGGCAGTGACATGCAGGACAGGAAAGCCAGTGCTCTCAAATGCAGACTATGTATAGACCAGACATTGTCTAGAATTTTCTCTGTTACAAAATGCAATTCCCGCATTCAGTTTTCAGACCTGCACTGTGAGTCCTCTAAAGCTTTATCATTTAATATTATAAATAATTACGTTCCTAGGCGGCAGTTCAAAGCTCAGTATAGCACGTGTACAACACCCCAGGCAGGTCAGGTGACCTTTCTCCAATCCTGCTCTCTCTGGTGCTGAGGACAGACAAAGTGATACGTCTGTCATACGCCATTACCATTAGAACAGAATCTTGTTCTTTTATTACAACTGAACTCCGCCAGATCTCTCAGCAGGAATGCTAAGTGAAATCAATGTCTTGGATTTCCAGGCTGAGCTTGGAGGTCACAGCCACTCTGTCATTTCTCAGTATTATCCTTTCTCTCGCGCGCACACACTCCCTGAGCCTCCAACTGGCACACAGCAGATTGAAAACAGCATGCATCAGAGGACTCATGCTGCACAATTTTACAGGCTTTTGGAGCCCCTCCCTTTGGTCCCCCCTTCCATGTTTTTTTTTTTTTTCTTTTTTGCAAATTGCAAATAAGTTTTTCTATGTCCTCTGGAGTTGGGAGCCAGAGGCAATGGTGCACCCAGGAGGAGGGTAGGTGGTACAACTCGGAACACACACTTCACATTTGACAGCTGTCAGGGAGAGCACTGTCCACCTGCCGTCCCATGAATTTGATGTGTGACTCCACTGATCTAAAGAGTAAGCATCCCGTAACATAAGCCACCAGTTCCACTTATGCCAAGTAGGTGTGCACACAAAGGCCTGTGTTATTGTGTGATGGTAAGACAGGCATAGAAACAATAACAACATCGCCTGCACACACACACACACACACACACACACACAAAGACAAACACTTATACACACACACACACAGACACACACACAAAGACACACACATATACACACACACAAACACACACACAGACACACACACAGACACAAACACATATACACACACACACACAGACACACAGACACACACACAGACACACACAAACACACACACACACAGACACACAGACACACACACAGACACACACAAACACACACACACACAGACACACACACACAAACATATACACACATACACAAACACACACACACACACACACACACACACACACACGAAGACAAACACATACACACAGAGAAAGACAGAGTATTCCCCAAGATGCTAAATGCTGATTGTGTAAAAACATAAATATGCTAATCAATGAATGTCCATGAATAAATTAGCTCTCTGGAGTCCCAACACCCATCATGCTATGTGCAGACATTATTCCTAAGCTACAAGAGAGGATGTGGGTTCTATTTATTTGTTACTAGTTGTAATTTGGGGAGCTACATTCAAATGATGCCACTTAGTGCCTTGGCTCTTTTTTTTTTTTTTTAAGTCACTGTAGTGTTCTGATCGACTGAATCTGTACAGGCAGAAGGCAGGCTGAGGACTCTGGACAAGGAACACATTTTTATCAGAGTGCTTGATATTGAAAGAGAAGAATGTTATTCTCAGTTAAATCTTGATACATGTTGCTGTAACTGTGGGTGGGAAGAAGGGTACCATTGGTTCCTTCAGCTCGGTGTGATAGAGAATTCATGGAGGCTGACTTCTACAAAGTAATTACACTTTGAAGATAAACCATAGAATATATGTTTACATTATGTAAATCATGGTAATTGAAACACAATCTACGTTTTCCCTTTTCTGAAATAAAGAGAGGAATACAGAACTGTAAGATGTGGAAGAATTTTAACACTGCTAAAACAATTGTTCTTTTTTTGTGCTGAATTCATGAAGCCTTTTCTCAACAAAAAGGACCTTTAGTGGCTCTGGCGTTTGCTATTGTTACCTAGGAAAGGACCCTTGTAAGCAATTGCCCAGGCAGCCTGCTAATGGATGGACAGATGGATGAATGACCGGAGACTAAGGCAAAGATGGAAGTGGCTGTCTGGAATGAAATCTTTTTTCATTATTTGTATAAGTAAAATGGTTGAGAGTATATTAATGTTAAAAATTTCACCTAGAAGGGGGGAAATCCACTAGTCATGTAAAACACAACTAAACAGTCTCCAATCCTGAAAGGGAATACCTTAATGCAAAACACTGGTATGGCTCATGATGTGAAGGGAAATGAACCCATCAAGGGAGCTAAGCAGACTCGCCCCTTGCAGAGGCATCTGTGGAAAACAAGGGCTCTGAGGCTACTTGCCTTTATTTTGCTTAAAATGTATCTATAAATATAACACTTTAAAACTGCTAGCACCAGGAGCCGTCACAATAATACCACTTTAGAATTAGATGTAATTTGGTAACTTGTTATAATTGCTTCTGAGCTCTGGCTTTACATGTGTCCGAAATTATAAACAGAAGGTCCAGCCTTAGACAAAGAAGCAGAGGGCATGTGAGGTCCACCAAGCAGCAGAAGCAATTTGAGGGTGGCATATGTCCCTGGCCTGCTGTTCCCCAGTGAGAAAGCGTTTTCCCTAGCCACAGGCCCAGCTCCTGTCAGGACACTCTTACGAAGAATGTATTCTTCTTTTTAACAGTTTAGAAAAGGCACTGAGAACCCTGGGAAGGGAGGAGTTGGGAGTCTGGTCCCAACTGACCCAATGGTCCTTTCCCACAGCCCCCTATCTGGAGTTTTACAGTAACTGAGCCGATGTTCCGAACCCCGCCTCCTTTCAATATTTTCTGTCTTACTTATGTACTTCTTCACATACGTCCGGATTTCTTCTCCCCAACTCCCCTAAGACATTCCACACCTTGTCATGGAATGGAAGACGAAAGTGAATTTCTTGATGATGATGACAATGATGACAATATGAATGTGTTTGGTGTAAAAATTATTAGCCGTGTTTTTCTGGTTAGGACTTTCTAATAGAGTTAAATATTTGCACTTATTTTTCTGAATAACCAAAGAAAGCATCCCTCTCTGGCCAGCCTCGCTTGCTTTGCAGAAAGCTTAAGGTTTCACATAACAGCACGCGTGTGAAGTCCGCACACACGAGGGCTTTCACCCGAGGCTCTCTGCTCTCCCCCGATGGAAGGAACCATCTTTAACTCCCCCAGCCTTCCCCCATGTTCCTGGGGAATAGTTCCCCAGCTCTGAAGCCAGAACTGAGTTTAAATAGTCTCCCAATACTATTATTATCTTCGTGCCTTTACATGGTAATCTCAGTGGATGTGTGACATATCTAAAATTACAACTCTGCCATTACCACACTGCATTACAACAGTTATCGATAGTTTTAAAGAAACACTCCATATGTCCCCATTCTCCTCAAGCGTAGTTTCTATTTCAGTTGTTTATCCCTTGGCAAACGTTTGCATTTCTTGCTGGAGCCAATCTCTCCTTCCTAATAACATGGAATGTACTTTATCTGTACATGGCTTCATGACATCTATTATTGATTACTCTTTGAATTACAAAGGATGGCTAGTTGATTGTTTTATAGACATCTATTTTTCAGGCTATAAGCTCACTCATTCAGAGATGCCCATTTCTGATTTTCATTACAATTGTCAATACATTTGTTGAATGAATACGTCGATTATTAGAAATGTCAATTTACACATACAGCTATGGCTCCTTAAAGTCTTACCTCCACGTACCCCCTGAGTTTAGTCAGCCCAGTGACTGGAATCTATGAGACCTTCAATAAATACTGTGAACCATGGAAGTTCAAGCACAAAGACAGATCAGCTTATTGAAGAGGGTACCTTGCTTTTGGGTGGTGGGCTGTTTGTGCTCTTGTCTGTGTGAATGCTGGTAGGAGACACGGCAGCACCAAGGTTGCCTTGGGGTAGGCCTAGGAGCTTCCCTCCTGGAGAAACCTGCATTGCAGCTAGCTGGGCAGCATAGAACTGCTACAGAAGAAAAGACAGAGAGAGGCTGTCAGTCATAACGCAAACACACCCTTCAGGAGCACCGCAGTCGGATGCACCATGCTTCCTACACATTTCCGGTTACACGTGAGACGACTAACGGGAGAAGCTGTCACAAGTCTACAAGTTAGCTTCTCAGGAGAGCAGTAGCCGGCAACATGTAAACAGGACCTTGGCGACAGTGGGCGCAGGGGCACCAAACACAAGGGATCATCACACTAACTCCTTACCAACAGCTAGAAAGCAAGCATGCGGTATTATCTGGCCAAGGCTCGAATCTGTTCTCCCTTAAATTCTTGACTGTGTAAAGAAACAGCTTCCTACACAGAGTAAGTCTCTTATCTGCATTGGTTCAACTGAACTGGGCACCGGGAGCATTTTTCATTTATTTATTTATTATTTATTTATTTATCTGTTTATTTAGTCTAAGAATTAACTGTACGAAAATTGGGAAACATGTTGTGCAAGGAACAAAGGAGAGGACTCTGGGAGGCCAGGTGATTATTCTACCTACATTGATCATTAACTGGGTGCTTGCAAGACAGTTAATCCACTTCATAAATAGACACATCTCACAAAAAAAAAAAAACAACAACAAAAAACTCTCTAAAACACACACCAATTCTTATTAAATAACAAAGAAAAGCTGCTCCAAGAAACAACTGGTGAATTTAAAGACCATTTCACTCTTATAATGATATCTTAGGATGTAGTATCCAACTCAAGAACACAGCTTCACATTAGAACATCAGTCATGGAAGTCTTCAAGTCTTCCTGTAGTATTCTTTGAGACACTTGACAGTCTGCATTAGAAAGCAATTAACCTTTATAACGTGTGTGTGTCTGTGTGTACGTATTGTGTGTGTGTTTTTGTGTGTGTGCTTGTGTGTTGTGCGTATTTTGATTTCCTATTTCGTACTTGTCTGAGATGCAGCGTCTTTTCTGTGCAGTTCTGTGCTTCTACAATGATGGTAGGGAGTGGAAGTCTTTAAAGAGAAGGACCGTAGGATAGTCATCTGGGAAGAACAATTTCAGAGCAGAAAATTGTTACAGAAACACAATATATTCCCTACGAGGGATCCCGCTGTAAGTGACACGCTGAAAGCCAAGTGCTGTGGTCACATGACGGTACACATGCATTGCTTGTAGTTGCTGATCCTATGATCCAAATGTAAACAAGGTCTGGTTGGTGACAAAGATTACAGTTTGTCTGCACGTGAAGTGACAGAGAATGCACTGAGAGAGTAGGAAGCCCTCTATTGAAGAACATTATATCATCAGGACCGACCACCACCTTCATATTTATATGTGTTGGGGTCATAATAACATGTCTTATTTCAACCACTGGGAATGTAAGATTTTATCCCTAAGTCTTAGCTTATATATAAAGAGTAAAATAATAATTTGCTCTATAGCTGAAGACTTCAGAGTTTATGGTTTGTTTGTTTGTTTGTTTTTTTAAATCAAAATTGACAAATTTCTCCTGGTTGTGATAAAAAATTGTTCATTATTTCCTGAGATTTGAAAAGTAGATTTTTTTCCTTGCCATCATTTCAAGCCATTTGTGAGGTTATTTATAATGTAACTGTGTCCTCAGGATACGACTTAGAAAAATTACACACATACCCAAAAGAAAACATGGACCTGTGAATTTGAAATACACAAATTTTCAGTCTAGCCACACAGTTGCATTACAATCTGTAATTTGCTGTAGCATTTCTTACTGTGTTCCTGAGAAGAATCGGACTGATTGTTGTTCCTAGAGACATGTGGTAATGATGTGTTCCTGGCTTTAGTATACAATAAAACTGACATTTTACCAATCAATACAGGTGACACAGGGCCTCTAGACATCTATATACAAATCCCAAATTGTTTAACAAAAAAACCGTCAATGATTTTAAATTTAGTTTTGACCCATAAGAGATTTATCATTATATTTTAAAGCTATCTATCTATCTATCTATCTATCTATCTATCTATCTATCTATCTATCTATCTATACTGGCTGGCTTTGTGTCAACTTGACACAAGCTGGAGTTATCACAGAGAAAGGAGTTTCAGTTGAGAAAATGCCTCCATGAGATCCATCGGTAATTTTCTAATTAGTGATCAAGGGGGGAGGGCCCATTGCGGGTGGTACCATCTGTGGGCTGGTAGTCTTGGGTTCTATAAGAAAGCCAGCTGAGCAAGCCAGGGGAAGCAAGCCAGTAAGGAACATGCCTCCATGGCCTCTGCATCAGCTCCTGCTCCTTGACCTGCTTGAGTTCCAGTCCTGACTTCCTTTGGTGATGAACAACAGCATGGAAGTGTAAGCTCAATAAACCCTTTCCTCCCCAACTTGCTTCTTGGTCATGATGTTTGTGCAGGAATAGAAACCCTGACTAAGACAAATTGGTACCAGTGTAGTGGGGAATTCCTGCAACAACCTGACCATGTTTTGGGGAGGACTGTGGAAGGACTTTGGAACTTTGGGCTAGAAGAGTCATTGGGATGTTAAGAGCTCTGTGGAATTTTCTGTAGGAGCTTGGAAGATAATGTTGAGAACAGTGCAAAAGATGGAGGGCTGGCTTGTGAAATTTCAGAGGGAAGATTAAAGACTCTCATCAAGGCCATTGCTAGTTTGATTTAAGATTCTGTGGTTTTGGTTAGCTGGGGCTGAAGAAATCAGCTGTGATTAACAAGATACCAGAACTACTAAAGCAAAACCATTGTATTGCTGGGACAATTGATGCTGGTTAGCTGGAGCTAAGAAATTGGTGGTGATTAAGAAGAGACTAGCATCATTGAGGTGACATCTTCTGGGAAGTGTTTTCTGAGAGCACAAAGAGGCTGTGTTCCAGAGATAGCCAAGGTTGTACCTTGTGCTGTGGCAGGACTTGGTAATGTGTAAGAGTCACCCAGGTGGTACTGGTTTTGAAGGCATGAAGGAGTCATGAAGAGCAGCTGAGGCCTGGGCACTGTGAGAGGCCGCAGAAGGTCATTGGTGAAGGTGCAGCCTCAGTTGCAATCGATGGCCCAGGAATGAAGGGGTCATGCAAAGGAGGTGAGGCTTGGCACCATGGTAAAGCCTAGTTGCAGCAGAAGATAGCAGAGTTTTGAAAATACCAGTACCATGAGATGACCACCAAGAACAGCAGCAGCAGTGGAGTACAGGTATCTGGAGCCTAGAAGACAAGATGTGTGCTACAAAGGGCAGAGCTGGAGAAGTGACTAAAGCCCTTAGAGTAATCCAGAAGATCGTGAGTGGATCCCAGACATTGGACGGTTGGAGTTTTGTTTTGCTTTTGATTGTGACTGTGCCCTGATATATTTTCCCTCCTGAAGGAAGAAAGTATTTTAGTGAAGCCCACAGTTAAGAGACTTTGAATTTTTAAAAGACTTTAAATTTTAAGAGATTGGATGTTTAAAAGGAACTGAAATGTTAATATGTAAGAATTTGCAAAGACTGTGGGACTTTTAAAGTTATTTAGATGTTAGGGATGAATAAGGAAGTAAGGGTCAAGGCTTATTGGTGATGTGTTCGTGTGTCAAGTTGACAAGGGGTCAGTTGTACTGGCTGATTTTGTGTGTCAACTTGACACAAGCTGAAGTTATTACAGAGAAAGGAGTTTCAGTTGATAAAATGCCTCCATGAGATCCAGTGGTAAGGCATTTTTCTCAATTAGTGATCAAGGCAGGAGGGCCCCTCGTGAGTGGTACCATCTGTGGGCTGGTAGTCCTGGGTTCTATAAGAAAGCAGGCTGAGCAAACCAGGAGCAAGCAAGCCACTAAGTAACATCCCTCCATGGCCTCTGCATCAGCTCCTGCTTCCTGACCTGCTTGAGTTCCAGTCCTGACTCCCTTTGGTGATAAACAGCAATTGGAAGTGTAAGCCGAATAAACCCTTTCCTCCCCAACTTGCTTCTTGGTCTTGATGTTTGTGCAGGAATAGAAACCCTGACTAAGACACTATCCATCATCTATCTATCTATCTATCTATCTATCTATCTATCTATCTATCTATTATGGTTGATGTTTAGATGTTTAAATGAATTCATCAATTATACCCAAGAGGTGATTCAATGATTACTGGTCATTATGGGCATATTTGCAACTTTCAAAGAAAATTACAGGATTTATATTTAAAGTTAAAACATTAAAACCCTCAACATTGTTCTGTGTTTGAAGGTTAGAGATGTCATGTAAGCACACACCCTTCCTACACTCCAGACAAGCATTCTTTCTTACCATTTTACAAAGGGAATTGGGTTTATCAGGGTTCCATTATTCAAAGACGTACTTTTGAATTCAAATTTTAAAAGTTGCCCAAAGTCAGATGGCTTATAGCTGGGATAAAGATTCAAATCTCCACAGCCACAGCTCCGGCAGAGGAGATAATGGCCCTTGAAGGAGTTGGAAATGTTACATTATGAAGTAGGATCTGCAGGACACTGAAGAGCTGGGGGGGAGGGGCACACCCATACACACAAGCAAACTTAGGAACCCACAGATGCCAGAAAGACAGTAAATACTCAGTGGGCGGATTATAATCAATTTTGTGTTAGTGTTTCCTTAAAAATCATCTCTCGCTGGGATCTGAAGGAGAGGAGAGGTATATAACGTCAGTGTTTAATCCTAAATTTCCTTAATGCTCCTTGGAGTTGAACTTCCTCCCATTATTTTCAAGATAAGCATCGTCTGGGTCTGCAGGATTAAAACACTGTCGTTTCATTAAGCCAGCAAGGTGAGAGCAGGCCCCCAGCTTCAGCCTCTTATGTAAGTTTACTCTTGCTCAAGTCATCTCTGAGATTTACAAAGAAAGAAGTAGCTGTCTTCACGGAAGTACAATTACCATCAGATTTCTCACTTTGCCCTGTGAAGAAGGAGGCAAACATGGGTTGTATCTACTCTAAGTGTGCAGTTTAAACATCCACAGAAGGGCAGGAACACACTCCCTCTTCTGAAGGGAAACCAGAAGGTGGGTGGTGCAGAGATAGACAGCTGTCAGTAATGTAAGCCAAGGGAACACCCCAGGAAGCAAACAGCATAGGGGTTCACAGGCTCAGCTCTCCTGTAGATGCTCTTGAAATACATGCAAGAGAGTTCATCCTGAAACATCCAGGCATAGGAACGCCAGGCAAGGAGACAACCTATGTGAAGATTAACTGGACCTAAGAGTGTCTGTTGTCAGAGGTCAGGAGTGCCAGGTCATTAGAAGTCAGGAGTGCCAGTTTTGATTGTCAGAATCTGACCTGACATCACTAATGAGAGAATTAACAAGAAGAAATAACAGGCGTGTCACAGTGTAGTGGGCACAAAATGGAATTTACTCAAGTCTTCATTTTAAAAGTGTAACATGCAATTGTTTATCAAATGTTTGTATATAATAATAAATCATGGTGAGACAGCCAAATGGATTACACTTCCTTTTGTGGAGGAAAGTGAATCAGACAGAAAGGCTATCTCATAATCCTGCACTGTGACAGACAAAACGGACTAGTCCGTCTCACTGGGGACTTCCTCAAAAGGCACAGTCTCCTCCCCCTCTTCATCTTTCTTTACTTCTCTCCTCTCCTCTCCTGCCTCTCTCACCATCTCCTCCTTGTCTTTTCTCTTCCTCGTCTCCCTCCTCTTTCTTCTCTTCCTACAGTGCTAGTCACTGAATCCAGATCTGTGCACATCCTAGGCAGGTACTCTACCACTGAGCTACACGTCCAGCCTCAGACACTTCTCAAAGTGTGAAGAGTGCCAGGCCTCTCACACAGAAGCATGGACAGAGGAACTACATCCTCCCAGTCAGTCAAACGTGGCCACCATTTTGTCCTGCTTACTGAGGTGTGTATGTGGAAGACAGGGCCAGTATTCAGTTGACAGGTCACTTATAGGCATTTTATTTTCCTGCTGAGCTCTTGTGATCCAGTACTAGATCAGAGCTTGGTGAAGCGATAAAGACAGATGTTTTCACCTCTACTAACTACCTTGATCTTTTGAGGAAAATGGGAGTTCAACCCTTTTGGATAATCTGTCCCCACCTCCACCATGGCTATATACGATATGTATTTACAATCTTTTAATGGGGATATTAACTTTATTTAGACATGTTACACAAATTTTTCAGTGCTCATCATAGAGTAGCCTGACAAAAGTGACAACCAGTTTAAACTCTAAGCTGGATTATCACATTCATTTGAGAGATAGGAAGCCCTTGTCACTTCCCCCCAATAGCATATTTCCTACAAATTGCTCACAACACAGCTTCTCCCATTGGCTATCAGCCTGGTGTCTTGTTGCCATCTGGAGTATCTGGATTTGAAACACTAGGCACTGGCAAAAATAACTATCAGGATTGGTTGTTCCAAACCTATTCAATGACGAGTAAACCCCCTGCACGCAGGGCCTATGGCTCTGTCTCCACCACTACCTGGAAACATCAAATGCAAGCACCATAGACCCAGAAGCAAGAGCTTTGGAAAATGATGTCATGGCCTTTTAATGAGCATAGGTCTCTTTCTTATTCTTAGCCTCCCTGGTATGCATCTAGACGATCTGGATGGAGGTAAATGAGACAGAGGGAACCCTGAATTCAGGCATTTCCCAAGACCAAGCATCACAAGGTAATAGATACTTTGAGGCCAACTGTCTTCCTGGACTTCAGCATGGATCAGGAGACAGAGGGGTTGGGAGTGGGCAGACCCAACAAAGGCAGAGCCACATAAACCCTGGCAGCCACCTTTCCTGTGTCTTTCCTTCATTTTATTTTCTTTCTACATGGCTCCAAGTTCGATATCATACCGCAAAGGAAACATCTTTTTGTGCGTACAGGATTCCTTAAATGCCGTATGCAAACTACGGTGGCCCCTGAAGATCATTTGCAAACTGTTAAATGACCATGGCATGGATGACGAGCTCAACACTGTGGTAAGCACCAGAGAGTTCTGTTAAGTGACGATTTATAAGTACTTTTATGCATTTATTCTACTTTTAATTATGTGTGTATATGTGGGGGGGAGAAGGGGGTAAGCACATGTAAATGCAGGCTCCACAGAACCCAGAAGGGGACACCAGATGCCCTGGAGATGGATAGAGTTGCAGGTAGTGGGGCTGCTCAACTCTGAAGCTGAGAGTACAATTCAGGTGCTCTGTACCGTGTGGCTGTCTCCCAAGCCCCCTTTCACAGGTCCATCCTCTTCTCTGAGGGATGTTTATTCCCAAACACCAATATTTGGAAGAATAAAAGAAGTCCACTAAAAATGAGTCTAAGTGAATTTTTCATATGTATTCAAATGGGAGCAAAGAGGTTGTTTCGATGCTCCCTACGGGAGCAGGTACAAGGGTAAAGCTGTCATCCTGTTTGCCCCTTGGTGTTTAACAAAATCATCACTCCAGATAAGCAATACCCATTTAAAAAGTGAATAAAAGCAAATACGTATACTTAATTTATGACACTGTTTTCCGGGCCAAATATGAGCGTAAGAATGGGAAACTTTGAGTTGTTAAGAAAAGTCAGTCCACACATTCACACACAGACACACACACACACCTGCAAGTGCAAGTGCACACCCGCATATGCGCTTGCATGAACACACTCATGCACATGCGCACACACACACACACACACACATAGCTTGTACACATTAATATTTCATGCATCTGCTGTATATTTAGGAGAGAGATTTTTAAATGATATTTTCATCTGTTATTATGGGATGTATTGTTTATGAATAAATACATTCCTACCCAGTGTACACCAACCCTGAAAAGATCCACCGAGTGAGATATGTAAGAAGAATATTTCACTTTTCTCTCCTTCCTTCCCTCTTTTAAGTGAAAGGACACGGGATGGCATCGCGGACAGAAACAAAAACCAGAAGCAATTTCAAGCCTCCATAAGTGTTAGCTTTATGGCTTAATTTCTGGTTCTTAATGTAACTTAAATGTGGAGTTTAAAGAGAAACTAATGTACTGGAGAGGATCTTTCAAAACATGCCAGCAGGTTTCGAAGTGAATAGATGTGCTTTCTGCGCTATTATTTGTTGTGTTTCCTCAGAAAATTATTAGCACAACTTCAATTTAAGCATGGACTTTCCCTGACACTGGCAACATTAACTTATTTATTAAGTACATTATGTGTAAAATGGCATTCAGCAAAAGTCCCAGTAGAGAGTCACACACTGAGTGGGTAAACACTTATGATTTATGCCATCACTGTGGACTGGCTAATAAACGGCATTCCACTCTCCCACCCCGACAAACTTAACAGCACAAGAGACCCCGGATCCCCACATACTGTGGGCCTTCTACTGACCCCCAGCAATTAAACAAATGGAGAAGTAGGTCAGTTCTCAAGAACACTCGCTGCTCTTGCAGAGCACCTGAGTTTGGTTCCTAGGACCCATGTGAGGAGGCTCCCTATCATCCGTAACTCCAGCTGCAGGGGGGCTGGGTCTCTTCTGGTCTATCAGGGCTTCCCTCACACATGGCACCCCCTCCACATACACACGCAGGAATAACTAAAGAGAAGGCAAATCTTGAGATGAACCGCAGCGGGTGCCATATTGTTGGTATTGGCATTAGGAACTCGCACTTTGGTGGTAGGAATATTAGATGCCCCTTCTTAGTGTGGGAACTACAAAAGCTCCCTGACAGATAAAGCAGGGTTTGTGCATGACTTGGAAGTCCTAGATGTTTATGAAAAATACCTGCAAGTAAGATTTTAAAAAATAAAACATATATTTAAAAACATAGTAAACAGAGTTATTCTCAATAGTCCCAGGTGGAAATGACTCTACATTTTTTTCAAGAGTAAATGGACAAAAACAAAACAAAAAACAAAAAACAAACCAAAAACTAAAACCAATGCAGAGACATGGGGAACAGAATATGACTCAGCAAATAACAGCTTGTGTGAACCTTGAGGAGTCCTAGGTTTGCTGAGCTGGGAAGGCAGAGAAGACAGAAGAAAGGCCGTGTGCTGCCACTCATAAAGTGCTTCGGAAGGTCTAGGTTATCAACACGGAGATGGGATGAAGGTTTGCAGGGGGAGGGAGGGAGGGTTCTGAGCATCCTGTTTAGAGGGTAGCTTCAATTTGGGGATTTGCACACTCTTCTTGGGGGACTGAAGTGACAGTGACACACAGGTCAATGCACATTATACGGACAAAACACAGCAAATGTACTTGTATGTATCTTAAGGCACACACAAAATCAGGAATATGGATGTCCTTGTAGCTCCATGTGAGATTATCCTGTGTTAATGAATGATCACTGCCACTGTGGGATGGGGGTTCTGACAGAAGCAACCTAAGGGAGAATAATTTACAGTGACCCATGGCGTCAGGGTGTTTAGGGGACAGCTGCTCGCTCACACATGTGGACAGAGCAACAGAACAAAGGACGACCATGGCAGAGAGGCTTCTACATACAACAAGAAGTAGAAAATGAGGGGAGAGATTGGTAGAAGCCTGGGCAAGAGGCGGCTACCCGTCCCCTGGAGCTGTTCCCACACACTGTGCCCCCCCCACCATTCACCACTTCCCAGTAGTGCTGTTATATTTCTGCCAATCAAGGAGACTCTAGCCGGTCAAGCTGAGGATCACGATTCACTCCTCAAGTGTAGGTCCACATGGATCTCTCCCTCTCATCCTGGGATCCTTTCTGTAGAAGACAGGAGATTCCTGGGCTGATGGCTTCACACCTTACTGACTGGGACTGTCTTGAGATGGCCAGGATCTGACAGCGCTACAGCCTCATTAGCCCACTACCCTGGTCAAGCAGAGAAGTCGGAGTGTGCCCATCACACACAGTACTGCTGCTATGCTTCACCTCGTGCCACAGGGCATGCTCATAGACCATGGACATTGTGCTGTATGCAGAAGAGTATCTGCTCCTAGTGCCAGCTGTGAGGTCAGTTCTGCAGTTAGCACTCCTGGGACCAAGCGAGAAGGACTGAGATTTGGCGCCTTGCACGTAGCACAATGCTTCTGGCACCTCTGCATGTTTGCTGCACCTCGTTGAGGCTGAGTCAATGATTCCCTCCCTTGACAAATCACAATATACCACATTTGTTTATCCATTTAGCAACTTGATGGACACTTGGGCTTTTATTCCCTATATTTAGGCTGTTATGATTAATTCTGCCATGAGCATTCCAGGACCAGTTTTTGTGTGTTTTTATTACTCTGGGCTACCCCCATTTCTAAGATTGGATTTGCTTAGTCATATGAGCATGAGTCAGACAGCTCGTGTTTACTTTAAAAGTGCCATTTCTTCACATTTGGCTGAACGCTTTTGCATTCCTATGCAAGGTCTGAGGACTGCAGTAACTCTGTCTGTACCTTCATCCGCATTTAGTATTCTTTAAAAGATTTTTTAAAAATATTATTTTATGTCTTTTAAGATATCTATCTCATGTATGTAATGTGTGGTGCATTTGTGCAGTCCACTCCAGGCCAGAAGAGGGTGTCTAATATCCTGGAACTGGAGTTACAAGTACTTGGGAGTTGCCGTACGGGTGCTAGGAGCTGACCCAGGGTCATCTGGAGGAACAGCCAGTGCTCTTAACAGTTGAGCCATCTCTTCAGCTCCTTGGCTGGCCTCCTAAGGAAAATTACTCTAGTAAGGTAGACTGCCTGGGGTTGCTGCTTGGAAGTGTCTCTTTGATTTTCCTGTGTGTCTTTCTGGGCACTTAATGATCACTCCCTTGTATGCTACGGAAAATTGTGATCTTTTCGTTTTTATGAAATGTGGCTGTTATTTTGTTGAGTTAGAAGAGTGCTTTATACATTTGACATTTGTTTTAAGCAGTAAGATTTGTTAGGTAAGTGGTATAAGTCTAGTTCCATAGGAGGGTGTAGCTACTATTGAAAAATCATAAAGAGTGTGACAATAAAATAATACTCACGCTTTCCTTCTGATCCTTAGCATGTGAGGTAATAGGCACCGGGGACACCAGAGTCTCTACCACCACAGCTCTGACATTCCCATGATGGACAACTCCTAAACTAAATTCTGGTCAGGGGAGAAATGCACTAAAGCTGCAACGGCAAATGAACTCAAGGCTTTTTAGGAGACTTTTCCACATGAAGGAGGGATGTAGCTATTGTGACAGAGGCAGTGTCGGCTGGGGATGCCAGAGCCGAGATTTAACAACAGGTCATGCAAGGGGCTGATGAAGAGAGAGCAGCAGACAGGGGCCGTAAGTGTCAGCAGAACAAGCCATGGGATGACAGAGATGCTACGAAGTCCGGCGTGGGATGACCTCTCTTCCACACAAAACAGGTGGATCACTGTGCACTCCTGGAGGGCATGTCTTGGAAAAGCTGAGGTACAGGAGAGATTATATTTGCCTATAGAACAAGCTGCTTTCTATTAAGAAGCTCTTCTGAATCTGGATGTGGTGGCACTGAAGAGACCATGGCAAATAGATTGGTGAAGCCATATCCCTAACATAAGAAAACAATGGCACTCTGCAGTCATGAGTATTCTGTACATAAATCGGCCTCATTAAATGTTAGTAATACATGTCCAACTGTTATTATTCTATTTGGTTTTATGAGCTGAGAGAGTTGGATGGCGTATGGAGGCACCCACGGAGGGTGGACCGGTGTGTGGGTGTGCAAATGGCATCCTGCTGTAACCTCAAGATGCCTGTGAACTCCTCAAGCCATCAGACCTGTCATGAGTAAGAGGCTGCCTCTCTGCTTCTGTCTCCCTGCAGGCGAGGAAGCTTCTAAACGTGCGCTTTAGAAGCACTGCCCCTTTAAAGACTGTTCTCTTCATTTTATTACACACCAATAAATCTCAAAACAGCTAGGAGAAAGCTCGCTTTGACTTTTATAATTGAAGCAGTTCCTTAAGGAGCTAGATAAACTTTTGCAAGAGTCACACTAGGAAATGCCACCTGATCTGCTCTCTCCCCCTCCCTCCCCGCTGATGCTCGACCCCACGAGCCACCTTCACATTCTGCACATAACCCATTACAATATGTTCCAACATCTGCCTCCCCGTATGATGCATGACCTATCCAACTGACCCTTTTTATGCCGCTCCAGAATTTCTGTTCGTTACTGATAGAGGACAAGAGCTCCTCTTCCATCCCTCAGGTCACAGACCAGTAAATACATCTCCATTTGGCAAGAGAGGGAGGCTGATGGCCCGGGGCTCTTCAGATCTCTATACATCACTGAAGGCACTTCATCTTTAATTAGTTTAATTTTGTGGGTAATGCCGCTGAAATTCCTCTCAAAGTACCAGAAAAAAAGGAAGGAAGACAGGCAGGCAGAAAGGAAGGGAGGAAGGAAGGAAGGAAGGAAGGAAGGAAGGAAGGAAGGAAGGAAGGAAGGAAGGAAGACAGGCAGGCTTACTCACTGAGAAAAAATAATGTGTGGCTCTCAAATATTTATGATTTGCCATAGGAAAGCTGAGGGTCATCAGACAGACTGTAGAAGCAAATGCTTCCATTTGGCCATGGTCATAACAGTCACCCATTTTGGCCCAGAAGACAGCGGGAAGGAAGACGACAGCAAATGATCAGACATAGCCTTCCAACTGAATGAAAGGAGATCATCAGCGCCTCTTTCTATTAAACCAAACTGTATGCTATTTACACTATTCTATATTACTTATATTATTCCATCTAATATAAGAATACACACTTCTGGAGTGTGGTCTTGCTGCACGCTGGACACACACTCCGGGACGGGAAGCGGAAGAGCCATGACTCCCACTCCTGGCAAGTGTTGCTAACTTCTGGAATCACTTAATGATTCTGTGAGTCTGCTATAGGCGATGAAGGCTCCCAACCCTTCAACAACTCCACAAATGTTAAACAACTTGAGATGCCAGAAGTTGAGACATTTGATTTCCATTACGTGACATTATGAACTCATCAAATTAGGAGCAAAACTCCATTGAGAAAACTCTAATATGGTATATACTGTTGTCTGTGTATTTGCATGTTTCTCCGTATGAAAGTGTGCACATGAATTCCGGTGCCCACGGAGGCCAAGACTTAGGGTTCCCTGGAGCTGGAGTTATATGTAGCTGTGAGCTGCTCACATGGGTGATGGATATCAAAGCTGGGTCCTCTGCAAGAGCAGTGAGCACTCTTAACTGCTACACTATCTCCCCAGCCCTGTTTCCTTGTCTTTATCTTTCATGTTTTTAACTCATTTAAATGACTCCAAATAATGCCCCCAACCCCAGGCCTTTAGTTCCACAAATCTGACAAGGAACGAAATGTCTTCAGTGGCATGGCCACAGACATAAAGAGTGAGGTTGCCAATGTGAGAAGTAGCAGGTGGCCGAACAGCACTTGAGGGGTTGCACCAGTACATGATGGGTGTGTCTCCCTCCTCTGCTGTTGACCAAGGTGAGGTTCCCTACCTGCCTGAGGACCAATGGAACAAGGTCAAGGAGACAATCATACACAAAAAGCATCAAGTTGCACATGTAGTCAATACCACCCCGTAATCAAAAGACTCTCCCAATAGCCAAGGGACTCTCCCAGAAACTATGGATGATAAAGGACAGCTTGAGAGATTCAGAAGATGCTTCAGGGCTGAGGAACTCTTCTGTCCCTGGAAAAGACACACTGTCACCTACATCTCTTCAGTTTATGCTTTCTTCTTCTTCTGGCATGAACACACACACACACACACACACACACACACACACACACACACACACACACACACACCATGTTTAAATTTAATATAACTTTCCTCCTAGGGATTGTCTTCTACTTTTTCTTTCTCTTTTGCCTTCCTATAAACTTTTAAGTAAGAAAATTATTGCATATTAATATTAGTGCCGGCTCTTTGCACGCACACCCCAAGCTGCTCTATACTTCACGCTAAACATGGACAGAGAAGGATGAACTGGGTGGGAACTATCCAAACAGCTCGAATTTCTCCTGCAGCATGGCTAAGAACCATCCTTTGAAACTTCTCAACAGATTTAGAAAGAAGGTATTAATCTTGTCTTGCTGAGGAGGACAGTGAAGCACAGAGAATATGAAAGTGTGTTGTCCGGAGCCTGGTAAGTGGGAGACAATGTGGAGGAAGTCCGTTTTCATTTGTTACAAGCTTTTGAGTTGTGCCTTCGCAGTCACAGTTGCAGTCACCCGAACAAAGTGGCTGACTCTATGTGCTTTGAGACAAGATGGTAGAGCAGGAAAGGCAAACCGAGATGGGTCCAGAGGAGGCTACACTGATGACACCCTTAGTATTGAGGACACAGGACAGGAAAGGCAGGAAACTTTCATGCCCGAGAGAAACTTTCCCAGCCTCCTTCATTTGCCATTTTCCTCCTGGCTTCTGCCAGGAAAAAAAAAGTCTTAGTTTGTTTTTCTTCTTCACTTTTTAATTTAAAAACGAATGTTTCAAATATTCTCTAATGAAATGTAATAGATGTAGGGGAAACTATAAAAGTGTATTATTGTCTTTTCTTAATCACTGAAATGATTTAGAAAGTGCCAATCTTGCCAGTTCTTTAGCTCTCAGACCTCTTAAGTGGAACGAGAAAATCATTAATAAAAGGATCACGAGAAATACGTAATGCTGGCAATGTGTAAATACCTCACGGTAGAAGAACATCAGGAGGATATACAGAAGGGAGTGGTGATGTGGGTCGGCACACTGGGAATGTCCCTGAGGCTCTGCTGTGGGTACAGAGCGGCAGAATGAGCTGGTAGAACTGTAAGCAATGGAGGAACACACTGTGGTAGCCAAGGCTTGTCAAGTTCACGGTGCGTGTGAGCCTGGGCTGAGGGGCTGGGGAGGTAGGCACAGCTACAGCTCTCGCAGGCTGACAGAGGGAGGGTGTGCCTGTGCTCTTGTTCTACAAGACCAGCTTGGAGGAGAACCCATAGGGAGGTTTCGCCTCACCTCCAACCCACTCTTAACTGGTCTGACACATCATGGACCCCTGGTTGAAAATTGATCCCACACCAGTTGTTTGATAAATCTGTGCATATAATTTCCAGCGCTGTCTCATCTTTAGTTAAAGACCTGGTGTCTCCATGTATAACTCTCAATAATAATTTAATCATTTGAATCAAGGGTCCTTCTTTCCACCCATGCTCGCAAATGCTAACTTTCCTATAACTTTTGGAAAATTTTGTTGCAAAAAATGAGCCATCTGCACAATTCAGAACACGAGTAACTTAAGCTAATTAGGACAAACATGATTACAACAGAACCCTGTGTCCTTTGTCTTCCAATTTTCATTATCTTTTCAGATCCTGACACAGCACATGGCAGGGTTCTCATTACACCACGCTTACCCAGAGAGATAATCGACCCTCTACCCTCCTGCCTTACGTTGGCTGCCTCCTTCAGCACACAGGTATTGAGTGCTCACTCTGTGTCAAGCACCGTCCTTGACCCTTGGAACACATCAGAGAACAGCAGCCTGTGCCATCATCAGAAGAGTTTTAGTTTTAATCTTCAGGAGGACTTGCCAGGGTCTAACCTGACAGTATCTGTATTGAGCACTATCTAGCATTTCTCTGTCTGAAAACTTACTACTGATGACCGCAGTGATTGGGATTCCTATGTGTCTGCAGGTCGTAGCGTTTGTTAATGTGTGCTGCTTTTGAAAGCACAAATTGTTTTTAAGACTATAAAATTCAAGGACAGTAGTGGTAGCTCCGTGCATGCCTCACGTGCATGCACAAAAGTGTATAATTGGGAGATGCAGGTGGCAACATTGAACTTGAAACTTGAAAACACCATGTGCTAAGTGACGTAAGCCAGGCACAAAAGAACAAAATGTTGGTCTGATTCACTTATAGAGAGAACTTAGAGGACAGTGGAGCAGAGGCTGGAGGATGGGTATATCTGTCTGTCTGTCTGTCCATCTATGTGTCTGTTTGTCTGTCTGTCATCTATCTATCTATCTATCTATCTATCTATCTATCTATCTATTTATCTATCTGTCTGTCATCTAGCTATATTGATCTATTCCACTGGAAAAAATATTAAATCGAGACAAGAAGAAGGAGCCTGATTCTAAATCACTCATGTCTCAGATGCCTTTTCCAGTTATGGACTTGCTTTGAAACCCGGGGTTGGAAGTCCATCCACCGTTATGTGAACTCTTCCCTGAATTTGCAAGAAGTAAGGCAGTTGCCAATCTGCAGAGGGGAGCTCAGTCTTCATGTTCCCCTCCCAGTCCAAAGCTGGCTTCATGTTCCTATTCTGATGACTGTTTATGAGCTCCATCTTGCCACAACTGTCACTCTTTACATTAAGGAAAGATAGATGGGACACACCAACCCCAACCTAAATGACCTTTGGATGTGACAAGAGTTTTAGGTCAGCCTTGCTAAATGGCGGCCTGGGTGTATGGAGTCATGCCTTGGGGTGAAATTTACAGTGAATTTATTATCTCCCAATGCCCTTTGGACTGCTTCCCACCATCAAACACCATGGCAGCACTCGGAACAGGAAGAAATACATTAACTGGAATCCGATCGTTTTAAAAGGTTACAGCTGCCTAAATATAATTTAATTTCATACTTACCCTTTGAGGGTTTGGTGTATATTTTCATTTTATGACTGCAAATGATAAAGCTTTTAAGATTCCAGGCAATAAAAAGAGGGAAAAAAGGATTTTAAGGGTTAGAAGTCTATTCAGTTCATATTCAATGAGTGAAGTGACAAATTAGCTTTTTTTTTTTAATCCAATATTTCTCCTTTTGATTGGAAGCCTCTCCTCTGACCCTATTCATGGACCCTTGGCTGCCACCAGCCCCATGCACCAACCCCAGATCTCAGCCAATGTGGAAGTAAAAAGAGACCAGGCATGAAGACAAATGTAACCAGATTTGCAAATGTGTTTCTCTAGTAGCATTTTCTCTGGGATAACGGAGCACATTTCCCCACGGAGGTGTCCGTGTCTCTCAGCCTTCCATGAGTCCTGCACTTCCCAGCAGGTAACATTTCTACGAACATCAATAAAGACGCACAAAGGCCTCCTGAACACCATGCAATAGTTTCATCACTATTTAGTCAGTAAAACCATTGCTAGGATTTTATCGACAGACAATAAGAAATAGAGTGTTGCTGATGTCATAGAAGGAAATTTAGACACGGCCACTATGTAGATTGTCTAGCCATCAATAGAAGACATGGGTATAACTGAACTATTCTTAGTTTTCACTGGTCCTTCCCCTCAATACTTTGCTGGGGAATGGATAGCCATTTAAATACCAGCCTAAGAGAGTTGAGAACAACAATTTTTGATTGACTCATAGTAATGAGAAAGGTCACAGAATGAAACTTCTAATGCACAGAGGTCATGAAATATAGGAAAACTGAATGTGTGTGCGAGACTGAGAACACACAAGCCATCCTCCATCCTTCCATTGAACTATTGATAAACAGGCCTGCAAAGCACCGGGCTACTTCCTGTAACGTACCAACCCCTACAACAGCAGAGTTAGGAACACACACTCAAGGTATGGAAGGGTTATCATCATAATTAAATATATTGGATTATTGCAAGCAGTGACACTAATATATTTCAATAGTGAAATTTAATAAAACAATTGACATTTTACCACATTAACTTTTTTGTAATTTTAAAGCTATATCATAATCTTGTCAGTGAATAGTATTAGTATTACCTAGTTTCACTTAAAGATTCAAAAAACTGGCCCAAACTGCCAACCTAGTACCCACTACCACTCAAATGTCCTAGAAAAAATTACAATCAGAAGTTATTCGTTTTTGAGGACCAATGATTTGCCTATATAGAGAAAAATATGAATATAAAAACTATTTAGTGATTTCCAGACATCCAAGTAAACACAGCTCCAAAGAAGATACACCAGTAGTCACACTGAGATAGAAACACAGTCAGGGAAATACTGAGGAAAACCAGAGTATGGTTCTGCTTCTCACTCATGATGCACACACATCATGAATGAATGAATATGTAAAAGTAATGATAAGGCAAAAAAAAAAAATCAAATAAAACCACAACAACCAATATTACTGTCCCTAGAGTGTGAGAATTCTATTTCTGAGTACATTGCTAAAAGAAGTAAAGATTTCAAAGAAACACACAGAAGAATTATGAAACCAAAGGCAGTGGCAACCCACAAATCTACCCTACCAGGGAATGACCAGACAAACCAGCAGAATCAAATACTATGCAGCCTTTAAAAGGAGAGAGATGTTGACCTGTGGTACAATGTGAGTGAACACAGGAGACATCAGACAAAGTGATAGGTAGGACAAGAGAAGCTAACTATTCCGTGAATTTGCCAACACAAGGTACCTAAATAGCTTAATTCATGGAGTAAAAACTCGTAAGATATTCTTACAGGTCAGTCAAAGTATAGGTCACACTCAAAACCTTAAAAAACTCAAAAGCAGAAACTAAAGGAATCATGGGAGATAGGCAGCAAGTCCGTCTTATGATGCTTTTATCTGTCCCCCCTTCACCATCACCTAGCAGGACAACATTGCAAGCACACAGTGGCTTTCTCTTCCACAGGGGAGGCTGGCTTGTCCAGAGATCTCAGTACCCTGAAAGTAGAGCACCCATGGAGGGAGACAGAGGCACAGACAGCCTCTATTCTAATAGGAAAGCAGACAGGGCTCTTGTCACATACAATGAAGGTAAAGATTTTATATGAAGAAAAATTTGCCTTCAAAACTTACTTATAAGTCCAGACTCTCTGGTTGGGAGATAGAAATAGCAAGAACAAGGGTTCAAGGTCACCCCTGGATGTATAGTCAGTTCAAGACCAACCTGGGTACATAAACCCTGTTTTAAAAAAATGAAGATGATAATAATAATAATAATAATTTTGCTATGTGAAACATGAGGACTCTGAGTTTCCAGTGAAGCTGTCTGTTATGAGCTGCGATGAGCACTGTCACTCAGGTGCTCATTTAATTTACTCCTATAAAACAGAAATTCTTCAACCCAAGAAAATGGCTTGCTAGCCCAAAGAAGCTGCCAGGCTCATTTTAGATCATTTGAAAGTATAAGATCCGGGAATCGTGACTCTCTGAGGCACTAACAGGGGTAAATTTCATAGAGCTGAGTACATTGCAGTGCATCTCAGTTTCCCTCACAACACCCTAACCACATAGGAGTATGACTACCCCACATCACGGGTGAAGAGGCTGAGATGAAGAAACCTTTTCTCTCTTCCCCAGGGGCAGGCGACAGGGCTAGCAGCTGAGAGCATTTACTTTTCTTGCAGAGAACCTGAGTTATGTTCCTGTCACCCACACAGAGAGGCTCCTAACTGTCTGTATAGGCTCCAGGGATCTGGAACTATACAGTTCCAGGCTGTATAGGGGATCTCCAGGGCATCTGATGCTCTTTATAACCCCTGTAGGAACCTGAATTCATGTGCACAAACCAATAAATACACAGACACGGAAAAATAAAAATACATCTTGCTTAAGTCTGAAGGTGCACACCAATATGGTTCTTGTTTTACTCTGGAGCTTAATTCTTTTTCCTTATACTAATATTATCTTAGAAAGGAGTTTATTATAATTGTAAGCTTTATCTTATCAATTGTTAGTGGCTGAATGGATTTGGAGAAACATATTCCAATTATAAAGGAACAAAATAAGAAAACAACCCAAGTACAGTGTGACCGTGGGACTCTCTTGTTCACCACAGTTGATGACAATGTCAAAGCCAAGTCTGTGGAAAGCAGGTAGTGGATGGTTTCACCCTGTACCAAAGGCCACCCGCTGTCTACAGTAGTTTGAATCATAGAAACTTGAACATTGCTCCTGAAGAACATTGGAAGGATGGCCAACGAAATGGAGATGTTGGTAAACGTGAAGACAGAGGATCTAATGGCTTGAATGGGAACGGTCCTCAGAGACTCCCATATTTAGATACTTGTCCTCCATTTGATGGGACTGTTTGAGAGAGGATTAGGAGGTGTGGCCTTGCTGAAAGAGGTGTGTTGGTGGGGATGGACTAGATGTTGACCAAGATGTGAACTCTCAGCTGTTCCCACCACCATGCCTTCCCTCCACCATCATAGACTCTCTTGGAAACTATAAACCCAAATTAAACGCTAAGTTGTCTTGGTCATGGTATCTTATTCCAGCAGCAGAAGAGTAACTAAAACAGGGGTTCTTTCATTTCTGTACTTTATCTTTTATACGTTATTCAAAAGTTTTCAATTCAGTTTTCTTCCCCTCCTATGTGCACATATGCATGTGCACGCATGCGTGTGTGCATGTGTGTGTGTGTGTATGTGTGTGTGTGTGTGTGTGTGTGTGTGTGTGTGTGTGTGTACCCACCTACAGAGGCCATAGATGGAGAACAGACATCCTACTCTAGTACTCTCTACATGATGCTCTTGAGACACGTAATCCTGGAGCTAGGATGGCAACTAGAAAGTTCCCATAACCCCAAGTCTTCCTGCTCAGCCCCTGCCCAGCACTGGGTTTACAAGTGTGTGCTTGGGCACACCTGTTTTCTGGGGATTTGATCTCACAAGAAGCACTTTTTCCCACTGTGTCATTTCTCCAGCCCATGTGTATTATTTCTGATAAATAAAAATTAATTTAAAGCCAAAGAACTGAAAAATCAAGTCACATCATCAAAGACTCTGAAACTCACATCTCAAGACTTAGAAACCACATAGTAGAGAATAGTGCCCATAGCTCAAAATGTGGAAACTAATGTTCCAGAACTTTTCAAGCTTTACATAACACCATAAATGAAACCATTTTGTGAAGGAAAATACTAAGAAAAATAGCTCCAGATGACCTTCTGGCTGTCCGTGAAGTGGGAAGGGAACATCTGTGAGCTTCCAATGAGGTCTTAGGTCCTGTCCCCAAATAGCTCATTACCAATAGCAAACGTTCTTCTAAAACACTGAAAAGCCAAAACCCTTCTGCTTCCTAGTATTCAAATACAAGACATCGAAATTTTGCATTCTTGAGTAAATTGTTCTAATGGGAGAAGCAGAAGTTAAGCAATGGAGATGTCACCCAGTCTTGTAGGAATGCCTCCTCTTAATAACCAGTGTAGACTTGGGGTGCAATGTTGTTTGTAACTTTGTCTCATATTCAAAAGAAAGCAATTATAACATCCCAGGCTTTATTCGTTTATTAAGTTCTGATAAAGGAGAAATCAAGAGAGATTACTGCCCACGTTTGTATTCTGAGGCCTACTCGGTGCTCACTGTCACAGCCACTGCTAGCACACTTTGTATCTGTCTGGCTTCTTCCTGCCTGCTCTCTTCATCCAAGATACAGTTTGAGGAAGTGTGGGAGAGAGGTTAAGGGTATGAAAAATGAACACCTAGGATCCGTCTGCACCCCACTCACTTCTGGAAACACCATTGCTTTGTATGACACTATTAAGAAACTTCTACCTGAAACAGCCATGACTGTTCTGGGCTGAATCCTGCCCCCCCCCCCCCCAGAGAAGAATCCAAGGAAGTTCTATTTCCAAGTCTTGTCAAGACACTTGCCAAACAAATATACTTCCACATTGTGATGTGATTTTTCTTGGTCTCTCTGTCAGAGTGGCTCATCCACAACTGCAAACCCATATCTGCATGATTATGTAATCTTTTTTTTTTTTTTTTTTTTTTTTTTGAGTAACCCCCTTCTGAGAAGCAACAGAATATCAACAAGACACAGGATGTAAACAAACCCACTTTGAACTCTCTGTGTGCAAACAGATAGGAGACAGCAAGTTTCTGTGCTGTTTTGTTTTCTAATCCTCTTGATCTTCCTGGAGTTTCTCACAAAAGACTTAACTCTCAGAGCTTGGAAAGAGGGAGGCCATTCAAGGTCACCCCTGTAACTGACATGCAAATGCTAGTCCCTGCCTAACTCATCCTTTCTTAATTGAATGGTTCAAGTGATAATTCAGGGATTTCTCTCTCCCTATTTTAGCCAGAACAATTAAAATATAATACACACACACACACACACACACACACACACACACACACACACACACACACACACACACGTGCATGTTTGTTTTTAAGGATATCATAACAAAATTTGAAGGTACTGGGCTTAAATTTCAATTTGAAGAATGTCAGTCTCACTGGTCTAGCCTAGTCACTACTTGATTACCTCCTCTGTAAAACTGGAGACTTGAGAGGTGGAGTTTTAGGTCCACTCAGCCGCAGAATCTTCCACCAAGCTGTATTTACTTGTAGACGCCGATACCCAAGATGAAGAGAGTGGATGACTCTGTGTGTATGGGTTATACGGAGCAGTGGGAATCAGCTGAACACCACCAATGATGAGCTTCTGCTCATCCACCCACCTGCATCCATCTCTCATCTCACATCCATC